>OZ012689.1:40887012-41017012 GCA_963942565.1 Maea johnstoni | reverse complement strand
TCATGGGGACATCACCTTGCTAAACGGTCCAGCCATTGGGGCAAATCCCTGCTAAACGGCTTAATCATGGGGACATTACCTTGCTAAACGGTTCAGCCATTGGGGTACACCCCTACTGAACGGCTCAATCACGGGGGCATCACCTTGCCGAACGGCCCAGTCATGGGGGCTTTACACTCAGTACTCTCCTGATTCCAGACCCCAAATGTTCTGTCTACTGATAAAGCACCTGATTTAAAGAAATTTCCTGATTAGTTAACTGATTTTCTAGCCAAGTGCCTTAAGTTCCATCACATATTGTAAGTGTTATTACTAATGATGCTTTCAGTGCCAAAGCTATCTGCGTGTTTTGATAACTGGAAATATATCATCATGCAGCATTTGTGATCAGCTACATAAATTTAATTTATGTCATTTACATATTTGTATGGATCTCAATAAATATAATGACCCGCTCCTAAGCTAAACTACTAATCTGATTCCTGGTGGACAGGATTGGAACTAAACAAAATGCCCTGAAAGAGGCCCCAATAGCAAACCGCGTGAAATCTCCTGATTTTGGATGGTTAAATATTGACATGTATGTATGAAGTAGTAGTAGTAGTAGTAGTAGTAGTAGTAGTAGTAGTAGTAGTAGTAGTAGTAGTAGTAGTAGTAGTAGTGGTATAATGACGATGATAATAATAGTGATAATAATGATAATGATAATAAAATAATAATGATAATAATAATGATAAAGGTGATTTTGATGATAATAATGATAATAATGATGATAATAATAATAATAACAATAATAATAATAAAAACAATAATAATAATAATAACAATAATAATAATAATAATAATAATAATAATATTTATAATAATAATAATAATAATAATAGTTATAATAATAATAATGATGATGATGATGATGATGATAATAATAATAATAATAATAATAATAATAATAATGATAATAATAATAATAATAATAATAATAATAATAATAAAAATAATAATAACAATAATAGTAATAATAATAATTATGACAGTAGTAGTAGTAGAAGCAGTAGTAGTTGTTGTATAAAAATCTGTAAATAAACTGCTTTATTTTTAAAATGCATCTGCTACTGCATTTCTCACACCAAAAAGTTCATCCCTAACTTCTGTCTACCAATCCGAAGCGTTCCGGGTCATTCCGTAACACCTGCCATGTTTTATAAGAACCCAACTATGTGTCTGCATCCCGCCCCGCATCAATGAATCATTCTGCATTGTTTTAAAGTGCGACACAATAATTTATATTCGAAATGTGTCAAGAAATACCATACCCTGATTATATACACGTTTGAATAAAGTAACATTCGTATTTACCGCTAAATATAGGCGTGGGAAATTACTATCGGAATGTTTCATTTACCTAACGGCAAGTCACGTGATCTCTAGGAAGCACAGGTAGGCGATTGGCGGATGCAACCGCTGCAATCGGAGGGCATCCACAGAGACATGAGCTGATACTAGCTGTTTATTTACCTTAACTTTCCTTTAATTCATACATTTGGAACAAAGATGAAGTATTTGTTGATTACATTTATCGTGGTTGCCGGGATCGCCTCAGGTGAGTGTTAATTAAAGGTGTTCTAATTTCGTTGTACCCGTTTGTGTATATAGGTCATCTGGCATGGCTTCCTCGTTGGGGTGCACAGGGCATTCATATTGAATGACGGGGAAGGGGGTTTTAGCCTCACTGATCCATTAGTCATGGGATTACCTATTAATTCTATTTAACGAGACCACTAAGGGCAGTGACAATTGATGCCTTCTACTCGCTATAATCTTTACCCACCATTCCATAGTACCAGATTTGTGATTGAGAAAATCCTACCATTTCCAGCACTAGCCTAGGTAATCATAATGACTCTGTTAGTAAATAAACAAGTAAGTTTTAGAATGAACATTCCTGGTTTAATTAAGTAAAACTGAACATGAAGATCTTGATTAGAGATGATGCTTAGTTTATGATATGTATGTAAATACCAGTGTCTCCATCCTATTTTCTTAGGCAGCCTTAGTGATATGCTCATTACAAGGAATTTCTAGTGTTAACTTAGATATTCAAGAAATAACATCCATATTACAAAACGTGTAATTAGTTCATTTAGGGACATATGTATTTAGGAATTCGGAAACCTACTATTTAATTATACTGTTATATTGGAAAGTGTTTTATTGCTAAACTAATAAGTTCTTGTTCAGCATTCACAATTTAATTTTGGTAGAGATAAGAACATGGAGGTGTTTAAACCAATACTGTTGAGGAGATCCTTATCAGGGACTTAGCCAGGATTTTCATAACAGGGTGTCCAAATTGGGATTTCAAGAATTGAGGGTGTCCAAAATCCATGATTGAAAAAATGAAATTATTACACTGATTGTGTAATATAACAAATGAAGTAATTGTATGCTTACTTCTTCAAGAAATGTCTTTGTTATTATTATGAAGTTAAACATATTAGAAATTCAACTTGGAATTAGTATTTATACAAAACACATACCAAAATCTAGGGTGTCTTTTTACCTAAAACCAGGTATTTTTCATGAACCAGGGAGTCCAAAAGACACCCGAACACCCTGCTGGCTAAGACCCTGATTATTAGCACAGGCTAAGCTAGGACCGGTCAAGCCTATTTTTTTTTATCCATGGGCAGATTCCTGAAAACTTCTTTTTAGACAGGCAACAATTTCCATAAAGAATTTTGAATTTTACCTTTTTTGACTAATAATAATATCTTTTCATGTTCAAACCATCTATTAAGACATGGTTGAAGTGTAAACTGCCCTTCTTTGACAAACTAGGCTATCAAATGTAGTTGGTACAGGGAGATGTATTACTAATCAACATCTGTGGCAGGGTCTTAGTCGATATTTGGAAACAGGGTGTCCAAATAGAGGTTTCATAGACTTTTGCATACTACTAATAAGATAGACCCTATACCTTTACAGATTTTGCTTTTTTAGGCCAGATACTGCTTTGTGTGTCTTACAAAAGTGACACTACAGCTTCTTCATCTTCTATCTTCTAAGAAAAGTCATCTTCAGCAAATTCTGACATAAACTTTTGGGTGTCCAAACTCGAAAAACAGTGTTCTGCATGTCCAAATGACACGCTGGATGCATAGGCGGCTAAGCCCCTGATCTGTGGTTGGTATAAAGATTTGAAGAACCAGAGTTGCTAAACGTGAATGGGCATAGGCACGAGGGACCCTATGCTTGATCAGAGATATAGATAATGTACTTCTCTGGCATGATAGATCTTGAGGTCATCTTGAGCCACTTTTATACTATGGCATGTCTGACATTTTAAGCTGAGGTCTGTCCCGAGGAACCAAGTGATACCCTGTAAACCTGCACCCATCCCCACAGTTATCCTAGGATTTAATGGTGGCTAGTAGACTTTGCTTGTCATCAGTGACTGATAAGTGAAAGCCAGGGCAGTGACTTGGCCAGGACATATCCAGGGCCTGGTCTTGACTCAAGGCTGTCCTTTGGATCATAGTCTTAGCCATTTGGACACCCAAACCCTCAAAAACCACCCTTCAGGACAGCCAATTTTTTGTGAGAAAATTCTTGAATTGTCAATTTCAAGCATATAATTGAATTAATCGCCTCAATATAATTTCCATGGCATTGTATAAGAATAAATATTATACCTTATTTAAATAACTAAATACATGTTTATGGTTGTAATCTGAGTATATGTTATGATTTCCCTGGAAAATTTGGACGGCCCAAAATATTATTACATGACCAATTTTGGAAACCCAGTTTCTTAATTCTGGCTAAGACCCTGCTTTGGACAGGCATTTTCCTGAAATCCTCCTTTTTGGACTGGCAAAATAATTTATATAAATTTTCAATTTTTTTACTTTTTGGGGGTAATAGCCATAATCACCAAATATATTCCCAACTATCAACACTTTAATTTGTCCAAACAAATCTGTAGTGAATCTTGAAAGTGGGTGGCCAAAATGGGGTATAACATCAGACATTTGGGGGTCATCCAATATTCAATGGTGGACCATAATATCGTCAATTTATATTTAACCTTACAGTAAGATGTTCTTTTTGAGAAACTGAATAATACCTTGAAGTAACTAGTGTTTATAGCATTCACATTTAAGTGAAAGTTTCAAGAATATTTGCTTAAAATTGGCATTCCTAGAAAATGATCACGACAAATTTTGATGTTCGAATGTGAGGGTTTGGGTGTGACTAAGACACTGTCTGAAGTTCTTTCTTTGTTTATCTTTTCAGTTTTTGGCCAGGATCCCCAGATCACCAAGGATATTCTACCGGAGGTAAAGCGCGCTGGAGAAACCGCATACCTGAACTGCACAGTCGCAGCGCAGGGGAATAATAAGGTGAGTGAATAATGAAACATTTATTTATTTTTAAAAGCCTTCATAGTAGAAGGCCTTTTTGTTTATTTTCCCGAGAGCCGAGCCTCACAGCTATGCTATACAATTATCTAATAACAACATATGCATGATATCAACAAGGGGTTACATGCATTGGTTTATGCATGTTTTTGTAACATAATGCAATTTCTAATAAACAAATATTCAACATTAAATATTACCGGCTCATTGTTATTCATCATGGTATTCAATCATCAATCCCCATATTTTCTCAAAATTTTCCTCTCTTCCTCTTTTTTCTCTCTACCTCTAAATAATGAAACATGCATCTGCCTCTTTGATGCTGATTGCCAAGGAAGGGGGGGGCTGGTCCATAAACTAGAGAAAAATGCATGTGGGGAATAAAAAAAAATCAATATAAGTAAATGTTAGAAGGGGAAAGGTATTCAATTGAACCCATGGTCTTAGCCAGCAGGGCGTCTGGGTGTCTTTTTGGACACCCAAACCCTTAAAAAGCACCCCACAGGACACCCAAATCTTTTTGTGAGGAATTTCTTTAAATGTCAATCCCAAGCATATAATTGAATTATTTCATTGTCATATACTTCCCATGACCTTGTATAAGGATATCATGCCTTATTTTGATAAGTATAGACATGTTTATGGTTGAAATCTAACTATATTGTGGTTACCCTTAAAAATTTGGACACCCAAAAAGTTTACAATGGCCAATTTTAGGCACCCAGTTTCTAATTCCTGGCTAAGACCGTCACCCTGATTGAACCTATGTAATTATCTATTTTCATGCCTCCCTCTCTCTTGTCCAGGTTTACTGGATTCATACTGAAACCACAACTCAAATATCCAGTGACGATACCATCAGTGTTGACCACAACATCATTGTTGATGGCCGACACAAGTTCGACATCCGTAGAACAGCGATAGGGGATCGCACAACCTACCAGTTGATCATTCGCCGACTGCAACAAGTGGACACAGGAACATACCGTTGCAAGATCCTGGTTCGTGGAGAGACAACCGATAGACATCCTTCCAAAGACGGACAACTGCGTGTACTAGGTACAGTATAGACATTTAATTCTTGCACCAGTCGACCGGACGTCTGTCAGTGACTGGTTGTACACACACCTATGAATAACATCTTAAAAATATAAGACAAATTATCACATCCAATTAGCTTGCGACTAGAGCCTATGTTCAGTTGTGAGGTCTTGGGTGCAGGTGTGTCCGGTGTGGTCGCATCCATGCCCAGGAAACTGGTAGCAATCGGGCATGTGGTCATGTATTATGCCCGGATTGCCCACACATTTAGTGCCAGCACTGTATGATGGAGTACCTGTTTCAAAGACTTATCAGTATCCATAAATGTCAAACTGTCTTGATGTAACCTTCATGATAATCATTTCCTTAGGCCTTCGATACTTCATAACTGGTTGTCCAAATTTGACAATCATAAACACCTTGGTATCCTATTTTTCTACGGATCATGAAGTCAAAACATACTTTCTTATGGAGAAAATGCATAATATCTTTATGCTGTATCATAGCAGTTTCTTTCATGTGAAAACTTCTAATTTTGTGTTTAAAATTGACAATTTTGAAAAATTCTGCAGAAAAAATTTGGGTGTCACGATGTGTTAATTAAGAGGGTTTGGTTGTCAAACTGATGGTGGTCAGACACCTTTAGGCTAAAACACTGCTGATTAATTATTTTTGGAAAAGATTTGACTGAATTGTAAGACAAAAGCCTAGCAAATGACATATTTTATTTCTGTACAAACTATAATCAGAAAAATGTTAACTATTATTACAGTTTTGAATTAATGTCTCGATTACTAAGAATATTATTGTTTTTACTATTATTATTATCATTATTAATATTATTATCATTATCATTATTGATATTATTATCATTATTGATATTATTATTGTTATCATTATTGATAGTATTATCATTATTGATAGTATTATCATTATTGATAGTATTATCATTATCATTATTGATATTATTATCATTATCATTATTGAAATTATTATCTTGCTTATTATTTTTTCAGTTCCTCCCATCCTGATTTTGTCACAGACGACCTCCACAGCTACTGTGGCAGAGGGTCAAAACGTGGAGCTTCGCTGCAATGCCACCGGCTATCCAAAACCTAAGATCACCTGGGTCCGTCCAAATGGCAACGTCATCCAGGGAGGAAAGTTCCGCGAGGATGTAAGCTTGACCCTCTGGACTCTACCCTTTTATTGTGTGATAGGAAATGTGTATTTAAGTTTGGTTATCTTAAAAATCCCTTTTCTGTCAATAAGTCTTCACTTGTTCACTTGCCATATATTACATATATATATACACACACACACATATATATATATATATATATATATATATATATATATATATATATATATATATATATATATATATATATATATATATATATATATATATATATGCTTGTTACTGTTGTCACTTTTGAAAAAGAAGATTATTTATTGTTAAACTCTATAAAGAATAAGTAAAGTCAACCTGTCTGTATTATCATTATTATTATCATATAGTTTAGCAGAAATGATGTCCAATTGAAGATCATTACATGTCTCATCTAGAGTTATTTTCCATTCCAGACCAACATTCTCAAACTGAAGAATGTCCGCAAGGAGGATCGCGGCGTGTACCGATGTGTTGCAGATAACAATGTGAAGCCGTCCGCCATGCAGGACATCACACTCTGGGTGTTCTTTCGTCCATCTTCAAGGCCCGTCCAGTCTAGCTATGGCCAGGCACAGAACAGAGAGTATCGCATCACACTCGAATGCAGAATTTCAGGTACAATATATATATATGTATGTATATATATATATATATATATATATATATATATATATATGTATATCAAAGTTCTCGATCATCGGAAATTCAGATATTATTAGCTATCCTTGCCTTGTTGTGAAAATGGTGTACAGCAAGAAATCTGCGAGGAGCCAGCTGGTACCAGAGGAGGCCTTAATTCAGGCTCAGGTCTGATAACCAGCCGGCTGAACGCAGACATCATGCTCTATACCATTTTCACAAGAAGGGTAACAAATTTATCATCAGCTACCCTTGTGACATGATTCATACTTACATGCACTTACACTGCGGTATAGCAAGGTGAAAATCTTTCTAAGCAGATGGGACAGGATATTAATACTTTACCGTCTTTTCCTTATTTTTAGGCTATCCCGAGCCTTTGCTCGCCTGGTACAAGATTATCAAGAATGAGATTACAGGTCAGAAAGGATTGCGAAGGATCACCAACGATGAAAAACACGATATTCAGACCATTACGAGCCACGGGAACCTGCTAGGAGTCAGTGAAGTCTGGTTCCAGCTGACCGTTATAAACGTCCAGGCCGGCGACTATGGAGACTATGTGTGTGAGGGCGAGAACAAATACGGCAATAACCAGGCCATCGTCAACCTGTATGGTGAGTGTGCACAAGATTATTTTCTGTCTATGATGTTTGCTGAACTTCAGAATTCATGGGAATTGTACAGTAAATCATCAGTGTCCATTTTCATATTTCCAATATTTCGATACATTTTTTGCTTGAGGAAAGATATAGATATGGATCATATTGATGACACCGGTTGCAAAAAGAAACATGTATCACAAGATAAATTGTGAGAGCCAATGAAAGTCTTAAAATTAATGTGAAAAAAAAAGTGATTTTACTGTTTCATTTTAATGCTGAATGTCAAACACTTATGTCCTAAAAATACCCTGAATAAAACAAAAAACTTATTTTTGGTTGTAATTTTGGCAATCAGAAATCTTAGGTATCAGTACAAAACCGCATGGAAATACAATACTTTTAAAGATTTTTTTATAAATCACAATTCACTTTCTTTTATTGTGATTTAGTGAATGATCTATTCCAAGTATGTTTACAGCTTCTTATTATTGAAAGGATTTTTCTCAGTAATCTCAAGAATTATTTCCATTTCCAGAAATTGACGATCCTTATGGCAGTGATATTGTTAATGCGGGAGGAGGAAAAGGACATGTGTTGAAAGCCTCCATTTTGCTGGTTGTCATGGCAACAGCACTTAGCTCAATCTTCCACTAAGTATGTTTTAGGTTTGTGCCTCTGTAGGATTTGCATGAAACTAACATACTTAGCTACTACTAGCCAAACTACTCTTTTCACAGGACTAATTATCTATTGAACACAATCTTCCTCATATTCACCACAGTGATGTACACCTCTGTTATAAATGCTGGACTGCTTATTTAATTGAGACTACCAATATTCACATGATCAACAGAAAAAATCTAACAATTTTAAAACATAGAAAATTGCGAACAATATTACTTATAATAACCAGAACAAAAATTTCATGCTAAGGAATTGAAATTTCTTACACACATATGATCATTTTGTGATTAAAATCCCCTTTCCAAATGATAGATTTTTTGGAACCTCACAAATAGTGGTATGAATATCTTAATAAAGTAAACATCACAGACAAATAAAAGAATAGGTGCTATACACTTGTGTTCTTAAAGGAGGATTGTGTTAATACAGAGATCAGTGCATCTGTTCAGCTTGGTCTGATGGGGCATCTCAAAAATATATTTCACCACATCTGATATTTTTACAAAATAATTAAAATCTCAGTATCTAAGAGTATCTGTTCATTCTGTCATCTATAAAGGGTTACAATTGCAGAACCAAGTTGGGATATCTAAATCTAATAAAGAATCCTGTTAGAACTGTTTGAAAGATAATTGTTGAGCAGAATACCAACAAAAAATTACATTTGAATATCTATTTCTGCGCAGTCTTGTCTGCTGGATCCTCAAGCGGGTTGGCCTGGTCGCTATATAAATGTGCGGCGTTGTCTGGGACTGTCTATGGTCCCTCTGCAACTGAAAGAACCCTTGGAACTATTCGCGAAGAGAAGGGAATTTCTTCCTGGTTCGGGGTTTCTATCTCGTCGCTATGTGACCTAAGCTGTTGACAGCTACGTAAAACCCAATTCCTTCCTTCCTTCCTTTTGCGCGATCTTGTATATTTCAAACTATTAGACAATCCCCCCTATTTTCCAGATCCCTCTGAAAAGTCATATCATTTGTAACAGTGTGAACATGATTTCTGATTCTCTCTCTCTCTGTCTTTCTTGCATGTGTCGCTTTATCTTGTATGTTATGCAGATTTGATGTTTGCTTATATACACAAGAAAAATTCTTGTGAACGTGCTATTTTTCTAAATTTGTCAGCTTCTTTGCGGTCGCATTCTGTCAGCTTGTCTTGCGATCACATTCTGAGAGTTATAAAATATTCCTGTGCAGCTCATTAAGATATATATCATGAGAATGTGATCCACCAATAATGCTCATTTGAGCTCCTGATTGCCCCCTAGAAAATCCTAGAAATTGAGACAGGAAATTGCAAATTATAGCTCAGCCTTTTCCTTCTGGTTTAGTCAATTTTTGTAATATTTTTTTAAACTCTAACCTATTAAAAACCATTTCTGCTTTTTAAAAAAGTGGAAGAAGTAAAGGCTTTTGTTATTTCGGAATCAGCTTTATTTTCAGTGGAGAAGGTTAGATAGGTTTTATTATTCCATGATCTATGATTGAATATGTTTGAAGAGAAAATGAAAAAATAGCTGGTAGTATAGATTTGCTACAAGTCTGTGATATCTGGCTCTTTCACTGATCTGACCTGAGTTGATTTCACTCCAGGTTTAGTTCTGAATAAATCCTCAAGGGGGGCACACTTGAGCTCTAGTATGTATCACATATTTCCAACTGACCTCCTAGTATACTGCAGCGCCCTCTATACACAAGGGAGGCTACTGGTTGTACAGCAGCCAACCAAAAAGTAGAGATTCTAGCTGTGTAGTGCTAGTTCAAATGCATGGATTTTTCTTGTGTTAGATAGTCACTTGCATGTCTAACACCTCCATATGCAGGGAATCCTGGGTGTTACAGAGCTGACGAGGATGCTTAAATTACAATATAAGGATTTGTTATAGAAATTTGTTGATGAAAATACTTCAAATTACTAGTTTACTGATAAAGAAGTTTTTTTTCTTCACTAAATTAACCCAGTTGATTTTATGCAAACCTTGAAAACTATGATGGTTTCAGTCAAATATTTTAATAGAACTTTTCAATTACATTTTTAAGATAGTTCTCCTTCATAAGTAAGCGGAATATAAGCTGTCATCTTCAAGGACTTACCCAAATTCTAACTCTTCTCCTGCTGGTGACTAATTTGGCCTAAATACAAGATGGTGCAAAAGACCTGTAAAATGGCTGAAAACCTGGCGCATGGGTATTCATCTGAGAGTACTCAGCAAGAGCTATCCAATGAATACCAACATGATGTGGTTTAGATGGATTTCAAAATCTTTGGATCCTTATGTGTTTAGGACATAAAGTAGTCTCAGCATTGGAAGAGTTGAGTTGTCAACCCAGCAGGGTTCCCTAGGCAAGAAGAGGTTAATGGTGTTGGACTTTTAGTGTTTGTTTGTAGGTGCTGTGAATGCTGTTCCTAATATCATCTTATCTCTCATAAAATAACTAAGGAACTTTCCTCCATACATACCTAGTAGGACAAGTAGCCATGTTGTGTCCATGCTAAAAATATGTTTACTTTAGAAATTGTCCAAACATGAAAGTGGTAAATATTAGGTAAATTGGTTTATGAAAGCTCAGGCATGATATTCTCGGATTTACACTATCTTGAAATATATTTTAGACTTTTCAAGGTATTAGATACAATCAATTGATTGATGAATGTATATATGTGTGATTTTGCAATCCTTTTTGAAGGATCTAAGATATATGCTTGGGGGAAAGTTCCTTTGCGTGTTTCTGTGCATATTTTTGTTTAGTGGTATAGACTGCTAATATATCAACATGAGCGATCCATTCAACTCACAAAAGGTTCCCTTATCGGGTTGCTATTCAAGTATCTCATAGCGTCCCAATTAGAGTGGTACATTCAGTAGTTGAACACCTACAGTTCAGGAAAAAAGTTCAACTTCTACAGGTGTTCAACTCATTAAGCGTTTGATCTATACTTAATAGATAAAAATTCTTCATTTTGTGGACCTATATAAATTGAAGAAAACAATTAACTTATGGAGGTTTTCAGCTTACTTTGAGTTGACAGGATCGCATGGCATACATGTAGAAAATTACTGCTTGAACACTATATCATTGGGTTGAACTCATTTTAACCCTTAAACTATGGGTGGCTAATTTGGCCAATACAAACTGATGCAAAAAACCTGAAAAATCTGAAACCCTGGCAAATGGGTACTCATCTGAAAGTACTCAGTGAGAGCTATCCAATGAGTACCAACATAACACGGTTTCAATGTTTTTCAAAAGTTTTTGCATCCTTGTGCTTTTGACAAAAGTAGCCTCAGCATTGGAAGGGTTAAGCATTCTTTACTAATTACTCTATAATACTAACATGCTAACACTAGTCTCTCTATTGCCATAGAAACGGACAATTGTCAGGGAGCTGTGTGCAAGGGTTACGGACAAGATATTCACAGACCTAGTGCAGCCTCTTCAATAGGAGTTTCCATGGCAACCATTCTTTGCACTCTTGGAGTCTGTCTGTCAGCCATCTATCACATTGATTTCACCACAGCCACAATCGCCTTCGCTCATTGAAGATATTTCCTTTTTGACCATCACTTTAGATAAGGAAATATTGTAACAACTAATCCATCCAATCTTTTTGAATAGTTTAGTGTCAATTATCTTTATTGTATAACTTCCTGTGAAAAAGTTTTTGAATTATTCTTTAAAGCTTTTCTTTCTATTTTTATTTTTATTATGACACTGAGTAATGTCATTCTTGGAATCAATTGAGTTAAAGTGTAAAAACAGCCATTTTGCTGTTCATAACTACTATTTGTAGTGCTTTGGGAATGTTTACATATTACAAACAGGTCTAGAAACGTAGCAGCTTTTGTGAAACCTTCACTATAGGATTGAGGGGCTATTTTGTAACTGAACAATTGACACTTTTTTGCTGCCCTTGTTTACCTGTTTATTTTCAAAATCCGCTTTTAAGGGGCTCTTTGATGTTTTATGGTATTCTGTTTTTGTTATTCATATTTTCTCTCTTTATATTATTTCCAGAATCTCATAAGTCATTCTGCAAGCAGCACTACAGGTGCTGTGTTCAACAATACTGTTACCAGAAAAACACTTTGTAGAAAAGATATTACCTTTCATGCTGTAATGATTTGTTAATAAAAAACATACTGTACTTTGTCTGTTACATAATTATAGCACAGGGATTATCAAAAGTTTTGGCCTTGGAATTATTTCTACTTGCTTTATGGGAATAAATATAACCTGGGCTAGTCATTAACGCAAATATATCTTCCATATTATGATAAGTATGGCAATCACTGTGGCCTATTAAGTTAAGGTGATAATTTTGCTCGATGCTCATCCTTGCCACTGCCATCAGTTCCAGGGTAGCACTCTGTTATCTCAAGATACCCAGAAATGCCTGAATTCATAGTGGCACATGAGCTTTAAGGCAATCATTTGGCAATGAGAAATCAAACACAATCAACAGGGACAATACAGATATACCGATTTCCCCCTTTGATAAAATTACCTTAATTCATGATAGAACTTGGGATCAGTTGGTAAAACATTAATTACATAAACATTTCTTTAAACCAAATTCCATAAATACCTATTTTCTTTGGCAAATGAGGCCACCTTCAGTGATGCCGGCTGCAGTCCCTGTGCTATCATTCAACGTCTAGTTAACTAAGTATGTATTTGACCCAATGTTCTTATTGTATTGTATGTATCATATGTTAATCCATCCATTGATACTGATGCATATCTTAGTATTAGACAAGATGCATTAATTGCCCATTGATTGGTTGTGAATAATTATTTGAAGATGCACACACAATAGATGTGTGACAATTGTACTAAATGATGAGTTTGTCTGGCAATGACTATATGAGCATTGAGTGGTATTTGATGACATCTATAACTTGTAAATATATATTTCTTATACTATCATAGATTATAAGAGAACATTTTATAAAAGCATTTATAGTTAGCAAAAACAATCTCATTGAACATTTTATTAGATTTTTGGAACTGTCTTTTAATACTCATGAATGTGTTTGAATGAACTTTGAATCTCAGCTTCTTATTCAAATGTTTATTGAATTAAGTGTCAAACATTCAAAACTATTTTGCAAAATAAAATGCACCAACAAGCATCTGTTGATAGTCCTCGGTAGTTGGTGATCCCAGCAGGTAGATATAGGCATTTATTTTGAGGCCCTACAAACAAGATGCCTTTTTATAGACCCTTCAATGCTCAGAATATCCAAGTTGTTGGACAGTTTTGAAATCGGTGGCTCTACAAAATGGATTTGCAAACTGCAGTAAAGAAATCTAGGGGTAGCAAGGTGAAAATTTGGGTATTTTAGGATCTCAAAGTATTTACTTGTGTGTCACAATTTCGAGGCAGACTGAGCATTGTTTGGTTTGAAATTGTATCATAGATGCATGACACCCACATACTATCCTGATGTGCCTCCTTAGTAACCGATAGGTTCATTTCACTTCACATAAACTTTTAGTAGATCAAACCAATACTCTTTCTTGTAGCATAATGATGGTGCCAATGTTGATTGAAAAACTTGATACTCGAAAAGCCAAGGTTTAAAATACTTATTTCGCAGTTCAATGCTTATTGTTTCCCAAAATATGTTCATGAATGTAAAAATGAATTTCTCTCAGAGAACATCAGTCTTTAAGATTCATTCATTTGGTATAAATTTACCTCTTTTGTCAAACCTTTTCACAGAATCAGGAAACAGTTTTTCATCAAGGGAAACGTTTGATAAAATTTCATTTCACGTATCAAGTTTCAAAGCGAGTTTACATATGCATTTTTGTAGGTTTTAAGCTAAAACATTGTAAATACTGGAATAATTTGTATATCCTTAGCAATATTTTTAGTAGAAAATAAACACTTTTTACATCAACCTGTTACTGTTCGGTGTTCTTTTTTATCATGATATGAAATTTAAATCTGAGATTTCTTATTTCTTTCCCCTGAAAACCTGCTATGAAAGAGTAGTTGGAAGTGGTCTTTATGGGCAGGTGGTCAGTACTTTTCCTCTTGAATGATACATATAAATAGACCAGTGGTCTCTACAGGTGTTCTCTTGAGCCACATATGTTAAACATGATAAAATAACATAACCTCTTAACATAACATTGGAAGCAAAGTTCGACCATTGAATAGAAAAATTGGGCTGTTGCATTAATTGCATGATTCTAGGTAGTGGACGAAAAAGCAATTGCAGTTATTAATCACTTTATTTTTATGAAAGTTGTACATTTTGTTAATTTATTACCTTCCATAAAAGAACCTTGAGATAATGGGCTGCAATTATTTTTTGTCATCATATCAAGCTGATCTGCTTGGACAGCACATACTCTGGTTCAATAACAATCTTTAACCCTTGTACTGCTCGTAACTTGGCTAATACAAAAAGATGCAAATAAAAAAACTCATCTGAGAGTACTCAGTGAAGGCTATCCAATGAATACCAACATATACAGTTTTCAGAAATCTTTGCGTCCTTGTGCTTTGGACAAAAGTAGCCTCAGCATTTGAAGGGTTTATTTGGACAAAAGTGTAGCTACCCTGGTATTCCACAAGTTGTGCCTCATGGTGTCCACATGTTAGCTAGGGGCTCCCAAAAAGGCTGTGCGGTCCAGCACATTACACGTTGACCACTTGCCATGTCCTACACTAGGTTCCTAGTCCCTAAAAAGTTGACATTTCCTTCTGTGCTGACCAAGCAGTGTGGTGTAGTACCAGGTTTTCTAGATAGATGGCACTACCTAATCCTCCTTTCTCTCGAGGATTTGTACTCAAACTGGATCCTCTATTCCCCTGGTGAGATAGGTATAAACTAAATTGACCACTGTGGCACCTAGACTATTTGGTGCTTGGTAACAGAAAAAAACATTAAAGAAAAATACATATAACAGCCTAGAAATCTAGGCTAGCCATGTCCAAGCTTTGCGTACAGCTAGGGATTTGACCCCTGCTTATGCACCCCATTATATGCAAGGAGATATCTCTGTCCTGAGTGCTGTCTGCTATCCTGGAACTTTTGGAAATAACTTTGAAATTGAGCATAAGTTCAGAAAATATTTGAAGGGGAGTTTGTGATAGGGATCTCAATATTTTGTCTTCAAATATTTTTTGAAAAATACTCATTGCGCAGAAAAAAATAACAAAATAGTAAGGTCGCTTTTGGCTGCTACAGGAATGAATGGGATAAAGGCATGTGGGACATCAGTTAATGAACAAGAAGGACAAATTTAAAGAGGGAGATAGCAGCAAAGACAGTCTGAAGATAAAACTAAATAGATAGATAGATAGATAAGCTTTACTTCAAGTCGATAGTGATATTACATAGTAAACACTAGCTGCCAGGGCTCTTGGCCGACTACAAAATAACAATTCAAAATGATTACAAATGATTACTAAATTCAAATGATTACAAGATACCAGTTAAGTCATGGCCACTATGCATTGTGAACAAAAGATAATAATGAAGATTGCAATTAAAACACCAATACTTATAGAATAAATCAATGAGATAACATAATTAGAGTTATTTGGTAAGAACTGCATTGTGCTGTCCAGGTCTCCGTACTTGCTGACCTAAGCCTTGTACTTGTGTCTCCCCACAATAAACCCACATTGCAGGAAACTGTTATCCTCAAGTACACTGTTCAAACACCTCAGCAAGAGCCATTAAGATAAGGATACACCTGAATGTTTAGACAAGAACAGTGGGGCCACTTGAATGTTGAATCACGAGTAGGAAGTGCAAGGAAAGCTCCCAAACTTAATTTAGTAGTAGTAGTAGTAGTAGTAGCAGCAGCAGCAGCAGCAGCAGCAGCAGCAGCAGTAGCAGTAGTAGTAAGTAGTAGTAGTAGTAGTAGTAGTAGTAGTAGTAGAAGAAGTAGTAGTAGTAGTAGAAGTAGTAGTAGTAGTAGTAGTAGTAGTAGTAGTAGTAGTAGTAGTAGTAGTAGTAGTAGTAGTAGTAGTAGTAATAATAATGATGATGATGATGATGATAATAATGATAATGATAATAATAATGATATCAATAATAATAGTAATACTACTACTACTACTACTACTACTACTACTACTACTACTACTACTACTACTACTACTAATAATAATAATAATAATAATAATAATAATAATAATAATGATAGCAGTACAATTCATACAAAATATCATGTCACCTTAAATAATGAAGCTGAAACTGAAGGTCAACATTTTGTTTCATGAAGTCTTAGAATCGCTTGTGAATTATCCTTATTATCTTCTATTCAAGCCAAAAACATTTTACTCCTGGCAGTTCGGCATTAATCGGCCAGCGCACGACAAATGTGTTTATGCAGAACACAGAAACTGCCTCGCAATTTTGGATGTTCCGTATCCCGTTCCGCTGTTTTACAATAACCCAGGTACCTGTGATGCGGACCAATTGTAAATTAGGTCACATCCTTTGAATAAGCGACAACTACCTGGAAGTGCCAGGGTGATGAGTCAACTATGATGGTCTAGAATCACCACACTCGTGAAAGATCCGACGTTTTTAACCTAATTATTGTTTAAAGTACCGTCCATCCCCGCACCCAACATGAGGAATTTAATCTCCGTCGCGATTTTAGTTTGTTTTGCCGTAAACACAGGTAAGTAAACACCTTGACCTAGTTCTAAACAAATCAAAATGGCGTGCTTCTACTGTTTGTGGTGTTTTGTAAAGAGTGAACGTGGTTCCTTCACTTAATTCACCTTAGAAGTCCTGTCAAGTTAGTTATATGGAATTGTAATGAGAAAGGAAGAAGAGCCCCTTCTCTATTGTACCTGATTGTACCATGATGACAGTCTTTATGAGTCTTATCTTTCCTTATCAGACCTTTCCTGTTTATCACTACCTGTTTGAACACTTGACTTACACCTGAGCAAACAGAGATTGACACCAATTGTGATAATATGAAATTAAATTGGTGATGATAGGTGTATACATGACTTATTAGACATCTGGACAACAAATAATAAGAAAAACACTGCATGATTAATTAGAGAAAATTAGATCCAAATGCCATTTGTGGTTTCCGTTTTGCTCAGAAAAGTATCTGGGCATGATTAGAAGAGATTCTTATGCAAAAATGTTATTTTTCCTCATGTATTGAGCTAGTTAATCTTTTTAAATCAGTTTTAGAAGATATACTCAACTTCAAATTCTTATTTTAAAACTTATCCAGGCAAGTCAGTTACTTTCATGAATCCCTACGGTAGGAAATGGGGAAGTCTTACTTTGTAAGGCCACTCCAATTGAATTGCTTGTCTTACAATTCTGTCAGACTCCAAAAACAATAATAATAAAAGTCGACTTGGGTGTCTTACGAACAAAATGATTTAGAAATTTTCTGTCAGACAAAAAAAGTGCAAGTTTTAAGAATATTCATTGTAAGGGTGATTCAATCAACTACAGGAATTCATCAATGCCGAGTAGAGCCTCAGATTTGAGGATGGTTATCTTCCACCCTTTTAGGTTACAGGGATTAATTGATTGATTGATTTTACTTAGTTGGAAATAGGCTGTTAGAAACATCTCGCTACCAGTCCTAGTCGGCAGACTCTAAAAAAATTTTTTTAAAAGAACAACACATTTAAAAAAATTTTTTTATTGTAAAATGGCTCATTTCCTGCCTCCGGAGCTCGTAAGACAAGTAATTAAATTGGAATGGCCTAATATTATAATTCCAGAGACATTTATTTCTTCATGTCTCTGTGTGTGCCGTTTCAGGTAAGTTTTAAAATTCTACAGGGGACCAGAGAGTGCACATTAGGAGTTTTATATGTCTATGACTGAACCAAGAACTTTTTTTTTAAATTGTAATATTGACATTATAAATTTGATTTTTTTTACCATTTAGCCATGTAGTTTTTAAAAAAAATTACTCAGGGACATCCATAAGTGGTACATTTGGGATCAAAACATTCTATCCTCCCACCGCCTGTATGGCTGCTTATTATACCGGCTGCTATATTATATTAAAAATGAGCTGTTTGTTCCCTGAATATTCAATCTTTAATTTAGACCCCCCCCCCCCCCCCCCCCCCCCAACACCACCTGCCCTACACTCACACACATACATACTACTTTTTAAATAAAATGATTTGGGGAAAAAAATACAAATATGAAAATGACTAAATATTGCTAAGTTGGCCGCTAGTTATCATCATAATAATATTTTAAAATAAATTTGAAAATATCAGCTGTTACATCACTCTTGTCTTTGTTTTCTATGCTGTTTTAAGTTAAAACATGTCCATGTACTTACAAATGTTTATTTTTCGTCTTGCAGTCTATTGTCAGAGTCCCACCCTGGAGATTTCTCACACAACCCCCAGGGCCCGGATGAATGTCATTAAAGCTGCAGTCGGGTCTGATGTTCTCATAGATTGCAGTGTGGAGAATATAGACATAAGACTACACTCTGTAAGTTGTGTCTCATCCTTATATTAAAGCTGATCTACCGATGTAAATTCATTGATCCAAAGATAAAAGAGCACTTAATTGTTCCCCTCAGTAATGTCAGCTCAAGATTTCAAAACTGCCTGTCAAAAACAGCAACTCCAAAATTTCTGCCCATCCAGATTTAGACCCTCAGCTAGTTTAAATCCTTATTCCAACTAGATTTAATAGTTAATTGTGTCAAAACAGCAATGAGCACTTTAGCCTTGCCCTAAAAGAATAGTTTGTTGGAAAAAGATTTGTTACTAACCCAAAAACTTCAAAATTCTTCCTAGAATTTTTTCCTGTCCAAAGAGTAGGATTTCCGGAAACTGCCTGCCCAAAAGACCAACAGGATAGGTCCTGACTAAGTCCCTGCTTCCCTGCACATACCTGGTAGTTGGCTAGGTTCAAAGTAATTTGATACACTAGAGACACTCCACCCTAGATGGGGACTTATTCAGGACCCGACCTGCCTCTCTTTTGGACAGGCATTTTCCTGAAAACCTCCTTTTTGGACAGGCAATTTTTTCTATGAAGATTTTTCAATTTTGATGTTGAGAGTTACAACCAAAACATTCCCTAACAATCCATCTTATAGGACATAGCTGTAGTGTCATCATCCAATACTGTGAAAGACCTGCTTATAATTTTAGAATTGTTATGTAGACTTTATTAATAATCTTCTTTCATTTTGGTATGGTTGTTTTCAAAGCATTATAAAATGAATGTAAGTACCTACATGTAAATCCCTTTATTTTCACGTGTGTCTTTTAATTTCTTACTTACTTTATGAAATGATGTTGTTCATAGGTGAGTTGGCAGAAGGTGTGGTACGACACAAAGGGTTCAAACACCCTGCCTATTGCCAAAGATACCCGTGTAGAAGACAACACTAAACACGGCATCGAAAAGCCGCAGCGCTTTACGTGGCGTCTCAAGATCAAGAGCATCGCTGTCACAGACGAGGGGGAATACCAGTGCTTCGTCATCGTCTCCACGCAGAACAAAGTACATACATCAATATACATCCAAGTCACGCGTAAGTATCTGCCACACACAAGCTATTCGTCAATAGGGTGCTTCAGAATTGCGATCAAAAATAATAGATATAAAAGATGAACAATACATACTTTAATTTGATACGGCAATTTAGTTGGATCGCTTTTGTATCAAGACTCTTCAAATCATTTGGGCTTTTTCTTTGTGTCTCCATTTTCCTTATTACCTTTTCTCATCTCCATGGGGAGGAGACCAAAATATATTTTAAAAAGATAGTTTAACAAAGCCCCCCAAAAGCACAAAAATCAATAAATACTGAAAAAAAGTCTAAGATGTCAAAAGAATTAAGGGCAAGGAACATCTATATATCATTCAAGACTTGACAACATTGGCGTCGCTCTTGCTGTCTCTCTTCTCCATATTGAATTTTCACCAAAACAATAACCTGAGTTATTTTATACTAATTTCAGAGGCACCAAACATTGACGAGGCTCACTCGAGTACGGATACAACTGTCCGAGCTGGTGATAAGGTTATCCTGACCTGTAACGCCACGGGACGCCCAACTCCGACCATCATCTGGAGCCGAGGCGGAAACGCTGTCCTCCCTGGCGGAGGGGTACAACGCACTGTAAGTCACTCCACACGCTTTAAATCCTTAGTTCTTCTATGGCGTTATTAGAAATGGCCAGAGTAGGCTAGTTGATGTAATTACTGATATATATTTCTTAGGCAGGGGCTTAACCAGGACCCGTCCAGCCTGTCTTTTGGACAGGTAAGAATCTTGAAAACCTCCTTTGAGAGGCAAAAGATTTCTAAGAAGAATATTCAATTTTGGCGAAGTCCCTGCTTGGAATGTGGCTTTGGATGAAACAATTATTTGTAAATCATGCCCATGGGTGCCCAAGATGTCCACTTCTCTTCATGCATTTTGTCTTGCAATATATATATATATATATATATATATATATATATATATATATATATATATATATATATATATATATATATATATATATATATATATGTATATGTATATATATGTATATATATATACACATGTTGAATCTGTGAGTGAAATGGTGGGTTTTTGTAAGGGATGCCATGACATTTGTTATCTCCACTTTTTTAATTCAAGAAAGCATTCATTCATTGTAATCAGTTTCATTTCATCCAAATATATATATATTTTCAGCCGTTATCATTTTGCAGCTGCCAAGATATTTATTCTTAAATGATGGTTATCTGAACCATCAAGTGGTTAAATGCTATGATGTAGTGTAGTTCATGCTTGTAACCTCTACTACTCATACATGAAATTATATGTATATATATATATATATATATATATATATATATATATATATATATATATATATATATATATATATATATATATATATATATATACATATATACTGTAAAGTTCGAAATATATTGTCGTGGAACTATTATTGGCGACATTAGCGAGTGGGTCAGATTCGCTAATATTACGATCCGTTTATATTTGTTCCATTTTTCAACGATTTTTCATTTTGCACAGGCCTCTGTGTTTGGAGGCCATGTGCACCAGCAATCTGCCATGGCGGCGATACCGTCTTCCGGTGGATTGCTACACGACTAAAATCTTTGCTACTAATCACATAATCACTCTGCATGTTTTTTAAGTTCCGTTCTGTTTCATTGTACGATTTAAAAAATTATACCAAATATGAAGCTTCCGTGAATTATTCGCCCTTCAGTTGTTTGTAATTGCGCAAACTACGATATTTATGACATTTCATTTATCAAAGTAGGTCTAGTTTGAATATCTGTCGGCAGATGGCGCTTTTCGAGATGGTTCACACGCTAATATTACGATTCGCTAATATGGAAAAATTGATCAATTCGCTAAATTTAAGCACGCCAATATTTCGAACTTTACAGTATATATATACATATATGTATATATATATATGTATATATATATATATATACATATATATATATGTATATATATATATATATATATATATGTATATATATGTATGTATGTATATATATATATATATATATATATATATATATATATATATATATATATATATATATATATATATGAATGTATATATATAGAGATAGAAGATAGATATAGATACATATATATAACTGTTCAATTTTTATTTGTATTATTTGTATTCCCTGCAGGCCTCTGGCGTAAGTCATGTCTTGTATATAGGTTTTGCCAGTGTTGCGCTTAAATCCCTTCATCGCCACATATCAGCTTGATAGACTCTAGATAGATCTAGATGGTTTTTGCAAATACTTGGGCCCATTTGCATACTGCATCTTTAAACTAATGACTATCTTATGGCAGGAGATGCTGTAACAAATATGTTGCAAAATTCACCTTAAAGGTATGTTGACTACCTCCTTGAATAGGATGAAATATATTTGGTTTAGGAAAAGGCTTTTCAAAGAAATTCAAAATCTTTAGTACTGCCATATAATGTCCTTGATCTCAAGGTGCTTTATGGAGCTAGGCCCAGGTGCTTGATTTCAGAAAAGGTCACATGATTTTGCTTCCCTAGTCTTCTCCTTACTTGCAATGAGGGATGAATTTTTATAGGGGTATAGAGGGACCGATTCATTTTTACCTTGCCAGCCCAGACCATGGCGACTGATCTTGTCCCACTTGGAGAACAATTTCAAATGGGACAATATGAATACAGTATCAGAAAGACAAAAACAGTTTTGGGGATATATTTCACTGGTACTGTTAATATGATATTTTGAGCTAGTAGTAAACAAACTGTTGTTTTCCATTTACTTGAAATGGTTCTGAAATAATCTACTTAAAATCATGTTCTATCTTTGTTGTTTATTATATGTTGTTTTTTCCTATCATTTTAATATGAATGTAGTTGAATATTTTTTTGAACTATAATGGCCGAATGTGAAAGAAAGTGTGTTACTTAATCTTAAAATAGGTTGGATATTGCCAATATCAAACCTATTGTGAGAATATAGTTCAACTTTCAAAATTCTGTCAAATGTACTGATTATCCATCTATTGAAAAGGAAATCACCATTATTTTTGAGTGTTTGTTTAGTGGTATTCTATCAAAAGATACTCTTTAGGTTTGCAAGACTGGTCTCTTGCTTAAATATGGTCTTACCGCCTCTCATCCTGCTGTGAAGGGGGTCTGCTTTCATATGCTATGTCTCTTGGGTTAGATAAGAGAAGTCTCACTTGGGTATGCAACTACCGTTCTGCTTCATGGG
Source organism: Maea johnstoni (assembly GCA_963942565.1). Classification (NCBI taxonomy): domain Eukaryota; kingdom Metazoa; phylum Annelida; class Polychaeta; order Spionida; family Magelonidae; genus Maea; species Maea johnstoni. The sequence goes on along the minus strand of OZ012689.1, from coordinate 40,993,693 downwards.
ATGTTGTCTCTGCTCCTTCTCTTATATCTAGACAATGTCAGTACACAGGACCCTCTTCATCATCATCAGTAATCTAGCATGTCAAACTGTGTGCAAAGTGTCCTTGTCATGTTTGATGTTTGTTTCCCATTAGTAGGAATTTTGGAATAAAACAGAGAAACAAAATATTACAAGGAGAGTTATATATTTTGTTATTGTATTTTGTCAATAGATGTTTCTAATGTAATATTTTTTTACAAAAAATACTTAAATACAAAGATGATGAATTATGTAATGTTGGTGGTTGTCACACCAGTTTATAGACTTGACTACCCCCTCTCATATTTAGTATTGTGTATGTGTGCAAAGTGTGTTTGCTACATGCTAATTATAAAATGACTGTGAGCTTAGGGCTTTCATGTGAGGTTTTGAATATTTAGTTAATAGTGATACCCCTTTTACCTCAAATTCATTACATAGTCACCAATATTAAGGTTGTCTCCAAATCCTGTCATTTGACTCGCATTTGTGGCTTGATTTTGCCTTCTATGCTTCTCCCATCGGCACCGGGTACCTGAAAACCCAACACTGACACCCTACCCAAACACCCTGTTCTACCCAACACCTTTAGTTTTATGTAAGCCACCAAAATGCCATTGTTGATAAGCTTAGAATGAGTTACTGAGTCCTTGCTTAAAGAAATCTACCAGTGAATTATTGACTACCGTAAGATATATGATATGCTTATCTTTAATCATAGCCATGAAATATATCTTTTTCATGACACCTGTTGGGACTTCTAGTAAAATTGAAGTCATAGTTATCCTACCTGTGATTGATGAGTTTAAAGGAACTGTTTTGTATACATGCTTCTTTTTAGCCTGAAAGATGCCATTTTTCCTTAGCTATGCTTGGATGTGTTGGCTTCCACCACTGCTTAGCCTAGTGTTTGTGAAAGAGTGCACTGATTTTGGTTTTCTTAGTATTTTATCATTACAGTCTCTAGAAATGCAGTCTAGAAAAGCAGTTATAATATGATGCTGTTTTAAAACTGCAATTCCACCAATACATGTGGTTATGTATTGCTTATTAAATCGTGGTTGTTGTGTTATACTTCACCCATGTTTTTTTGATGTATCATATTTGTGATGTTCCTCATACCTTAATGTATTTCTAGTGGTTTGTTTACTATGAGTAATTATTTTAAGACTTCCAAGGAAATTTTTGTGATGGCAACTAAATGCACAATTCCATAATCATGGTATTGTTATTAGGTGGAAAAGGAGCTATATCAAATATTGATTAATATTGTTAACTTATCATTATTATTATTAATTATTATTATTATCATTATAATCATTATTATCATTATCATGTGCAAAGATAATGGAAATCTATATCACTGATAATCAAAATGCTTTTCATCATTGTCTTTTCAGCAAGCCCGGTTGGTCATCCTCAATGTCCAGTCCAGTGCCCGTGGCTACTACACCTGTCGGGCCACAAACGAAATGGGAACCGCCATTAGAAAGATCGTGCTGTATGTGAAGTTTGCCCCAGAGATACAGGTGGATCGACCGAGCGTTAAGCAAGCACCAGGCTACCTAATAGAACTCAAGTGTAATATCTACGCCAACCCAGAACCCAAGCTGGAAGAGATGAGCTGGATTTTCAGGGGACAGGGCATTCGTAATGATGACAGGTAAAAGCAATACAGGTGAACTTGGATATGACGGACCACTGTATGACGGATTTTTGCATATGACGGACGATATGCTTGGTCCCAGTCCGATGCATATCAAGTATTTGTCATATGTATACGACAGATTTTGCATATGACGGACAAATTTTTTCCTGGTCCCATTGAGTCGGTCATATCCAAGTTCACCTATATTGATTTCTCATGTGAGACCAAAATATTTTCAGCAGGCCTCTACCCTAACAGTAAACTGCTGACCCTAGGCCGCTAAAAATTCCAAAAAATGACTTTGGGCCTGTAACAAAGATCTCAACTGGTCCTACAGGGCCAGTTAATATTTGGGGACATCCTTGTTCACAAGTTTCCCTCAAGAATGTCCCAAATGTTTTTGAAATAAATAAAGATGTACTGATTTTGGTTGTGTCTAGGACCAGTAAAAAATTTGCAGGACCAGTAGATCCTTTGCATAACTGGTCCTACGGGGCCAGTAACAGTTTCAGTTAGCTTTGAGGCCTGTTATGAGTAGTACACTAGCACCTATATTGAATTGAAATATTTTCTTTATTTTGCATATTAAGAAATCCATTACATCTGTATCAAAATATTTGGTTTCATCTTTTAATCTTTATAAAGTTGTAAGTATGTTGTTGTTTTTCTTGTTTTAGGCACCGTATCAATGTGTACCGTGGAGCCTACAATCAGGTGTCGTTTGAGTTGATCCTGACGCCCCGTAGAGCAGAGGATTACGGCACCTACACCTGCAAGGCTGTCAACAGTGAGGGAGAGGGCACTGCATTTGCCCAACTGGAGAGTAAGTATATATTCACATGTGTTGCATTGCAAAGGCCTGTCTACCTGTAGAATGGCTAATTTTTCCGTTCAACAATTTTCCCTAATTTTTCATTTTTGGGTGTTTCCGTTTCTTATATTTCTGTAAAGAGGATATGTGTTTCTTCACGTGGCAGAGGGACTGTCACCAGTCTAGAGAGGCCTCCAGAAATAGATCAACGGCGGTGATGTATTTCTGGAAGGTTTTCAAGGGATACGTCGGTTAAACAGTGTGAATAGTGGTCATCAAGTGACCCCTATTGTTTCACAGCCACATGCAGATTGCAATGACTATGATTGCTATGAGGCTGTGTAATCGCTGGTCTGACACTTTATGGCTAACGCTGGGTTTCTTAGTTTCAGAATTTTATCCTGCCACAATATGACCTTCACTGTTGTAAGCATAAATTCTTACAAAACAAATAAAAAACTATTATGGTAACTATACCTTATCAAAAAGTGTCTTGTGTGCCCAGCTGGGTCTTAGTCAGGATTTAGAAACTTGGGATCCAAAATTGGCAATTGTAACATATTTGGGCATCCATTTGTTAAAGGGAGCTAGACCACACTATATTCTGATAGCTACCATAAACTTGATAACCCTATGTGTGATATATCATTGACATGAGAATGAAACTTTGTTTTAGTTTCTATCTAAATAAAATTAATATGTTTATGTATGTGATATCTTAGTGCTATATTTTTGATCAGACCTTTTTTTTCTAAAAATCTCTGAGGAGATAACGTAAGATGCCAGTCAAACTCGAGATATGAAGTGAATGTCATTGCTAAATTGATTGTAATTCTTAGAGTCGGTTTATAGTAGCTATTCGTCTTAACAGGTTTGACCTTTCAAGTTATTTGAACTTTTTTTTGCGAACATTGTCACCTGCAAGTAGAAATCGTATCTTACACTATATTAACCCATTTACACTCAGAGCGCCCAAAAGAGGCCTGACAATTTTGGCAATATTTCCCTCACAAATGAGCCTTTTGGAAAATAATCGAAGGAGAAATGTTAAAGAGAAGTCAAACAACAACTCTCCTTCAAATATTTTGTCAGCTTTTGCCTTATTCCAAAGTTATTTTGAAAAGTATGAGAGTAGCAGACAGTACTTTCAAGGGGACTCTGAGTATGAATGGGTTAATCTAATCTTACATTATACTCTTTGGTCCTCTTTGACAAGCATGTCAGTGAAAATGTGTTTCAAACTTCAAAACGTTTGACTGTAATCTTAAAGAAAATACTTTAATTGATATGATTTTTTTTTCATTACAGGAACTAACACACCCCAGAAGACCAAGTCTGGCTATGTCATCCTAGGTGGCGCCACGCATACTATCAATGCCATCGGTCTCCTCTTCTGCCTACTACTGGGATTTGTCCTCGGAGTGCGAAGGCGATAGACAATTTGTAGACCTGCCAAAACTACAGCTGTGAATCATGGACTGAGTGCCTCGGAATATATATATGATAAACATGTCTGAAGCAATATTTTAGAGGAAACAAAGAGCCAAGCCACCTGTATAATGATAATGGGTGCTAGGGCCTTAGTGTTTTGAGTGTCTATAAAAATGCTGGTCTTGGATTTTTGGGTGACAGGTTGAGTAATTCTGATTATATAAATCATAAAAATATGTCTGCTTTATTGGCAAATGGATAATTTCTTTAAGTATGGTCCAAGGATTTTTACATCAGTATAAACTCATGGATAGTCTGAATTTCTGACCAAATTGGTTTTCATGTTGTTGTGTGTACCAATTTAATACTTGGGTATACTTATGACACGCACCCTCCTGACTAAGGCCCTAGTTGTAGCTTTTTTGGGGCTGCTAGACTTTCTTTACTTTTGTATAATAAAGAAAAAGTTCAAATCTAAGCAGCTACTTGTATAGAATGGTAAGTACACAAAGATTCAAGTATCTGCCTTGAATATGTATGATGCAGAATAAGAGAAAAAATGCCAAAACCATTTGCAATTTTAAGTGAAAGGGATGCTAATCAAAGTCTTGCATTTTGCATCAAATACTCAACTTTTATAATCAGGTTTGTAATCATTTGGTTGCTTTCTTAGTTATACATAAAACTATTGCTATCATTATATCTGGGGCAGATGTATATATTAATTAGTCCATGGGGTGTGATTTAGAGTATACTTTGAGCATAGGAATAAAACTGCCTGTACAAATTATTTTAATCAAACCCACATCCGAAAACCTAGTTTTGAGAAATGATTAGAAAAAATATCACCTTTTAAGATAAATGAAAAAATCAGATGTTTGAGTTTAGGCTAGCTTGATTTTTATTTGCCACATATGTGCATGAATGTTGAAGTGAGTTGACGTAATATTTAAACCATTATTCATCTGTTGTGTTTTTAAACGTTTTTGAAATTTTCTGAATGGGTTAATATGAGCCAAAACTTAAGCAGGTGATGTCTGATATGAATAGTAGTACCTTATGGCCCAAAAACTTGAAAAATTGTGGGTATTTTCTTAACCAATTATCTTTCTATAAAAAAAAGTCATGTATGGAGTCACACCCACATTGTTTACCATTCGTCAGCTGTAAAAAATCTCGAACTTGCATCAGTTTTTGGTTAATTCTGATTGTTGTATGATTGACACATCAACTGTACAGTTTATAAACATGCATTTTATCTGCCAAATTTATATGCCTGATAGGTTATAGCATCAAGCTCATTTTATTAAGGAACACTTATGTTGAATGAATCTTTTTAACATGACCATGTACATAGCTTTATATACATATCAGCAGGATGACAGAAGGTTAGTTGTAGTTGGGATAACAGTATACATTATTTTTGTAGAAATACCATCTCTCACATTTTGTGTGCTTGCATGAATTGACATCCATTCTTTATAAGGTGTTTTCCCGATTTATTTTTGATTTGCTGGCTTGGTTTTCACGTAAATGTGTAGAAAACTGCAAAAAAATCAGAATTTTTTTTTTTCGTTTGAAATGTTTTTCATCCTGGTTTGCTCAACAATTTCTCTTCAAGTTATTGTTAAAACATTACTCTGCTTGATAGAGTATGTTTTAAGTTGTCAGACAAAGTGTGCACTTAAGATGTGAATGTGTTGAAGTTGTAAAGACTTAATATGAGTAAAGGTGCTGGGTTCATTTGTGAATCCACCTGCCCAAGACTGGAGTTCTGAATCTAAATACCTTTGAGATTTCATATCTTGTCGTTAATACAAGTCAGTTTGAAACACTGCTATGATTTGCTTTGCTAGAGTTTCTTCTGAAAAAGCGGAACTTAAATACCAAACACTGCTAAGCCTTGTCTTAGTTAAATGATGTATGTCAAATGTTAATTAATGTCACACAATTTACTTCATGTTAGTTGTTCATTCAATTAGGTTTTAATCTACACATATCCAGAATAGTTTGTGGTTTTCCATTTATTCTGGGTTTATCATGAATAACGGCTCACTCTGTCAAGCGGAAAGTGCATAATATGCCTTTTAATATATATACTATAATACTCAGTATGAGATGACATAAACATCCAGTTCTTTGCTTTTTGTGTTTGTACTATATGGAAGTTTTAAATATCTCAGAAGATTTGTGGTGTTTTTAAAACTTTTACATTTTTATGTGACTGTTTATGCAAAAATTAGAAATGTAATCCCTAAATAAATTATTACTTTGATAATAATACAAAAGATAATAATACAAAAGATAATAAATCATTGTTGATATATGTGAATAAATACCAAGGTTCATTGAAAATGTGTCTAGTACTTCCAAGGCTGTTGGCAAATAATGAAAGTTTGCACATTTAGAATTATAAAGATCTGACCATCAACATATGATATATTATACCTTGAACTAGACCTTTTATTTTTCCTGTTTTAAGGTTATTAGCCCAGGTAAAATCTCTTTCTGCTCCACTTAGAATCACGAGGAGATATCTCAATTTACATAATTGTACATTGTAGTCAGCATTATATATAGACTTAGTTTATACAATTTGATAGCTTTGAAATTATGCAATATATACATCTCATCTTGCGATGTACAAATATTTTCTAAATAAAAATCACATAGAAAAAATGCCTGTTGTCCTGTTCAACTATTTCCTTTTCTTCATTGAACTCTACACCTGTGACAATCACTGTATAGGTACCCCTTTGTCTTTTCAATTGGTTTGGGTAAAAAAGAAACAAACCCCTTAAGGTCTTACGACACTTTTAGAAATCTTAGTTTAATTTCCTCAAATTTTGTCAAAGGAAAGAACATAGCACAGTGATCATCAAAACAACTTAAAATCATGGGGTCATCAGCTTTTTTTTTTCACAGACTTTTGAAAAATTAATGCAAATCACGTCACAAACATCACTTTCTCCAAAATTGGTGTCTTTCTTTGGTAGGTTTATCCCTTCAGAGATACTGACACAGCCTGAAATACTGTTCTGCCTTGTTTAAATTATTTTTCTGCTGTTTTATAGGAATTATTGGGCAAAATCAAGGAATTCGAGAAACAAGTTTTTGACCCAAAATTGATATGTCAGAATTGCCTAGTTTAATTTTCACCAATTTTTGTCTACACTATATACATAATGCTCTTAATAAGAAGACATAAAGAAAATGATAGGTCATTGTGTTAGTTTTCGGTCAAAGTTTGTGAAATAGGACTTTTTGGGGGCAAACTTTTATGAAAATGTTAGAAAAGAGTTACTCAATTGTTACGGTATATAACCATGCTTATATAAGATATTGTTGAGCAAGGGAACCCCATTTTATACACATGAATTATCACACTTTATGCCTGAAAACGTGTCAAAACATCAAATTCAATTAGTATGGAAATCACTGTAGCCAAAAACAATAAACTCATAGGATACAATTTATAATAGGCAGGTATAATCTGAATTGGTACATATTCATTAAAAATCAATTTCTTTTCAATTTGTCCACTGATGTCAGGTAAATTGTAATAAATTATTTTAGTTTGTCCAATACCCAATAGGTGTCACCGGTATACAGTATCGTAAGAACTTAACTATGATACAAACCGGATCTACATGACCCACTGACTAATGAATTGGCCCCAAATTGACGGTTCGGAAGAATGTAACATAAACACTTCTATGCATTCACATAGTGTCACTCTGTTGAAAAAATACAGCTTACAAAAAATGCACAATTGTACAGAAAAAGATTATGTTCCCAGGATTGCGAATCTCTTCAAGAATGCTGGAAATGTCCTTTAAAACGCAAAATTTACCATATTTATTTCACAACAACTTGAGCATCATGTCCCTAAAGGGAAAATGCAGAGTTCCATTTAGAAATGGAGTGGAGGGGGAGGGTACGTTTAGCCACAAAGCAACTATTAACTTTATGATTTGTTAGGGGAGTTGTCTCACCCCTCCGTATCCGAAACTGAAAGATACTAAATAGAAATAGCTAAAATGACCTATAACCTAGCTGCTAGCTGCAGTGATATGCTTCAGTTTCGGCCAGGTGTAGTGCCTGTTATGATGCTATAAACTCCAAGCCATTATTAACCTATTAATGCTCAAAGCAGCCAAAAACAGTCTGACAATTTTGATGAAATCTTGCTGGCAAAAGCATATTTGGAAAAATATTTCACAGAAAAAATGTTAGTTAGAACACTTCCAACAACTCTCCTTCAAATATTTTGTAAAATGATCTTCAATTCCCAGGATAGTGTCAAAAGTGTAATAGATCCAGACGATAATTTCTACAGGAACTCTTAAGCATTAATGGGTTTACACTACAGGTTACCTGTAAGACTAGGTGCTTAGTCCCTGAAAAGTTAACATTCCCTGCAAAGTTGACATGCCAGAGTGGTGTAGTACCACTAATGGCCCATAGATGGCATCACACAATCCTCATGTCTCTAGTGGTTTCAGGTCATATACCTTAGATGAATAGAACATGGATTGGTTGCCAAAGACCCATTAACACACCTAACCTTGCCGAATCTTGTCTCAGTGTGATGTCACTGATTTTGTGCGCTGAGCACAGTCAATAAACATACTACTATACTACTACTAGGAGATAAAGACCAATGAGGGCTCTCATATTTGTTTACATTATACAGGAGGTTCCTCACGCACATGCGCAGAACACAACTCTTGAGAGGTTCTCATCAAGAACTGGGCTAGGAGTCATACCGAGGCTGTTGAGCGAGATCTGCTGGTTGTGTAACCTGCTGATAAACATTCGTGGTCACACTGAAACTGAGTCCTCTATCCACCTTTTGAGAGAAACGTTAACTCATTTGGCAACCTTGACCAGTTGGTCGTTGGTACAGAGATATATATAGATTAAGGTATTGAATTCCCTAGTTGGTATAAACAGAACAAAACTTGAAGACAGACAGAATACATATTACAGCCTAGAGATCTAGCCTAGCTGCTTTTATGAACAGGATAATTATGCCTTTTTGGAGCTTCTGATATTCCCTCAAGTGCAGCATAGGACCTATTCTTGAAAGGGGCACTGAGCTCTGTTGTTAGATATAAAATGAATCACTAGTATTTACTATGAAGTATAGATACACAGTTCGGTACAAATGAAGATACACAGGAGGACAGATTTTTTTCATAAAATACAAAAGGTCTTGTATGTTCTACAAGCTGATGAAGATATCACACACTCTAACATTAAAATTGCATGTCAATCTACCGAAGAACTGTAATATACTGTATCCTATGACAACACTTATACATAAAAGTGGTACCCTTTTGACCCATCATTATGACCTGGCATTTAAAATATGACTGAAAAGGTAGTAATATGCATGCATTTCAATATGTATAATGCAGAAACGCTCCTTAGATAAGAAGGCTGCCCAAGCACCACTTTGGATCAAGTCGTGCGCTTTTTTTGTTAAAAACGGGAAACTTTGCAGAAATATACTTTCATGTAACACTCACTATAGCCAGCCTGGGCATGGCTTCAACGCACTTGGCTTCTGATCAAAACATGTTAGGGTATTTTGTCAAATGAAAAAGTCTGAAACATGTCGAATTTGTAATAACAGTTTTTAAGATATTTCCAGAAAATTTTCTTGCAACTTTCTATAGGTATCGAATAGCAATACAACTATGATGAACTGCAGTACACATGATCATTTGATCTACAAACGCAACATTTGGAGGTATTTTAATAAAAAATATAAAAATGGGACTATTTGGTGATATTCCTTTTAATGTAAAACGGCTAGTTAGAGCAATCACTACTTCCTAAAAATATTCTGAACACCTGCTGTGCACAAGGGATGTTTGAGTGTTGACATTGTTCTAATAAGTTTGGGATGTTTTGTTCCAAAATTATCTTCTAAGTATTTTTATGAGCTTCTAGTACTTCCATTAACAGGCTAAATTTGTCTAAGTTACCAGGAATCTATGGATCCGGGAGTGCATTGAAAACCTTTCTTAATTTCTCTAAGGCGATTTTTCCTGTAACATCGACAAACGAACAAATCATACGTGTGACAGTGTGAAACTCATGTCCAATGCTGTGCAGTTTTCGAGCTAACCGGCGTTTAAGGTGATGAATACCATTGCAAGCTAGATAAAAGACCCGTCCAAAAACACACCTCATAGTAGCATTATCCTAGAACAAGGTGTACCTCCAGGTTCCTGAGTGTTATAAGGTAGATAATATCATAGCCAACAGTCCTTATTCAACCCGTATTCTATTTCATTTCAATATTTACAACTTTTCACTCAAATGACACGATCTCATTACTTACGCAAGTGATTGTCACTACAAGTTCACAGACGCCTTAGTGATGTCATTGACTATGCCCAATAAAAAGTGTTTTTTTATTCTTTACTGCAAAAGATTTTTACGGGCAAAAACATTTGAAAATTTTAGTGAGATATCTTGCAATGGTACTCATCACCCTTAACCTGAAATATAGAAAACTCTTCTCGGAAAATGAGGTACTAAATTAAATGATCTATTAATAAGAACATGAGGAGGGACTATAGGGGTGGAGAAAAAGGCACTTTTCATTGAGACAGTATAATAAACAAAAATTCAAACACACACACATGTGTATAATAGGAAAAACATGAAGGATATTGCAAACCCATGCTTCTCGTCAAAAGTTTATTAGAAGACCAGTTGGGCAAGCAATACCGGTAGTATCTTTGAAGAAAACAATACGGCATTACGCAAAATAAGTGGCAATACTACAGTAAATATCTATCTTGGTGGTCTTTGTCGGTTGCCAATCCATCATTTATTTGAGTGTGTGAAACTATGGTTAAGATAGTAAGTCATTAATTCCAGTCGGTTAAAAGTAGACCTTAAACATGCCACACATAGTGAAAATAATCTGTGCAAATTGCAACCTCGACATTGTAAAGAGTATCGGATTACTGGGCATATCGTGGATGAACACGCATTTTAACTTTTGATGTTATGATTCTCTGCTTGTTTCGTGGCAGCAGAATCGGAAGCCCAGTCACTTCGGGAGTCATTCGGCGTCAGACCCGCGTATATTTCGTGGATTGTAAGGGGATTTTCTTACCTCCCATACTTCGTACCTGGGTACAAAAAATGTACCCTTCTTCTACAAAATCGCAGACATGCGGAGGTCTTAAAAAAGACCCCTTCTTCCGCAAAATACGTAACGCGGGTGCGGCCCCCCTCTGTACCTGGGGTTCACGTTCCAGGGTTAGACTTAGGCCAGGTGACAAGAACCTGGCAAATAAGTGGAAAATGTGTGACAAAAACATATCATAAGGCAATCGCACATACAGAAGATGCCTTATTGATTTCAAAATTACCTTTCTACGTGTACTTTATTTTTTCTAATTTTTTATACGTGCGTTAAAGGTTAACGGTTTACATTTTTTACTGTAATTTAGTATAATTGTTCATCGCTCTTTAGTTTTCCAATATTTACTTATCATGCAGTAAATGCTCTATACTCGTAATTTCTATCCTGAGTTAATAACGTATTTATATTCCTTCGATAGGATTCCGATTTTTCTTGTGTATGTTTTTGTACCATTTTGATACAGTCTATAAAATACATATACACACTGAAATGTATAGTAGTTACTCTGATTCCACGTTCTGGATGCTGCGACCTGCAGGTGCGTGTCTTCGAAAAGGGGCGTGGCTTTTTGATGTTATGCTCGTGAGTTTTAGCGTGAAACATGTATTGGTGTATAGCCGTAGTTTTGGTGTTGTGAAATAAGATTGTAAATGGAATTTTTTGAATAAACAGAAAAACTATATCCACATTGTTGTGAGGGTTCACCAGAGATATGCCCATATCTCTGGTCTTTAATACCATACAGCTAAAAGGATAAACGTTTTAGTTTGTATTTAAACCGCCAGATGTCGCAGTAGCTTCTAATTGAGACGCACTGAAAACTTGCAGTAAGTTTTATCTCAGTTCACAGTGAAACTTTAGATGCTTTGTATTGCTGGAAAATGGGTCAAGTGAATAACTCCTTCAGTTTTCACTAGTTTTAAAGCTCGAAATGTTAAGTTGGTAGACTGACACTCCACCAAATATTTCCACTGGATGGCAGAGGTAATTGACCTCATTTGCATAGCTGACCTCTGACCCCAGAGCTAAATTTGACACAAAAACATCGACATGAGCGAGTTTAGGGAACGTTGGATTTTACGTGAAATGGAACCTAGATAGCGTTTCGAAGTGTTCGAAAGGTAAGTTAACGAAACTTGGGATAGTTTGGAAGCCCCACACAGTCTCAGAAGTCCGCAAACATGACTCATATCCACAAAGTTCTGCAAGTTCATTGATTGAATCTGAAAATGGAGCAACAAAGATGGCGGCCGTCATGCCTTACAATTTTGGGGATTCCATACCAAGGAGAGGGTACCTTGTACAACAGACGCTAGCTTTTCCATGTATGTTGGTGCTTAATTGACTTGATAATCGTCTTCAGTGTTCGTCAGCAGTCACGAAATTAATAAAATATCGCAGGAACTCCGCCTAAAACTTCCCAGAAAGTTGCAAGTCTTTGAGTAAGAATGAAGGTTCTTGAAAGTTGAGTGTCTTGTCTTGTACTCGGTCAGTCAGTGCTGTCATACTCATGTCATGATAGTGAGTGTCGCTGTCAGTGTTCTAGGCTTTCGTGTTATGTCATTGAATAGAATCTCAACACTTTCCCTTGATTACAGAAAGTTATTATAACTACATGTATGTCATTAAACATAAAACTTAAAATGATAAGGATTATGCATTTATGGCCAATGCTAGTCTTGCACTGGGTGCAGGCACAGGGGCTTGTATTGTTGAGTGCCACTCGTACGTAGTCACAGCCCTTATTAGTGAAAAAGACTATTTCATAGGGACCAGAGCCTCAGAATCGCGAGTGACACTCAACAATACAAGTCCTTGTCTTGGCCAGAATTTCAAAAATACCTGGACAAAACAGCAATTCCAAAGGTTCTGCCTGTCCAACTTAAAGGCAGCTTTAGCTATATAAATCTACTTCATATCCTTGTACCAACTACATCTAATGGTCTATCGTGTTGAAAAGGGCAATTTACACTTCAAACTATGTCCTAGAAAATGGGTTGTTTAGAATATATTTGGATATTACCCCAAAAAATCAAAATTGAAAATTCTTAATAGAAATTTTGGCCTGTCCAAAAAAGGAGATTTTAAGTAAACTGCCTGTTCAAGAGACAGGTCCTGGCCAGGTCCCTGACTGGGAGTACATGTAGAGATGCATTGTCAAGGGTGGTCACCTATACAAGGCCATGGTATAGTATGAATCTTCTATTCTAGACTTTCTAGTGCATGGTCTTTCTCTTATCTCAGTTATCTGCATGATGCTTGCCTAGAGCTCGCTGACATACGGACAGCAAAAATCAATGAAAATGCACACTCTTCGACACTCAGGGTTTTTGGATAGGAATTTCCAAAATAAATTTTTTTGTGACATAACCAACAAACACCAAGCTGGGTTTATAAATAAATAATAAATTTTTATTTATAAGTAAATGATATAATATATACAATAAATTGATTAATGGACAGTTTCATACTAATATGTTATATATATAGTCCATTATAAAACATGTTTATACATACAATTGATTGACAAATAATTACATGGTTATATACAATTTTTAAATAAACATGCTAGCATGTAGCTGCTAGGAAGCTAGACAGAAACATACTGCATTGTAGATATAATATTACTTTATGTACACACAAAGATTAAATGCTTACTACCAATGCAAATTTAAAGATGAAAATCACAGACATACATGTAACTGCTAGATAGCTGGACAGCCACATGCATTATCTGCCACTTCCATGCTTAAACTATGGGCTGATCTCGTGAGAGAGGGCCTTGCATAATAGTTTCACAACATACTGAGTATAGATGTTTTGATAAAATGGGTAGGGAAAATATTTTTTGAAGGAAAATATTTTGGGTGGGTTTTTAAAACAAATAATTTTGATGATTGGCAGCAGCTACGTCCGCTGCTGTCAGATAGAAAACACGAACTGACATGCGTTCATGTTTGTTTGTGTCACGTGCCTTACTTGACAACGTGACGTCATGTCTGCAGCTTTTGGTTTGACAAGAGACCAATAGATGGCGCTCCTGTCATGACACAAAAATCCGTTCAGCAAGCAAGCTTGCCAAACGGTAATTTTTTGTGACATAACCAACAAACACCAAGCTGGGTTTATAAATAAATAATAAATTTTTATTTATAAGTAAATGATATAATATATACAATAAATTGATTAATGGACAGTTTCATACTAATATGTTATATATATAGTCCATTATAAAACATGTTTATACATACAATTGATTGACAAATAATTACATGGTTATATACAATTTTTAAATAAACATGCTAGCATGTAGCTGCTAGGAAGCTAGACAGAAACATACTGCATTGTAGATATAATATTACTTTATGTACACACAAAGATTAAATGCTTACTACCAATGCAAATTTAAAGATGAAAATCACAGACATACATGTAACTGCTAGATAGCTGGACAGCCACATGCATTATCTGCCACTTCCATGCTTAAACTATGGGCTGATCTCGTGAGAGAGGGCCAAACAGTAATGATGAGACATCATCAATACTGACAGCCCATAAAGAAAGGAGGGGAGTTAGGAGATTATCACTTAAATAGGTAGAACAAAATGGGAAGGCCGGACGTAACCCTGGAAAGCTTGGCTTTTCCACCTTCCTGTTGATTTTATGATATTGTCATGTATGTTTTCTTTTGCTAGTTGTGTAGCTCTACCAATTCTAAATGAATGAGTACTATAATACTTATCATTGAAACCCTGTAACTTAAGACAGGTTTTAAGGAATAGAGATACATTTTGCCTCGATACAGGTTTTTTGTTTTTGAATATGAACAAAGGTCCTTGAACTTTGGGTCGCATTGCTAGAAAGCTAGACAAAGCGTTGACCGGACAATACTTTGAATTAGTTGGTTGCAAATGAAATGTTGGTGTCAAATTGTATGAATGCTTGTATGAAGAGAACTTTACCTTATAGCCTTGACCCTGCTTTGTGTTGATGGGTGATATTTGGTGTATTTGTAATGTGTGCATTTTTTCCTGCGCTTCAACAACTTCTCCGATTCTCAAACACGCGTAAAAAGTGAATAGAAATATCGCTTTAAAAATAACTTGGTCATAAGAACTGTCTGATGCAAATGGAACAGCCTGGACAAGTTTATGCAAAATATTCCTAGTTATAGGGAGTTTATATGAAGGTTTGGATTCCTTCCTCTTTTGACCAATGATAGCTTTTTTGATTAAGAAGGTCTTGGTTGGATCTTCAAGATTGCCAATTTTATGAACAAAGGATATGGTTGAAATATAAGATTTAATTGTGCTCGAGCGAAGATTTTGATTGTATAAATGGGCAATAAAAAGAGCAACATGTTGAGTGTGCACTGGGAGCACTGGTACCTGTTGGGTGATATTTTCTAGGAAATTATAGAAATAATTCCAGTTTCGTAAGTATGCTTTTTTAGTTGATTTTGCCATGGAGTTTTGGAGAAGTTGTTTCAATGTATGGGAAAGTTTTGTGGTTGTAGATGCGCAGGTATTAATGTTGGCGAAAGCCGCATGCCAAATTGACTTAGTAGATTTGATGTAACCTGAAAACGAGAAATAGAATCAGCCAAGATATTTTTGACCCCTGGTACATGGACCATTTTTAGATTAATGTTGAATTTCAAAAGAAGTAGAATTAGAGGTCTTACAATTTTCATGATTTGTTTGTCTTTAGAAGTTTGGTTATTAACTATTGTGACGACTGCTTGATTATCACAATGATACGTTATCTGAGTGTGCTGAAGTGAATTTCCAAACATGCCTATGAGTACATAAACCGGGTACAATTCAAGTATAGCTATATTAAGTGGTGTCCAGTCCAATGGCCAATGTGATTGGATCCATAGAGATTGGAACGTTGCACCAAAACCAGCTTTTGATGCATCTGACCACATGTGCAAAGTATTTGAATTTTCAAAAGAAGGCAAGCTTATGATAGATTTCCCATTGTAAAACTTCAGGAACAGGTGCCAGATGCGCAAATCATCTTTCGTTTCTTTGGTTAAGCGGATTAAATGGAATGGTTTTTTAACCTTGATTTGCTGTTCATACATGCGCCGTAAGAATGCTTTCCCACATCTTATTACAGATGTTGCAAATTGTAGTTTCCCGCATAAAGATTGAAAATCTCTCAAGGTAACTTTGCTTTTTGAAAGGAAAAGACTTATTTCACTTTCATAGTTTTGGAGCTTGTCTTTTGGAAGATAAGCCATCATTTGTTTGGAGTCTAGGCCTATGCCTAGGAAAACTATGTCATTGCAAGGTCCCACAGTTTTATGTGGTGCAAGTGGGACACCTAATTCCGCACACAATGAAAGGAATGTGTCTAGATCTTTTTGGCATTTTTTCTTGGTATCCTCTATGAATAGAAAATCATCTAAGATTTTAACTACATTATTAATTCCAAATTTTTTGTTCAAAATCCATTTCAGTGCAGTTGAAAATTCTTCAAATATTTTGCAAGATGAAGAACAACCCATAGGCAGGCATTTATCGTAATAATAACCTTTCCACCAGAAACCTGTAAGGTGGTAATTTGATGGGTGAATGGGTATTATTCTGAAAGCATCTGAAATATCTGTTTTAGCCATGAAAGCTGGTGAAGGTGAGTTTTGAATGTATGAAATTGCGTCTTTTATGGTAGCATAAGATACCGTAGAATCGTCTTTTGAAATATTGAAATTTACAGAATTTTCATCATACGAGAATGATAAGTTATGAAGTAGGCGATATTTACCCGTGTTCTGTTTTTCCCGAAGGGCTAATGGGGAACATTTGAAGTTTTTGAACGGTTTATGTTCGAAAGGTCCTGATAGCCTACCTAACTTGCTCTCTTTAAGAATTTTTTCATCAACTGCCTTGGGGTTGTTAATAGCTGAGATTGAGTTTGATGAAGTTAGTGTAGATTCTGGCCCATCAAAGTTTAAGTAGAAACCCTCAGTAAACCCATCAATGAGATACTGAGCATTAGGGTAACCTTCCAAATACTTATTTAAGATTTGCGCTTTGACCGGGGTTGGCATTGATTTGCTGCTTTGATTGTTTATGTTGGTATTTAGGGTGGCGGTTGTTACACTCTGGGCATAAATGTTTGAATGAACATTTTTCTCTGGTGCACCTTTTCCCAAAGGTGTTATATGAGAAACAGTAGCCCTTTGGTATGGTAGATGTGGAGGTGTTGTATGATTTGGTTGAGTTACTTTGGAACTTATTTGAGGGACGAAAAAGATAAGCCTCCCGTTCTAAATCAGCACGAACAGTGTCCCATGTGAACTGGACATACTCCCGATCTACGCGAAAATGGTAGTCATAGGTGCGCCAATTTGCTTGGCGTGCCATCATGCGTTGTATATGCTGGTGGTATGTAAGCATTTGATCCAGTTGCTCTGGATATTTCTTTAGATAAATGGACATATATGTGTCCCATGCCTGGTTCCACTCAAATTCCCCAAGCTGCTTTTTATCTTTATGTTGGAATGTGAGAGCTGGCTTTTCCGAAAGTAAAGAATTTGCATTGAGTGAAACAGTATAGGATTGAGGCATGTTATGTGGATTTAAAAGCTCACAGAACTCGATATATTTATGTTGCCAGATTTTAATTTTAATTTTTTGTGGAACGGTTTGGCTTACAGTCAGGCCACCCGAAAATACGGGACGTTGTTTGTTGAATTGCACAGAGCACTCACCTTCATTGTCACTATCGTCAATTTCATCATCACTATCAAGTATTTTTTGACCTGAAGGCAGTGCATTAGATGATGAATTGAGTACCTTAGTGGTAGAGGACTCGTGAAAAGAATCGCTCTGGGCATGGGAAAAACTATCATGTGCACCAGAAGTTACTGAGTTGTCCAGAATGACAGTATTTTGAGGAGATAGATTTTCCTGTGGTGGTGTAGATGGTGATTGTGTAGATTGTTGTGTCTGAGTTGACATAATGTCCAGTAGCTTTTGTTGAAACTCGGCTTGTTGAAGCTGCACCTGAACCAAAGTGTCACTTAAAGCAGCTAATGTTGGCCTCTTGATTTTGGCCGCTGATGGGACATCAGTGCTAGATGTCTCTTGCACTAACCGCTTTGGCGCTTTCCGAGTCCTAGCTGGAGGCATATCTGAAGTTATATATTATCACAAATATATGATTATGTGATAATGCTTAAGGTAAATGGAAAGTTAGTATGTGAACTAAATTTAAGGATGGCAAGATAATATGCCTAACAATTGGTATGTAACAATACCTATCAAAAGAGTTGAGGCAAGATAATATGCCTAAGTGACATTATGATAATGTCTAATTTAAATGGCAAGATAACAATCGGCATGTAACAATACCTATCAAAAGAGTTGAGGCAAGATAATATGCCTAAGTGACATTGTGATAATGTATAATTCAAATGGCAAGATAATATGCCCAATGTAGAGTAAATCCATGATCAGAATAAAATGGCAAGATGATATGCCTAATGTAAAGTAAATTAAAAGGATGGCAAGATAATATGCCTAACAAGTGGTATTATAAAAATACCTATCAAAAGAGTTGAGGCAAGACAATTTGCCTAAATGACAAAGTGATGTCTAAATCAAATGGCAAAGTAAGATGCCAAATTGGAGTAAGTTCATGTCTAGAGTAAAATGGCAAGATAATATGCCCAATGTAGAGTAAATCCATGATCAGAATAAAATGGCAAGATGATATGCCTAATGTAAAGTAAATTAAAAGGATGGCAAGATAATATGCCTAACAAGTGGTATTATAAAAATACCTATCAAAAGAGTTGAGGCAAGACAATTTGCCTAAATGACAAAGTGATGTCTAAATCAAATGGCAAAGTAAGATGCCAAATTGGAGTAAGTTCATGTCTAGAGTAAAATGGCAAGATTATATGCCTAAATGGTATTGCAATAAATACCTAGAACAAATAATTCAACATAACACCACAGGATAATAGTAACCAAACAAAGGGTATGAAATTAATCTGTTAGTATAACAATTTGTCAACCAACAGTTAAAATACATTTTAAGTTCCCAAGATAATGTCAAAATTGAACTATAAAACTGCATGAGTAATGTTTTCTTTGCTGAAATGACGCGTTGTCAAAACAACAATTTAAATCAAATTATTTGTGAATAATAATTAACTCATGTTAATTTTATATTAGAGTCAGTTACAATCTTAAATTTACTCACGTTCAACTATGACAATCTTGGTAGCATGGCAAAAGTTACTCTTCTTAGAGCATTTTTGTACTTTTTGCGACCTAACACCGTATTTGGGTGTATGGTGTCACGAGACCATGTACATATATCACTGGTCCAAAAACCCTGTAAAGTCTTATAAAATATTTGGTCCTCTATTTCACAATAGTTTTTGATATATCCATTATATCTCTGTATATTGTCATTGAGCCAAGCTGAATGTCCTCTTGGTAAAGCTGAAAGGATTGCCACTTTCTTAATAGAGGAATGAAATTGTAAAAGTTCTCTTGAAATATCTACTACTTTTGTTGCCACTTCTAAAGGTTCCCTGCCTGCTGCCAGGTCATTAGATCCATATTGTAAAAACAATAGAGCAGGCTGAATGTCTGTTATAAGTTCATGTGGCAAAGAAAAACTAGAGTTCATGATCTGTGATCCCCTTTTCCCAATTAAATGAAAATTTTTAACCAAATGGTCTAATTTTAGATGATGTGATACTTCCTGGGGGGATTAAGGGTGATCAACAGACATATGGTGGTGAAGTCCTGACACAAAACTGTGCCCTAGTAAACAAATGTTCACCATGATAAGATTTTAAAGAAAATAAACACCTACTCAATGTTTTGATATACACATATATGTAGGGCAGATCCAAATCCAAAAGAAACCCAGCACTTCTTGAAGAGTAGTAGGTTTTTGAAGAGTAGTTGAGTGCTATCAGTCCTGCTGCCTCAAAAGTGGATAAAACTGCCAAAATACGTTTTTAAGATGGACAGCAGCTATGTGTGCTGCTGTCAGATACGATTTACTAAAGTATTTTAAGAAATTAGTTCGTTTTTTGTTTTAAAACAAATAATTTTGATGATTGGCAGCAGCTACGTCCGCTGCTGTCAGATAGAAAACACGAACTGACATGCGTTCATGTTTGTTTGTGTCACGTGCCTTACTTGACAACGTGACGTCATGTCTGCAGCTTTTGGTTTGACAAGAGACCAATAGATGGCGCTCCTGTCATGACACAAAAATCCGTTCAGCAAGCAAGCTTGCCAAACGGTAATTATGTCTTTAATTTTTGGCTTGTTACCAATTTAGATGCACATAATAGAGCATTGTTTGGTAACACAACAGTTTTTGTCAGGCACTTTTGGCCGATTGCTGATGTGCTTCCTCTCCAATTCATCGATTAATAGGAGACTACCGTAAATTCTCAAAGATTTAGACCACCTTAGGAATTTAGGCCAATGTTATTATTTTTCAAAATAATTAAAGGGAAGCCTGGGCAACCCTCGATCTATCGCTAGTTGCCATTGCACAAAATAGTGACCTAGCTGTAAATCGTTCTGACACAGCATCGATGTATTTTCAGAAAATATGGGCCACCCTGAACCCATATTAGTCGTTATTATTTAAAAGTGTCCCAAATTACTGAGAATTTACAGTAGTTGCTATAACCCATTGGGCTACATATGGACTATCCAGCATTGATTGACTGCCACTTCATGATTTAGGGGCCAGCCAGTTTACTAACATAGAAAAAAGGGGCGCATCACGCATGCGCAAAGAAATATCTTTGGGAACAGTTGATTGTGAACTTATTGACATGTCCCTAACATAGAAAATGGGTCCAAAGAAACATTGTAGGGCACAGTCAATTGATTGTAATCTTTTTAATTTTGGGGCCAGCCATGCCTATAGCATAGAAAAAGGTCCCCAAGGAAAAGTAGTATGGTCTAGTTCAGTGTCTTAGCCTAGATTTATAAACTGGGTGCCTAAATTTGGCAGTTGCAAATTTTTTGGCCGACCAAATTTTTAAGGGGGATCACAACATACTCATATTTCAACTATTAACATGTGTAAATTCATCAAATAAGGCATGCTATCATTAAACAATGTCATGGGAATTATAAGGAGATGAAAAAATTCAATTATAAGCTTGAGATTGGGATTTCTAGAAATTCTACTCGAAAATATTTGGGTGTCCTGCGAGGTTCTTTTTAAGGGTTTGGGTGTCCAAAAAGGCACCCAGACGCCCTGCTGGCTAAGAGCATGGTCTAGTTCATATTCAGAAATTCAGTTCATATAGGAATAGTTCCTATTCAGTTCGTTTTAAAAGTACTATAAGATATGTGTCACAGAGTCATTTATTTTGAAGAAATTGCTATGGCACCCTTTCATACACCTATACCTATTGACTGTAAATTGATTGATACGATTGATACTGAAAATATGCGGTAATGACATATCAACATATATGTGTGTCTCATAACTGTAAAGTTGGAATAAAAAATGTGTTCTGACCCACTGTATGCGTTGTCACTTGAGTGCCTTGGCAAACAATGTACCTTATCAAGGCTTTGAATGTCAATTGGTCACTTGCCACCTTAAAAGTCACTCATCAGGGCACCCAAATGTTTTATAATAGTCAGGAATGTCTAAAAAATGTTTAGATCAAGAAAATAATTCAAAATTCTAATCTGATATGAAATTGTTAAGTACTTTAAGGACAACATTTCTCTAAAGACAGTAAGACACCATAACTATTTGCCAATTGAGATATGGTTGAGATTGTCGACTGAATATATGCTCTCTCTTGAGAAGTAAGACACCCTTAATGTTAAAATTCACCCTTTAGGTCACCCTAATTTCAAGAAGATAACTATTAAATGCCTTCTAGGCTAGGAGAAATTTAAGTACATATGATCAAATATATTGGAGGAAAATTTTGAAATTCTTATCTTGCGCGATAGTGATAATACTCATTTTGATGTTCATCAAAAGTATCCAATTTTTATTTGAAATATGATTAATTTTGAGATTGTGCTAGTTGATATATGTATAGGCCGGCTACATAGCTAGCACATTCTATGAGCTACTTGGCCTACTAACTAGAGGCTTAGCCACCAGGCCCACCTATGCATCCAGCGTGCCATTTGGACACCCAGAACACTGTTTTTTGACAGTTTGGACACCCAAAAGTTAAGTCAGGATTTGCTGATGATGACAATTTTAGAAGATAGTGCATGTAGTGTCAGTCCTACAATACAACAAAGCAGTTACTGGCCTAAAAAAGCTACATCTGTAGATATATATATATATATATGGTCTATTTCATTAGTAGTGGGAACTTTGTATCACACTTTGGACACCCAAACGTCAATGAAACCTTCATTTGGACACACTGTTTCCAAATCCTGGCCAAGACCATGCTACAAACCATAATACAGTTTGATAATAATTCAATATTGCCCAATGAGTAATGTCCCACCCACCCCGTCCCCCCCCCCCCCCTTATCAGGGGAGACATTGTTTTTGGCCCAGTTTTCTGTCCATCTCAAGTTTGAGGTGGGTGTGTGTGTCCAATGGTCAGACTTGTCTTCAAAATATATCAAAAAATGTTTGAATCAATGAAATATTTTAAAATTTTCAGTGATCTTTTTTTTTTAATGAAATTCCCTCAAATTAATACAATTTTGGAAATTTCTGTTTTATTTCTAAGGTCATTTTGGATGTTTGTTTTTTTCAATCATAGCTGTTCCAGACTAGCTTGTCTGCACTTGAGATATCTTTAAAACATTCAATTATTTTTTTATTTAAAAAAGTACAGGCATCCTTTCTTAGGGCAGGCAGTCCCATTAACTGATTAGGTTTTGTTAACCTTCGATTTATTTTAAGGAACTATTTTGGGACATGTTGAATCTGAATTCTGATGCTGGTCCTACTAGTTTGTCTGCATACTATTTCAAAAACGTCAGTGAAATCTTTTCAAATTTTCTTGGATCCTTTCTTATAGTATCCCCATGAACTGATTTAAATTTAGTAAGCTTAAATATATTTTACAGGTCATTTTGGCATGTTGAAGATCTAAACTTCTGGACTAGAGGACCCTTGATTGTAACATTAATGCTACAATGTATATATATAGTTCTAAGATGAATCAACTTTTTTGCAACAATGATATTTTAGATGAGTTAATTTTTTGCAACAATTGTATCATTTATTGGCAACAAAATGGCCAGCGCAGTGTATAGTATGTATCTATCATACCAGATCTAGCATAAAAACAGTTCAAGGGTTTGTTCAAAATGTATTTATCAAGAAATGTTAACTTATTCCAACTTCTTATTTGCATCTTTTTTTTTCTTCCAGGTAGTTTTAGTGGAACATTATTGGATTTTTATTCATTAAACCAGGTGAGTACAAAATAATGAGTTTCTTTTGAACACTTATCTTTTGACCTCTGTGGGATCTGCCCTAATGGAAGCTGTGTAACTGGAAAAACAGTCCTACACAACCCTTTTTTTCTCAATTTATCACTTTAAATGATCATCATCATAGTTTCTTGTTTATGTCCAGACCCAATACTTTTTTTGGCTAAGGGGCCAGCACTGTTTTAAGGAAATTATGGGCCAGTTGCAATATTCTGGGGCCTACAAGTAATTCTTGCCAGCAGGGGATATGGGCATCATTTGAACACCCTAACCCCCTAGTCACTTTGCAGGACATCCAAATTTCTGATTTATCAATTTCATGCATATAATTGAATTTCTTTTCACCTCAATATAATGCCCATGACCTTGTATGAGGATAGTATGCCTTATTTCAATGAGTAAATACATGTTCATTGTAGTAATCTAAATACATGTACACATATATTGTGGTCTCCCTTCAAAAATATTACCCCATGTCTACAATATATTTAGTCAATTATGGGCACCCAGTTTCTAAATCCTAACTAAGACCCTGGATGTACGACTTCAATACTTGGACACCCCTCATGTATATATTGTGGTCTCCCTAGAATAATAGGAAGCCATCAATTTTTACAGTAGCCAATGATGGGCACCCAGTTCCTAAATCCTAACTAAGACACTGGCGGCAGGACTTCAATACTTGGACACCCCTGCAAGTGTAAATACATGTATGTTCGAGAAAAGGGTGTCATTTGGGTTGAGTAACCCGTGCTGGCATGCTGTGGCCACTTGGGTCATGTAAGAAGTCAGCTAAGAAGCTCCTGTTACTCAGCCTAACCTGAAAAGTCACTCGGGTGTATCTTATCACAAGCTCCTACATAACTCTCCTTCTACCACGCTGAAAAAACACACACCAAACAAAACCTACAGTCATCTTATATTTCCACAATGATAATTGAAATGGTGTCACATGAACAAATAATTAGACTAATTTGTGTCGTTAGCAGAAAGCATTTGGTTAGTATTTTTATTCAGTCTTACTTATAGGGTGTGTTGTTTTAATTTGGGATTTCAGGGGTTAAGGGTATATAGGACTGGGTACCCTTGTGGGGTGTTGTGGTACAAGGGTTGCCTGTTGATGGGTTAACTTGTTGACGTCAGGGTAGATAAAGAAGGGGTAGTGTTTACTAGGGCACGCTACAACAAGGGTGTTACTGTGAGCATGGGTACAAGGGTATGTCTTCATAAACACTGCAATGTGCGCCAAGCCATGAAGTGGGAAGCGATGCATATTATACATGGGATAGCAATCCTCATCTAAACTGATATGCACATAGGCTGAATATAACAAATAGTCAGGCTAAATATATACAGGTGAACTTGGATATGATGGACCACTGTACGACAGATTTTTGCATATGACGGACGATATGCTTGGTCCCAGTCCGATGCATATAAATATTCGTCATATGTATACGACGGATTTTGCATAAGACGGACCAATTTTCCTGGTCCCATTGAGTCTGTCATTTCCAAGTTCACCTGTACTGTGCTCTTGGGCCATAGGCGCCTATAAAATGCGTTCTTTGACTAAGGCCTAAAAAAGTTGTTTGCTCCCTACTTCCCTACCCTAACTATAACATTGTCTGAGTTTCTGGAGCCAAAGTGACTGCCCCATGCCCAAATATAGAGAAAAAAACCTAAAACTGTCTGTCATGTAAAAACATTTTTGCAAAATGAAAACTTTTTTCTACCTACCCTGCCTATTTTTGTAGCATGAAGTAGGAAGCAAGGATTTTTTTTATGCCTAATGTGGTTTATCAATGCCAAATATGGGTTGAGGGCTTATCTGAAACAAAAGGTAGAGTTAAAAAGGTATTAATTAACTATATTTTTAAATATTAAAGGCTTGATCACTGCTTATATTCAATAGAATTAGCTTGTCCATCAGCATGGGACCTGATTAGTGACCATTAGGCAATCTACACCAAGACGCAAGTACCACTAGAATAATTCAGACTTCATAGTCACTGAACTACTTGGCATTTTCTACTTCAATTCTTTCTTTCTCAGTGCTTTTAGTCTAGTGGTCTAGTGCAGAGTTAGGACACCTTTTACCTAAATGCAGCTCAAATTACCTGCCAGGGCTCAGCACTTACTTCAGGCACCAACATAATTTTCAGAACTAACTTGCCATGCCGGGCAAGTAGATAATGATTTTCACTTGCCCAACAAAATGTTTGACCTGCCCGAAATAAGTTATAACATATTCTAGAAAGGCATGTATTGTTTACCATGGATTTAAAGATTTGAAAACCATTTTGTTTTCATTTTCGTTGCATTGTTTGCATATTTCTGGGTAAGTGGGCCATTCGCTATAAATAAAAATGTGTTCAGTGTTCAGAAAATCAGCTTGCCCATTCGGGCAAGTGAAAACTAAAATGTACTTGCCCGAAAGCCCTTTTTTCCAAAATTCACCTGCCGAGACAAGCGGGCTAGTACTTGTGTTGGTGCCTGTAATCAATTGAAAATTTTGATGGTTAATTGAACTGAAATTCCCATCACTAGCCTTGAGTCAGGCTCAGGGACATAGCCAGGACCTGTCCAGCCTGTCTTTTGGACAGGCAGTTTCCTGAAAACCTCAATTTTGGACAGGCAAAAGTTTCTATGAAGAAGTTTCAATATTGACTTTTAGGGAGTAATAACCACTGTCCACATCTTGTGCTAACATCATATCTTCTATGACATGACTGTTGTGTTAACTGCCCTTATAGACAAAAAGGCTATAAAATGTAGTTAGTGTAAGGATTTGAAGTAAATTAGTAGCTAAGGCCTAAAAAAAGAAACTGTTTGTTTCCTGTAACGGTCCGAAAAAAAATAGGGTAGGTAGGTCGGTAAAATATTTTTTTTTGCATTATTTTTTTGGTCAAAAATGTGTGTTTTATGCATGTTTTTCGTTGATTGGGAGTTGGGAGGGCGAAAAAAACTTTAGGGTAGGGATTTTTTTGAATAAAAACTTGTTAGGGTAGGGTTACAGGAAACAAACAACATTTTTTTTAGGCCTAATTCTGGACAGGCAGAAAGTTTCTGAACACTGTTTCACAGTTTCAGACCGGCGTTTTAAAAATCCTGGTTAAGACCCTGGTCAGACTCTGGTGTAGACTAACTCCTAGTCTATGATTTCATTAGATCACGCTTTTCTCTGTTCTGATCTCTATCATTTGCTTAATGTCTAGGTGTTAGTTCCTGTGGCTTGTGATAGATGGCACCATGGGTGGGCACACCGGTCAGTCAGAATCATTCAAATGAACCCATGCTGGCCGCCTGGTGAGCCAATATAGAACTAAATATGGGTAGACATCTTAGAATGTTATAAAAACATAAGGTAAGTTATTTAAGTCGTGAAATAAATTACTTGGCCTAGGCTAGCTCTGGTGATGAAGAGGTTACCGTCATCCCATTGCAGGGCTCGAAATTAAGATTTTTTCCAGGGAGCCCAATTGCATCTTCAAAAGCCACTTACAGATGTTGTGTATAGAAACCAGTACATTTTTGGGCTCCCTGCAGAAATTTGAGGGAGCCGCTGGAGAATTCAAGGGAGCCCTCGGCTCCTGGCACCCCCTAATTTCTAGCCCTGCATTTTAAAAATCCATGTTAAAACCCTGGTCAGGTTCTGGTGGTGAAGAGGTTACCGTCATCCCATTGAGCACTTTAGCTTGGCACTGCCTGTGAGCTGGGATGTGGTTTTCATAAGGCCGGCCAGCTAGTAGCATATTGAATGTCTCCCAGACCTTTGTGGTTGTTGAGTGTGTCTCTATTGTGGCTTGGCGTTCTCTGATTCATGTCACATTTGGGACACAAGGTTGTCTCCGAAACCTGATAGTAGGAGTATCTGAGCCTGGAAAAGCAGACTCGGGGTTTGGGTAGCATTGGGGAATTCTGCTCTGGGGTTACTGCAAGAGCTTTGTGGCCTCTTGGTGTACAACTTGCCTGAAAGCAGCATTCAATGCTCAAGCAATTTATTGGGTATTTCATTCACATAAGAAAAATACAGGAATATTTGAGCAGGGATAGGCACCAGTTGGTACTTTATACAATACCAAGTAGCGGTACTGAATGGGAAAAAGTATTGTATCGAAAAAGTATTGTATCATATCGAATCATTTGATATGTAAATAGATATAGAATTGAAATGACTGCTACCCAAAGATGTCTGCATAAATGCATTTTGATATTCATTAGTGAATTTTTCAAAGCTGACAGTGCTAAATTTAGCAAAAGTAGGTTCAAATATCATTAAAGATATTGTTAAGGTAAATGATCATTAAGGAAATATCAACATCGTATCGGACCGTAAAAAAAATTAAAGGTGACAATCCCTATATTTGAGGAACAAATATTCCTTTCACACTTCTTAATAAAGACTCTGCAAGAAAGGTATGCTACTATTTTTTTATTAAAGACAGTGCACCCACTTCGATTCCAGTCAGATTCATCAAATGAGACTGGAACAGAAGGTTCCCTAGTATTCTGCTTGGGACGGTTCAAATCTGATACCCCTCAATAGTACTGGGGAAGGTTTCATGAAGGGGATTAGAATCAATTGTGGGTGTTGACTTCAAAACAGTTGTCATAGGAAAGATTATCAGACAATAAGTTTTGTACTTCTTAAAAAGGTACAGATAAAAATCATATATATATATATATATGTATATATATATATATATATATATATATATATATATATATATATATATATATATATATATATATATAAATATATATATATATATATATATATATATATACATACATATATATACATACATATATACACACACGGATGGCGTGCATGACTTCATAAGGACATGTAAAACTTAAAAGATAATTTTGAGCCATGAAACGGTTAACATTTGTTTGGTTGTGCCAAGACACTGGGATGTCCTTGCACATACCAATTCTTCATTCAGTTTTTTTCCTGATTAACTGTTTATCATAAGCAGCAATGTGTCACATTTCAGTCGGGACGAGGACCGTTTGTTTCTGTTGATTATTTGACCCAATGGGCTGTGGTATTCAGTGACTATTGCACATCATGGTTATAAGTCAGGCATCTCTGATGCTAGCTTCCTGTTTTCTTCAGAATTACCCCTCTTCCAGCTGGTCAGCTCATCAAAATCACTGATATACATGTCCTCAGGCCACACTTACGCATCAGTCTGTAAGGAACATGTATATGTTCGAAAAAAGTGTGTAAAGCCATGTTTTTAGAGGGAGTGTTTATTTATTGGCTGGTAAACTTGGGTGTTGGTTACGCGATTGTTCTGATCTGTTGGAGTAGTTAGTAAGGTGACACTCTGTTTTCGGCCTACTCACCGCTTGCCCCGTGTTTGTTGATTATGTAACAAGAGCTCTGATTGGTCAGTTTTGAGAAGTGGCTGAGTGCACGGACGACGGGTCAAGTTTGTTTCTAAAGTGGAATGTGGTTGGCTAAGAACTTGCAGCTCAGACATACAGTTGCCTAGCAACAGGGATCATCAGTATCCTGTTGCACTTGGAATCTTTATTTGAGTTTAAGTTCATATTCCTATGTATTCAAAGGATTATAGATTTTATCACTATTGCCTGTATCTTTGTAAAGGTATTACTTAAAGGGCCCTGCTGGGCTTTGTGGCATTCATATATCTACTAGATGTGATACTTCGGCACCAAGAAAGGAATTTGATAATTGTCACTTTTTCTGCCATATATATGCCAAATCATGACTAGCTAGTTGTAAGTGGTGGAGGAAACTCCTTGGTGAAACCCACTGCCTAACACCAAGGCACTGGAAACTTTCTCACATTCAATCCTGGGCAAGGTTTGAGAGACAGCGATCAGTCAGAGGCAGTGCCTTAGACTGCCCTGCCATCAGGGCAGGCCCATAAAGCACATTACTCTTTATAATATCAACTGGTATTAGGATTCTTTGGGTATTTAGCCTTAACAGAATTTAGTTTAAATAATTGCTACTGTTTTTCACCTAATATGATATTTGTATGACACAGGATTGTGAGTAAAAAAAACACAACAACAAGGCTTGATAGAATTTGGAATTTCAATTATCATAATTTTTTCTGCCATTTTCAAGCTTAAGCATGACTAGCCAGTTGTAAGTGATGGAGGAAACTGGAGTACACGGCTAAAAAGCATTGCCTAACCCCAAGTCAATGGCAACTTCCTCACATGTCCCAGACTGAATTTGAACCAAGGGCAGTGGTTATGTGATAGAATATCCTTAGGATACAACACCTATTCATGGCACAGTAATACAAGTAGTTTCTGAAAACCTAGTGTCCAGCCCATTGGGCTACTGGAGGATAGTTAACTACCTGACAGAGCGGACTGTTTCTGGACCCCTGACCCAGCCCCAGGGACTTAGCCATCCATGCAGGGCTCTCAAAATATTTTTTTGAAAAACTTAAATTTTACTTTTTTGGACTAATTACCTGCTTAATGAAGGGCTGAACTACATTTGGTCAGGGGAACAGCAACCATAGAATATATATTTATTTTTTAATGAAGTACTTGCACAGGTCATGTTATTTTATGAATATCTTATTGAAGATAATGTCATAGAAGAGAACCAAGTCATTTCTTACTTAGAGTCTACAATAGTGTGTAGTTTGTATGTTTGTGTTTGTGCCAGACCACTAGTCTGAACGGTGCATAGATTAAACACTTTTGTTTCTGTGTAGCCTGTTTAAAGTGATACTCAGAAAACCTGCCTATTGTAAACTTCTTTATCAGTTCTTGGGGTTTCCGTCCTCAACACCACTTCAACTGGCGAAGCTCTGGGCTATTCTTGTAACTGATATACTTGCTCTGGAGTAAAGACTCTGGGTGTAAATGTGGAGCTGCTTAATTCTCAAGGCTAGCTGTAGATTGCAGATTGTTGAATGTATGTATTTATGAGAAACAGGGTGTTAGCCAGCATTTAGAAACTGTGTGCCTAAAATTGGCTATTGTAAAATTTTGGGCGTCTAAATTTTTAAGGGGGAACACAATATACTCACATTTCAACCACAAATATGTATATATTTATTAAAATAAGGCATGATATCCTCATTCAATGTCATGGGAATTACATGGAGATAGGAAAATTAAATTATATGCTTAAATATTAACATTTTAAGAAATTCCCCACAAGACATCTGGGTGTCCTGAGGGGTGCTTTTTAAGGGTTTGGGTGTGCAAAAAAAACCACCCAGACGCCCTGTTGGCTAAAACCATGATGAGAAACTATTTTCTCAAGGCTAGCTGTAGATTGCAGATTGCAGAATGTATGTTTTTGTATTTATAAGAAACTAATTAGGTAAGTAATGGCCTAATCCAGTTTCACTTTGTAGAACTTTGCTGAACCAAACAAAATCATGTGTTGAACTTTGTTGATCATTTGTTTTTATAAGGCCTAAAAAAGTTGTTTGTTTCCTGTAACCCTACCCCTACAAGGTTTTATTTAAAAAAAATCCTACCCCAAAGTTTTTACTGCCCTTCCAACTCCCAAACATGGATAATACACATTTTCGAGCAAAAAACAACATTTTTTTGGCTGGAAATTATCTACCTACCTATCCTATTTTTTTCGGACCGTTTATAGGAAACAAACAATTTCTTTTTCTTGGCCTAAACCACTAGCTGCACCTAACAAAATCATAAGTTGAACTTTGTTGATTGCAAGATTTTATTAAGATTGTCAGGCTTCTTTTGGCCACTGTGAGCATTAATGGGTTAACTCATTAACACTCAGAGCGGCCAAAACAGGCCAGACAATTTTGGAAATATTTCACTTACTAAAGCATTTTCAGAAAAAACATTTGAAGGAGAACGTTAATCAGAAGCTAAACAACTCTCCTTCAAATACTTTGTAAATTTTCGCTTATTTCCTGAGTACCATACCTCTGAGTGTATATGGGTTAAAAAAGCAGTCAGATTTTTCCAGCCCCACTAGGATTTCCAGCAACCGGTACTTCTTAGTTTTTATGGGGATTTGCATTCTGAGGTCTGACCTGAGAGTTCCTGCGTGTATTTATTGCCGAGATTGGTGTGGCGAGTAGTACTCTTCCCTAGCCTAGTTACTAGGCTTATCTGTGTTTTTACTTTATATATATATATATAAGTGTATTCCTCAAACTATACTACATGGGGATCTGTGGCCTACTGTTGGCCATTTAGTTCACATAATTGCCACTCAAGGGGGTTGTGATGGTAATAATGGGAGCCCTAGTGAGTGTCACCAGGCCATATTTCCAACTACCCTCCTAGTGAGTCCTAGTATACCGCAGTGCCATCCATCCACAAGGGATGACATCTAAGTATGGCCTGGGATGCGAGTGGTACTCTTCCCTTGAGTCTCTACCAGGGATAGAAGGACGGAAAGCAAGGTCTTAGACAGGATTAGGAACTAGGTGCTCAAAATTGGCAAATTCTTTGTAAAATTTTGGGTCCTCCAAATTTTTAAGGGGGACGGACCTCAATATACTCAAATTTCTGTCGCAAACATGTGTGAATTTATCAAAATAAGCTATGATATCCCTATACAATGTCATGGGAATTATATGGAGATAAAAGAATTCAATTATATGCTTGAAATTGACTTTTTAAGAAATGACTCACAGAAATATTTGGGTGTCCTGTGCATGTGGGGTGATTTTTGAGGGTTTGGTTGTTCAAAAGACACCCAAACACCCTGCTGGCTAAGACTGTTCCCTGGTCTTCTCTACCAGGGGGAGAAGGAGGAAAAGCTACGCAGTGCAAAGCGACCTCCACTTAACCGATTGATACTCCCAGGAATTCTCTCTCTCTGGTTTCTCCTTGCTGCTCTCTCTGCTGGCGACCTTTGACCTCATTTGTAGCCTGGCATGTTCCCCCCTCTCCGGAGTGCAGCGAGGATTCCTTCACTGGTGTGAGCTGTGCCAAATGGCTGATGTTGACGGCTGCTACCACATCAACTTATATCCAACCCACCAGTAGTCCTATTGTATCAAAAATGCCTCTCAGGCTAATGAGTGAATTAATATCAGAGTACTATATTCTGTTTACTGAGTATGCCATTCAAATATTAAATTGTGAAAATAATCCTTGTTGAGTGTGGGGCAATTCATGGCCAACAATAGCATTATGATTAAGTCAGAAGCTGCTAGAAAGCCTAGAATTTCTTCTTTTTCTGTTTTACTTGATTTCATATTTGTAGTTTTGGCCAAGATAATGATTATAATAATGATAATAATGATGGTGATGATCATGATCATGATCATGATGTTGATGTTGATAATAATAATGATGATGATGATAATAATAATAATAACAATAATAATAATAATAATAATAATAATAATAATAAAAATAAAAATAATAATTAATGATAGTAATAATAGTAATAAGGCCAAAAAAAAAGTGTTTGGTTCCTATTACGTCCTAAAAAATATAGGTAGGGTAGGTAGGGATTTTATTTTTATTTTTATTTTTTTATTCTTTAACTTGCACGATTCCCTGGAGTTGGATGGCTTTGATAAAGGTTTGCCTTGTTGTAATTGTCTTTATATGCATTAATTGTAGGCCCCTGGTTCTGTTCATCCAGAAATTTATAATTTAATGGTTGGAGAATTGGTATTTAGGACGGCAAGGCAATTTTTTTGGGTAGGAACAATTCATTTTTCAGTAGGATTGGCAAAAAAAACTTTAGGGTAGGGGACAAAAACTAGGTAGGGTAGGGTTATAGGAACCAAACATTATTTTTTTTAGGCCTAACTTGTTGACATGTTAATGGTTTAAATAGACAAATTAAGAATAAAACAGCAATGTTTTCAGTTGTGTAGATTGAAATTTCTGCACATTATCAACAGTCCAGATTTAAGCTAAATAACAGTAGCATGCTAACAGTAACTGTGATATGTAGAAAAAATGGCTGCCTGTTCAATTACACCTATTTAGTACTTAACCCATTAATGCTTATGGCTTCATCCAGAAATTGCTGTCTGGATTGATGATACTTTCGATAATAACTTTTGAATTGGGAATCATTTTACAAAACGTTTCAAGGAGAGTTGTTGGTAATGTTCTGATAAACATTTCTTCTTCAAATATTTTGCCAATTGTGCTAAAACCTGAAAGATTTCTTCAAAATTATCAGGCTGGTTTTGGCTGCTGTGAGCATTAATGGGTTAATAGTATACCACGCACTGATATGCCAAATGTTAGGGGGAATTCAGCCTACTGTCTTCTTAATAGTACTATGACCTGAAGTATGAAGGTTGTTATAGGAAATTATAGCAGAGGAGGTTCATTTGACAATTATGTAGAAATTGACTGGTCAAAATATTTGGAATCATGTTGCCATGCCTTAACAGTCTTGTGTTCTCATAACAATGCCAGCCTCTCTCTCAGTCAAAGGTTATTTTAAACCATCTCATATTAAAACAGGTCTACATCAGATGGCATTTTTTGACTCGAGGCAACCGGTTTACAATTAACAATAAATTATTGATTACATGGTTCTGATGGATCATGAGGCCTACAAAGTTTTTGTTTCCTGTAACCGTACCCTTACAGGTTTTTATACAAAAAATCCCTACCCTAGATTTTTTTGTGCCCTCCCAACTCCCAATTAACGTAAAACATGCATAAAACATTTTTTACCCAAAAAATATTGCAGAAAAACAAAAAAATATTTCTACCGACCTACCTACCCTATTTTTTTTCAGACTGTTACAGGAGACAAACAATATTTTTTTCTTGGCCTGATCATAGATATGTGCCTATTTGACTAACATATACTGAAGATGTATTCTGAATTGTAATAAATGGTTGTTGAAAAATCAAAGTAAAATCAACTGCACTTATAGTAATTAATTACACTGCCATTTAGGATATGGTGGCAATATAAAAAAGATAACCATTTGGAAAAGTTTGACTTAAAGTTCATTCTACAACTGTGAGGAAAGGCACT
Organism: Maea johnstoni; assembly: GCA_963942565.1. Taxonomy (NCBI): domain Eukaryota; kingdom Metazoa; phylum Annelida; class Polychaeta; order Spionida; family Magelonidae; genus Maea; species Maea johnstoni. The sequence goes on along the minus strand of OZ012689.1, from coordinate 40,959,205 downwards.
GAAATTCACAAATTAAAAGAAATGGCAAAGACTTTAATCAACCTCTTGCCAACATTTGCCAAATTAAAAAGCAAAATAATTATGGAGGTGTTGAAAACACGGAGGGTGGATGAATGTTATTGAGTAATGCATAGTGGGAATAAATCACACCCTGATTGTCATTTATCAAGGAATATATCGATCATTCAAGGTCCTCAGGGTCTGACACTTTGATTTTAGGCTAGGGGCCTGGAAAGGTCTTTTGATAAAAAATAGTGGTCAAAAACATGATTCCTGGTTAATAAACATAGTATTTTGGGCCCCTAGTCTGAAAAATGCAGGGGTCCACAGCAAAATCTAGGGGTATGGCATATGCCCCTGGGCCCCTGCGAAAGATGAACCTTGTTCTTCACAATTATTATAGCATATCCTTTTCTGATTAGTAAACAAATTGAAACTAAAAAGGAACAGCTTGCCTATTTCATTTTTGTTGCTTTTTTAAAGCAGAAACATCTTTTTATTTTGGACTTAGTGAATGGGTAGATTGGTTAAAGAATTGGTAGGGAATTACTTCACACCAATGAATATATCTACAAACAGTTATATATATATATATATATATATATATATATATATATATATATATATATATATACATTTATATATATACATATATATATATATATATACATATATATATATATATATATATATATATATATATATATATATATATATATATATATATATATATATATATATATATATATATATATATATATATATATAAATATATATATATATACTCTGCATTCAGTATGTAGAATAATCAGGGCAGGGTATGAATATGAGAGGAATAATCATTCTGTCTTGGGTAAAGCTATGTCGTGGCAGTTATCTGACCCCCTTTCTTGAGTAATTTGTTGTGGGACAGCTGAAGATAGCATTAGACAGAAGGGGCTAGTTTCTGGCTCAACCTCTGCTCGCCTGCTCTGTGCTAGAATTCACAGCCATGCCATATGGAATGTAACTCAGCCAGAGAAGGAAAACAAGCAGGCTATTGTGCGATAAGTTTTGTTGTAGAGAACCTAAGGGGCTGTTTAACCCATTCTCACCAACACACTCTATAGTCTACTATATATATATATATGTATGTATATATATATATATATATATATATATATATATATATATATATATATATATATATATATATATATATATATATATATATATACCGTATATCTGTTTTTTTTGGAGGTAATCTAATTTTGGCCTATTTTGGCTCTCCATCTTGAAGAGCCAAAATTAATAAAAGCCAAGAATGCATACCTTGAACACCCCGACTTCAACCCTGAGCTCAGGTTGTGTTGAGCTTAGTTTCTAGTGTGGACACCAGATGCCAGTCACTGCATGGCATGTAATGTGAGGTAATCTATTTAAAGTAACTAGTTGTCCACTGCAGTATTGTTATGCAAATTACAGTGTGTCACTGGCCTAAGTGGCATGCTTCATGATTACAATCAAAAATCTCAGCAGCATGTTATGTATAGTTTGTTTAGAAAACACATGTACTGTTGTCTTTTGATCATACTCCCTTGCAAAATCCCTTTGTTTGTAATTACAAGGGGTGCCACTACCCACCTCCTGAGTTCTATTCACCATGGTAAACTTAATTAAAAGTTAACTACTTGATCAGGTACTCCCAATGCGTATGTAATAAGTGCATTTTACACAGTGAGAACTCATCAGGTATTTATGCCACTTTGCATCAATCAAATTGTAATTTAAACAAAACTATTTCTGCACAGAGTTACTTCTAACAGATTGAACTAGAATACATGCTATGCAGCGACAGACATTTTGTCATTTTAGGTAGTAAGATAATTTCAAAAGTGAGGTAATTTTGGCTCAGACCCTGGGAGAGCCAAAATTAATATGAGCCATAATTTCCTTACCCCCGTTTTGGCCCAAAAGAGCCAAAATTTCACACAGCCAAAATTACCAGATATACGGTATATATATATATATATGTATATGTATATATATATATATATATATATATATATATATATATATATATATATATATATATATATATATATATATATATATATGTATGTAATGCTTTTGTGCTTGCCTGGGATAGTGATATTGTGAAAAATGGAGGGAAGTATATGTAAGATTTGATTTACGTAAGATATAAGCAGGGTATTGTTCACTTTTCTGCCAGTGCGGCAGTAGTAGAATCTTGATGGGTGATTAAACTTAGTGGTGGGACAATAACAGTAGCTCTGAGTAAAGTACAAACTAAAAATAAAATGTATATAAGCAATGTTTAGACAGAAGAAAATAGTGATAGATGATTTATAAGACAATGGCCTAGCAGTAAGGTAGAAACAGAAATGAGAATGTTTACAAGAAGTATATGAGTAGTATTGTTCACTTTGCTGGCTGGTGTAGCTATAGTATAATATTAATAGATGATTCAGTTGACAATGGCATAGCTGTCAGTAAGGTACAGACTAAAAAAAAATGAAAGCATGTATGGAGTATATAAGGAATTTATGATCAGGCTATTGTTCACTTTTCTGCCAGTGCAGCCATAGTAGACGTAGTAGAATACTAGTAGTTATGTCTGATTAGACTTGATGGTAGGCCAATAACAATAGCTATGAGTAAGCTACAAACTAAATTTTGTATATATATGTACAGGGCTCGAAATTAGGGGGTGCCGGAAGCCCAGGGCTCCCTTAAATTCAAATTTCTGCAGGGAGCCCAAAAATGTACTGGTTTCTATACACAACACATTTGGGTAACTTTTGAATAAATGAGGAGGGGTATTGTTCACTTTTCTGCCAGTGCAGCAGTGGTAGAATCTTGATGGATGATTGTGCTAGATGGTGGGACAATGATCTAGCTTAGGTGCAAACTAAAAAACAAATGCATATACAAAGTATATAAGGTATTAATGATGAGGGTATTGTTCATTTTCCTGACAGTGCAGCAGAAGTAGGATCTTGATAGATTGTTAGACTTGAAGGTAGGACAATAACAGTAGCAATGAATAAGGTACAAACTATAGAAGGAAGTACATGTATATAAGAAATATATAAGCAATACATGATCAGGGTATTGGTCTGCCAGTGCAGCAGTAGTAGGATCTTGATGGATGATTAGACTTGATGGTGAAACAATGATCTAGCTTAGCTGCAAACTAAAAAAATAGAGCATATACGAAGTATATATGGAATAAATGATGAGTGTATTGTGCAGCAGCAGTAGTAGGATCTTGATGGATGATTGGAGTTGATGGTGGGACAATGATCTAACTTACTAAGTTAGGTGCAAACTAAAAAATAAAGCATATACAAAGTATATAAGGACTAAATGATGAGGGTATTGTGCAGCAGTAGTAGTAGGATCTTGATGGATGATTGGAGTTGATGGTAGGACAATGGCAGTAGCTGTGAGGCACTGAGAATGTTCTGACCTTGGCAGAGGGGGAGGGCGACAGACAGGGGGAAGTTGTGACAGGGACAGAGACAAGTTGGCCTCCTGTCAGAACTGGCAGCAGGAAACCTTGTGGCTACATCCATCTTGACACTCACGACGACGACGGCAAAACAGAAACCGTGACAGGGGCTTGAAATAAAGACATGGTACTTCATGGTCATAATAAATCACTAGGAACCCTTATACTGCTACTAGGTAACCTTGTGGCTACATCCATCTTGACACTGACGACGATGGCAAAACAGAAACAGTGACAGGGGCTTGAAATAAAGACATTGTACTTCATGGTCATAATAAATGACTAGGAACGCTTATACTGCTACTAGGAAACCTTGTGGCTACATCCATCATGGCACTGAGGACGACGGCAAAACAGAAACCGTAACAGGGGCTTGAAATAAAGCCATTGTACGTCATGGTCATAATAAATCACTAGGAACCTTTATACTGCTACTAGGAAACCTTGTGGCTACATCCATCATGGCACTGAGGACGACTGCAAAACAGAAATCGTGACAGGGGCTTGAAAAAAGACATTGTACTTCATGTTCATAATAAATCACTAGGAACCTTTATACTGCTACTAGGAAACCTTGTGGCTACATTTATCATGACACTGACAATGGCAAAACAGAAACTGTGACAGGGGCTTGAAATAAAGACATTGTACTTCATGGTCATAATACATCACTAGGAACCTTTATACTGCTACTAGGAAACCTTGTGGCTACATCCATCATGACACTGATGACGGCAAAACAGAAACTGTGACAGGGGCTTGAAATAAAGACATTGTACTTCATGGTCATAATAAATCACTAGGAACCGTTATACTGCTACTAGGAAACCTTGTGGCTACATCCATCATGGCTCCTGATGACGGCAAAACAGAAACTGTGACAGGGGCTTGAAATAAAGACATTGTACTTCATGTCAAAATAAACCATTAGGAAGTTTGTAGCTACATCTATCATGACAATGATAGCAAAACAGAAACCAAGACAGGGGCTTGAAATAAAGACATTGGTCAAAATAGCTAAATGTCAAGCCCTGGTCATAATAAATCACTAGAAACCCTTATACTGCTACTAGGAAACCTTGTGGCTACATTTATCATGGCAGTAATGGCAAAACAGAATTCATGACAGGGGCTTGAAATAAAGACATAATAATCAAAAGTCAAAATAGCTACTAGGAGCCTTGTGGCTACATGCATCATGATGGTAACAGAAAATTGATGAATATATATGTAATATGTTTATGATTGTCCAAGTATCCTAGAAAGTACTGCTTCTTTGGTAGTGCAGAAAAGCCTTGGAATGAGAACACCTCTGAGATTTGGTCATCTGTAGATTTGAACATAATTTCAGAATTCTATTTGTTCTTACGCTAAGAAAGAACCCCTGAGAGAATAACACCTATTGTTAATATTTTTCCTTGACTGGTAGGTGTTCACATTTGGGAGATTTCACCTCATAGTTATGTGGTATCTATCAGGTGCTAGTGCTCTGTGGTGAAAAGGGTAGTTTGCCATGGTAAATTCACTAAATTGCATACCAGAAATAAGAGTCTTAGCCAACTTCTGGGCGCCCTGTTTTTCAAGGAAGACCACAGTATACTCGTAATACAGATATAAACTTGCACCTACCTATTGAAATAAGGCATTATATCCTTAAACAATTTCATGGGAATTATATTGAGGTGAAAAAAAAAATCAGTTGACATTTACAAAAATTTCTCACAAAATTTGGGAGTCCTAACAGGTGATTTTTGAGGGTTTGTGTGTCCAAAAGACACCCAGAAGCCCTGCTGGCTAAGACTATGCCAGAAATACATGTGATTGATGGTGAAGTCAGTGGAGGGTGTCAGTGAAGAAGACCAGAACATCACATGTGACAGATACTTCCTGACATTTACACATAGAGAAACGACATGGCTGCCGGACACTCTCAAGGTCACAAAGGTCAGCTAGGTCCTGAGTGGGCAGGGGCAGAATACAGGTCCATAGCACCCATGAGAAGAGGGCATGGGGGGGGGGGGGGTGGTCAGGGCTCGAAATTAGGGATGCCGGAAGCCCAGGGCTCTTGGATTCTCATATTGCTCCCTCAAATTTCTATACGTGGCCACCTTTAGGAAGCTTTTGAAGATGCATTTGGGCTACATGGAAAAACTTAATTTCAAGCTCTGTGAGCAATTTATATTTCCTGTGAACCATTTGTATTTTATGCCATACATAGTCAAAATACGTCGTTATTCTGCTATATAAGGTAAGAAGCTTTACTAATGAAACTTTTGCGTGTATGTGTGTATGATAGAAAAATCTTTAGATCTTGAAGAACAATATTTTTATCCATAAAATAAAGTATATCTTAAACTTTGAAAACTTTTAGTAAGGCATCTTAAAATTTGATAACATTGCCTGTGTAGCATAAGTTTTAGGTCATTGTAAATAAAACTACATGTATAAATTTACTTGTTTAATGAGATTATTTAAATCAATATAGAATGTTCAGTTTAACTGTTAAGTACTCATGGGTTAGCCAAAAAGTGGGGTTGATAAAGTGCAGCTTTAGTATTTATAGTAAGAGGTATACGATTAGGTTAAGTAAGAGGTTAAAGGTGGATCATTGTGTATATGGAGATGGCAGTGGCATATTTATTTTGTGTTTATGTTAGGGACCCACTCCCCATGGCTACTGAACTGTTGCTATAAGAAATTCATTTTAATGTGCACAGAACCTGCATTGCTGAATGGTGTATTGGTGTATTAACAATACAACACTTTTCCCATTCAATATTGGTATTTGGTATTGTAATCATGAAGAGTACTGGTACTAATTCCTAGTTGGTGTAGGCGGTGGCAAGGCAAAGGTTACATAAAGCTGCCAGTCTAGGGTATCACTGAGAAGGAACAGTAGGCCAAGCACCTCCACCCCAACCACCAGCCTGACGGTCACTTGACATGTCCAAGGGGCAGAGTATGAGGGTCACACAACGCCAAGAGGACACTCTGGCCAGTGTCTGCATTTTACCATTCATGCTGAAGAGTTCCTCTGGAAAATGCTGTCTGTATCCATGATACGTTCAACAATTACATAGGATTTAGAAATGATTTTACAAAATAAGCATAAACATCAGAAAGATTGCTGTTTTCTTCACTTTTATTAAAAAGGGGCTCGATTGCAACCTTATGAGATAGGGATCAGCCAGGTCATTAATTTAGAGAAACTAGGTGCCCTAAGAACAAGTGAATACAGCTCTTGATGCATGTCAAAACTATATCTGATAGCCAGCAGTCGCAAGCTGTGCAACAAGTTTAGTTGATATTGTCAAAATGTGTTTTACTATAGCCATGACAGTGTCAATGGCAATGAATAGTCTGATATTTGAGAAGCTGTGCCATTATTTGGCAATACCCTGTTCATCAATGGGGTGTTTGCAAACAGGCAGGTCAGCAGGCAGGGCCATTGTGAGATTTAGTGTTGCGCTGCACTCCTGGCAGACTTCCATCAACAGATACTTCTCCGCTTGATAAATGACCATCTCCTCTTCCTCCTCCTCCTCCTCCTCCTTCTGGGTTAAATATAGCCCACTGGCAGCGTAGGGGTGCTGACTAGGTAAGGGTGTTGAGAGATAGGCACCCATTTCTAGCCTGGTCAGTTGGTGTATATGGTACCCTGAAGCTGACTTGCTAAATCCGATTCATGGGATCCAAAGGATATGAAGCGCCCCCAGTTGGTTGTCAGACTATTTTGAAGTTAGATATCTAACCCATTTACACTCAGAGCGGCCAAAACAGGCCTGACGATTTTTGAAATATTTTGATTACAAAAGCATTTTCTGGAAAAATTTGAAGGAGAAATGTTAATCAGAAGCCAAACAATCATTCGTCATCAATTTTTTGTGAACTTTTGCTTTGTTCCCAAGTTATTTTCAAAAGTATGAAAGTAGCAGACGACACCATCTAGAGAAAGCCTAAGTGTGAATGGGTTAAGACGAGGGAGAGGGGAGGGGCCAGCATTTATCATCTCATTTTATGGTTGACTACAGGAAATGCTAGACTGACCACTGGACACTTGCGCTTTAGTGTCATTTGGACACCCAAACCCTCAAAAAATCACACATCAGGATGCCAATCTTTTCTGAAGAATTTCTAAAAATGCCAATTTCAACCAAATAATTGAAAAATTTCACCTAAACTTTACCGTGCTGACTTAAGACTATTATACATTTCATTGAAAAGAAGGTACATTTTTATGATTATTTTCTGATCAGTTATGGTCTCCCTTGAAAAAACACCCCAAAATGAAAATATTGCCAAATTAGGATGTCCAGTTTTAAAATCCAGGCTGATACCCTGATACAGGTTCAAGTAAAAAACAGCAAAATGTAATTTTCTTACAGACTAGTAGCTAGTCCATCCACCTCAGTATACAGAGGACCATACACATCTTTCTGGTACAATTATTAATTTATTACTACCAGGCATATTCTTGTGTGTCATACCTAATTACTGCTAAAGAACAGGAAATGGTATTACTGCTAGTGACTTGACCACTTTTGACCACTCCACTGCAGATAGTCCAAATGAGCACTTCGCTGTAATACCTCATAGCTAAATGTGGACGATGTGCTTCCATGGCTAGTAGCTAGTCCTAGTAGTCCATCCACCTCAGTATTTAGGACCACACACATCTTTCTGGTACAGTTATGATTACCAGGCATATTGTTGTGTGTTATAACAAGCAATGGTATTACTGCTAGTGGCTTGACCGCTGTTGACCACTCCACTAATGATAGTCCAAATGAGCTCTTTGATGTAATATCTCAGGCTACATGTTGACAGTGTGGCTTAGCCTGGTTCTCAGGCTGAGTTAGGTATAATGCCCCCAACCACTATATATATACAGGGTGTTAAGTGGGTTTGATGTCTCTCTCAAACTATAGATGGCAGCACTGTTTTCATGAGTTGCAGTTTGTCTTACAGACGTCAGCTCAAGGTTGTCCCCTTGAAGATTTATTCATAAGTATTTACCTGGAGTGAAATAAACTTAGATCTTGTAGTCGGCCAAGAGCCCTGGCAGCTCGTGTTTACTATGCAAAATTATTACCGACTTGAAATAAAGATTATCTATCTATATCTATCTATCTATATATCAGTGAAAGAGCCAGATAGCACAGACTTGTAGCAAGTCTAGGTGTGGCTGTGTGGCTCCCCATCCCTCCCTGATATCTGTTGCTCTAGCAGCAAGTATTGACATCTCTCTAAATACCCTGCATGCTGGGCAGTAATGTGTGTGTAAGAGGCTGATGATTGTGGTCTAGTTAGATTGTTTGCTTACTAGGTGGCGCATTGCTGGGGGTCTACTAAATGATTCAATACTGCTCTTCCAGCTATGTAACAATCATTTAAAACTTAATAACTGCCAAAAAATCATCCAAATTTGTGTTAGTTCATATGAGCAGTGTACTTAATATAACCGTTATGCTGGTGGTGGCTAATTTGGCATATACAAAATGAGGCTAGTTAAACCCTGGCATATGGGCACTCATCTGATAGTACTCAGTGAGCGCTATCCATTGAATACCATCATGGAAGGGGTTAGATTGTTTTCATAAGTCTACTTGTGCTTAGGACGAAAGTAGCCTAAGCATTGGAAGGGTTAATGATATGATATAAATCCTTCAATGTGATGCAAAAGTTCCAGTACCCAATAGACTAATAGACTTCTAGTTTCTGTAAGACCTAGTAAGCATGCTAAGGTTTATTTTCACTTTTCTAATCCTTGAAATTAAAGGCGTAGGGCAGAATATCAGAACTACCAAATTTAATCCAAATCAGTTCTGAACAGTTTTAATTTTGATTATTTCAAATATATGAACAAAGCTTTAATTCAATTGATTAACATCCAATGAAAAAAATTGGCAAGTGACATATATATTTGCAGATTAATTTCAGAACCTGCACTTCCCAACGACATTTTCACCTTGTACATTTTTCACATGAATGCAATTTTAATGGGCTTTAAGCCACCTTATTATTTATGAACATACAAAATAGAAATGCCTGTTTCACGTTAGCTACGAGAAAAACTTGCCATTCCTCAAACTTGTTGTCAATTTAGCGTGAGTTGAAAGGTTAGGTAGACAGTATGGGCAAGCCTACTCCCCGTCTTCCTATACTGGGTAAACACTTGTGTGGGCAAACAGGGCCTGGGAAGCTTGCGTATATGTAAGACAAGACAACAAAAAACAAACAAAAAATCCTCCTTGCCTGCCCCTCACCAGATGAGTGCTGGAGACTTGTATCCACATGCTACACTCCTCTGTTGACTAATAAACCTTAACCCTTTCATTCTCAGAATCAACTGCTGATCTGACTAGTATCCAATATATATATGCATGTATGTATATATATATATATATATATATATATATATATATATATATATATATATATATATATATATATATATATATATATATATATATATTTATATTTATATTGACTGCAATTTGAAGATTACAAAATCATACATATAAGCATTTTCTACACAAAGATGAAAACAAGAACTGGTAAAGGTTAAATATACAAAAGGATTGGTATGTATATGATTTTGTATATATGATTTTGTAAAATTTGAATATTGCACCAAACTAGGAATGGATGTTTTACTTAAATGCAAATTAAAGTTTTTTTGAATATTTTCTGAACTCATTCTACGCATTGGAAAAAAGTTATTTTAAGTATGTATCCATCATGGATCTTCTAGGTTCTTTAGGTGTTAGAGGGTTAAACCAAACAGGATGGGAGAGAACTAGAGTGACAGTTTGAGGCTCGTCTTGACAAGGAGGAAATATGAGAAAGCATTGCTGGTCAGGTGCTTGTTGGGTTTGTTCTGCTAGGCATGGAGATACTCAGGCACAGAGACATTCCAAGCCCATCTATGCTAAGCGCCATCTGAAATCCGACATAAATGCCTTGATGTCTTGAGAATAAATGTGTATTAGGAGAACCACTGGAAAGAAGGCTGTGCTTTATTTGTAAATTTGAAAACAATCTCTTTAGAATATATATATATATATATATATAAATATATATATATATATATATATATATATATATATATATATATATATATATATATATATATATATGTATATATATATATATATGTATATATATATATATATATATATATATATATATATATATATATATATATATATATATATATATATATATATCGGTCATTCTATAATTGCGGTACATTTTGGGGTAGATTGAAAATGACAATATCATGTAAATTTAACAAACTTTTATTTGAAAAATACAGTGACTGACATTCCTACAGTCAAGGAAAAATAGCTGGTACAGGTTGTTGATCATTATTTCTTGATAAAAAAATATGTTTTTGTATCACCTTTGGCAAAATACTGTCCACTCTGTTACTTACAAATCATGACATGTTGCAGGTACTTCAGAAAGAGTTTAAAGAATATGAGCAACACAACATATATGTCTGAATGTCACCATAATGATACATATGCTTGCTTTTACAGTTTTTGTATTCCAAGAAGCTGAAAACTTCTTCTTTGTTAACCGTTGGCATGAAAAAGAAATGTTTTAACACATATATGATGGCAATGGGACTGTATCAAGTTTCCAGTGAAAGTCCTTTTGTAATATATTAATGGGAGGATTGAAATGGAACATTTCCCAACTTTCCACCAATCTTGCCTGTTTGTTTGGGAAATAAAATGGCAAACAAAGAAAAAAGGGTGTCCACCCTGTTACGTCCACTCTGTTACATTATGTCCACTCTGTTACATAACAGGGTGGACATTTCTGAGTGGACAGCTTCTAACATTAGCATAAAGCACCTTACTCTAAGAAACAGGCATAAACATCTTAAATCTAACAGGTCAATACAGGCCAAAGGTCACTGAATAGCAGAAAAAACAGAAATGCTCCCAGTAACAGACATATCAGGAAAACATTTCAAATACTTATTTAACATTGACTAGGCTAGACTTTCTTTTCATGTAATGAATCAAATTGGTCTGGCCTGATAAAGATTTGCACAATCTAAAGTGCACTTTCAACCTCTGCCATTATTTTTGGATCTAATTGGTAGTTTTGGCCAGTAAGTGTCTCTGGAGCTGAAATATCTTCTGCTACAATATCATAATTTGAATACCAACTGGGACAGTCTTCAGGTCAACCATCGACAACATGGCTTGAGTTGAAATTTCAATGACCTCTGCTGGTACAAGGTAGAGTTGAACTTTGCAGTTGGCACTTTTCAAGTTTGTATACATATCAGTGGCATCTTTGCAGTCACTTCCTTGGTGAACAATGCAGTCAGACATTCACTTAAAGGTGGCACCCACCCCATCAGGGACTCCTTTCCTATGACCACTCTCAATAAAGTGCCAGCTAGGTTCCAAATGTCATACCCCTTTGAAACAGGCTCTGTGTGAACAGGGAGACATTTGCTTTTTGTTTATATTGGGTACATGGCCCATCACTAAAAAAGTGGATGGTATCAATTTCTGGATGCTTGTTTTGGATTAGATTAAGCATAGTGTCAAGATGAGCCCATATTGCAGCAGGACCATGCTGAAGGCTTTCAGAAATAGTGCAAACTATCTTGGCTTCACCATCATGCCCTACATAGTAAACACCTGTATGAAGGCTGGTCTGTTTCTTGGAGGCCCCAAAGTGTGCACTTAGAACTTCATTTTGCATTTTACACACATAATTTTCAGAGAAATCAATGTGCATGAGACACTCATTTGACATCATGTTCCATTTTAAAGTACGATAAAACTTATACTGATGTCTGATGTTGAAATAATGGGGTTTGAACCGCTCTAGCTGGGAATGGCATTCATCAAGGAGATCTCCAATAGTTCCTCTCATCTTTTGTTTTACTGTTATTGTAACTTTTTTCATGGAATCCTTGATTTAAGTTTGAGATTGCCCACTCAATTTCTCTGCTCAGTCCACCCTGTTACTATTTTAGTAACAGAGTGGACAGTAACAGAGTGGACAGATTTCTAAAAAAGTAGAGCATAAGTTTTGTCACCCTTCACTTTTTGCATGTGGCATGGCTCAGCTTGAATCTCCATTTTACAAGTTTTCTATAGGCAATCTTTTTGAATTTCATATTCTAGTAATTCTATATATATTCAAGTAACAGAGTGGACACTCAAATGGGTACCATAAGGGTTCTCACGAAGATTTATTTTATAAATGACCAAATGAAGTTGTCTGCTTAATGAAGGTCAGCCATGTCAGTCTGAAATGAATGGAGCTACCCTCTTTTAATCATATGTGACACTAAAATAGAGAGAAGCTAGTTATTCATGTTGAAATAGTGTATGGTAACAGAGTGGACACAGAACTTAGAGACACGCCTATAAAGCACTTTTTTTCTCATATTTAGGTGAAATTATTTATTTTTGAGAATTCAAAGGTAATCATAGCATGCTATTTAACTCATTTTGCTCTAAAAAATCAATTCCAAAAGTCAAGTTATAATCCTTTTTTAGCTTCATCGTTTCCCGCATGTACATTGCGACAAGTGGGAAAGGCAGTATGTCAAACATGTTTGAGCTTGAATGGATGACTAGTTCCCAAAATTATCATAGAAATAACCTGTATTATGTAAAGCAATGATCTAATAAAGGTAAACATCCCTGAAAAAAAAGAAAATTGTTTTAATATTTATGAAACACAGTTGAGTGTAGGTGAGTAACGTAAAATGTCCCGCAATTATAGAATGACCGATATATATATATATATAAATATATACACGGTATGGGCAATGTATGTATGTAGTGTGTCTATACTTACAGTTTGTATTTAGATTGCTTTTAGATTGTCAACCAAACCTAATAGTTCTGATTCCATTTTTTTATTTTGAAACATCTTTTGAAACCGAAACTTGTTTACTGACATGATATTTTTATATCAGTCCAATGAAATTCATTTATTAATAAAATAATTTATAGTTCCTTATTATTCCACTTCGAGTTTTCTTTGATCATGTTGTGAGAATTCCCAACAAGGGAAATTCACTGACAATTGGATTCCCATAACATCTGTTAGCTGTCAAATTCATTACTTCTTTCATAATAATTGATAAGATGTTATTCCCATAAATTATCATGGTTATTTGGGCCAATGTTTCATGCATACATCTGTAATGAAAAAAAAACAAGTAGTATTTTAAAGCATCATGACCTTTCTTAGGAATTTAGTGATTATGGAGTCAGGCTGTCATTTTCAAACCTTCTAAAAAATACACATTCGGCTCTTCAATGTATTCTTTTCAAATCAAGGAAATAATTATGAATTTTTAATTCAATGTAAGTACTAGAATATTTAACTTTAAGATACTAAAATGTGTGTTTCAATTGGTTAATACATCTATATGGTTTTTATGTGAATATATCTGATAAGATCTTGGTCTCCCTGAAAATTATTACTGCATGTGAAATGTCTTGTCCCCATAGTAGGCTTGCAGAATGTTTATGATTTCTGTCAACCCATGTTTATAGTAAGCCATAGGTACAAATTTTCCACTAAATTCAGAAAATGGCAGAGTTTCTTTTTCTCTCAATACTGTTGGACAACCATGTAAATTCTCCTTTAAGTCTCACTCAATATCTTATAATCTTATGCTATTTATGCTATTGAGCTGGTAGTTTGGTTTCCTAAAGAAGAATTGAAATAGCGATTGCTCTTAATACTTATTTGCTAATAAATCTTAGATGCATGAAAAATCCAGTTTCTTCCGATGAGGAGCGTGTATTGGGTTTGATATAATTAGGACATCACATGGAGCAGTATATGATGGCATTGATGCCCTGTGTGAAAGCAGGTCACAGATCTTAATTTCCTCAAGCCCACCACTGGAAGGCAGATGCTGCCATCTAGTGGACCAGAGGGAAACTATTTTTTGGGCTAATGGTGCTAGCTGGTTGGTCAGTCACTGATTTAGGAATGAATGCAGATATAAGCCCTTGGGCTTTGAGGGCTTGACTATAACTCTCACCTTTACCTTCTAATATATGTTTGCCAATGAAAGTGGACCATGCCTACCAAAAGGCACCCTAGTCTTTGTATTCTGTAACTAAGTACTTGTGATTAATTTGGAAACTGTTTATCTTTTTCGTGCCTGTAGTGCCCAAAGAACACCTAGCCAGGGTCTTAGCCGGGTTTTCAAAAATGGCTGTCCAAAACAGCAATTTTGAAAAATTTTGCCCGTCCAGATTGAGCTACTTATCTACTTCAAATCCTTATACCAGCTACAATAAATAGCTTAGTGTGTCAAAAAGGGCAGTTTACACTTCACTTATGTCCTAGAAGATAGTTTTTTAGGAAAATATTTGGTTATTACACCTCAAAAATCAAACTTGAGAAATCATCATAGAAATTTTTGCCTGTCCAAACAGGAGGTTTTTAGGAAACTACCTGTCCAAAAGACAAGTAGGGCGGGTCCTGGCTAAGTCCCTGCACCTAGCTATTTTGTCTGTGGCTCTATCAAACATATATTTCATGAAATATTTGAAGGTGCCAAGTTTCTTCTGTCCCTTGAATATGTACAGAATTCATTTGTCATCCCCATGTTACTTTATGATACGTCCAGACGTTGGTTTTTTAAAGGGAGCGTGAAGCACATGGGCCAAAGCTATGATATTATTCCTTTCAAAAAAGTTGTCACTGCCTTGGGGTTAGGTGGGGATTTCCCTAGATTATTTGGTGTCCTCCACCACTTACAAATGGTTCATTACGATTTAGCCAGAATGTAGTAGAAAAAGTGATGATCATCAGATTCCAAATTCTGCAGCACAAAAAGGCAAGCTTAACTGTGCTGGTAGTATGTAGTATGTAAATCACTTATAAATAAGAAGTTGATAGGACAGCTGAATTTGATAGAGCTGGGCTGATCTAGAGGTCAACAATGTTGACCAAAGATAGAGATCTATCATAATGTTTGTGCACTAGGTGCACTACACAGAGAGTAATCTTGAGTGAAGAGGACCCCTGTCAGCACAGCACTCCTGTATGTTGATCTTCTACCACATGTCAACAAAAGATAGCACCAGTATGAGGTATACTACCTCACAGTGCCCTGCTAGTGTACAATTAGCCTGGTTCTCAGGCTGTGTTACGGTAGGTATAATGCCCCCACCACTATACATACTTAATAGGTTTGATGTCTTTCTCAAACTATAGATGGAAGCACTGTTTTCATTAGTTGCAGTTGAGAATACAGACTAGAGCTCAAGTGTGTCCCCCTTGAGGATTTATTCAGAACTAATCCTGGAGTGAAATCAACTCAGGTTGGATCAGTGAAAGAGCCACAGACTTGTAGCAAGTCTAGTGTACAATACACAGTCATCTAGGTAAGCATGACTGCTGACACTATGGCTCAGCAGTGGTCTTTGGAGGTTACTATTTAACAAGTGGAATAGGTGTTTTTAACCTCTAGGGATGTGGACAGGTCTTTGGAGGTAAGTGGTATCTTGAGCAGGTAAGCCAATAA
This sequence comes from Maea johnstoni, assembly GCA_963942565.1. Taxonomy (NCBI): domain Eukaryota; kingdom Metazoa; phylum Annelida; class Polychaeta; order Spionida; family Magelonidae; genus Maea; species Maea johnstoni. Next base: position 40,943,150 of record OZ012689.1, on the reverse strand, counting down.
TTAACAAATTTGGGAGAAAATGGAGCAGCATTTCTTTTGGGAAAAGATATCCATGTTAGTCCTATATCCTACAGTTCCCCCAATTGATCTTTCAACCTATTTTCCTGGAGATTATCTTTGGTTGGGTGCCTGTATTTAAGATCCTTCTGAAAATAACCTTAGAATTCATCCTAAATTGGAGAAAAAAATAAGAGAATTGTAACTTAGTTTCGGATCAACGTTCACTTCTACTGTTTTCAGAAAAAAGGTTTGAGTGAGAAAGATAACAAAATAGTCAGTCAGTTTAGGCAGCTACAGATATGAACCCATTAATACTTAAAAGTTCCGCCAGGAATTTTCTTCTTACAATACTTTTGGCAATAACTTGGGAACTGGGATATGATTTTGAAATTTTTTGAAGGAGAGTTGTTGGTTATGTTCTGAATAATGTTTCTTCCTGAGATATTTCTCCAACTATGCTTCTGCCTGCTAGATTTCATCAAAATTGTCAGGCAGATTTTTGCCGCTGCGAGCATTAATGGGTTAAATTGGTGAAACAATTAATCTGGGGCTGGGGCAATCGCTAAGGTGGGGGGTTTAGAGACAAGTGCATGAGCTGATAATTTCTAAGAAAAACAACAACACAATAAGCAAAAGAGTGGGCTTTAACCCTTGTCATGCTAGACCCCATATGGGAGAACCTATCCCCTGGGACCAGGGATATTGTGGGTCTACCCAGTACCAAATCAGAAGGATGTCATAGATTTCTATTATTGTTTCAACAATGTGCTTCACAAACTGAAATAGAAACACAGTAAAAGGTAAAACCTTGATATCTAGTATAATTCAATACCCCTTAATTGACCTATGTAGTTTTTTATTTTGCTAAATGCAAGGGTACCCAAAGACCAGATATAACCGGTGCTGGTCACACAGGCAAGATATTGTAGCACCGGATGTATCCGTTGTTAGCAAGAGCAGAGTTAATTGCTCCTTCTTCCTTTTCTGATGGCAGCTTGCAGTTATTTGGATAGACTAGGCTTTTAGTCCATCCAAATAGTAACATTCTCTTTAGAGTTGACTTAGATGAATAGACGCATGGATTTGGCACCCCTGGCCAACTGCCATAGGACCCATTACATAGCCCTGGATACTCCTAATCTTGACAAAGCTATTGTCAGTGTGACGTCACTAGGAGACAGACCAATGAGGGCTCTCGTATTGTTTACATTACAGAGTGAGTTGCGCATCAACATGCGCAGAATGCATCTCCTGCGCAGCTCTTGTCAGCATCTGGGCAATTAGTTGTGTCCTGGCTGTTAAGAGCGAGCAGGTTGCGTATCCAGTGGATCAAGATTCATGGAGTTGAATTACCAGTGTGATGTAATGCTGGCAGTGTACTCATACTCAAGCAAAGTCCTCTAACTATCTACCTGGTGAGATAAATGTAAACTTATCTGGCTATCCTAACCACCTTGTGTCCTTTAACTAAACAATGGTTCAGCTTTATTTTTCATAGAAAAATATGGAAAACAAAACCAAAGCTATGTTTGCCTGGAAATGTATAGATTAGGTGTAAGATAATGTTCAGGGTTCGACTTTCCCAGGGGCCCAGGGGCATATGCTCCTAGATTTTGCTGTGGGCCCCTAGATTTCTCAGACTAGGGGCCCAAAATAGTATGTATATTAACCAGAAAGTCTGTTTTTGACAACTATTTTTTTTATCAAAAGACTTTCGGGGCCCCTTAAACCTAAAATGTAAGTGTCAGACCCTGATGTTTATGTGCCACAAGGGTCTAGAGATCTGCTGGTTCCCCATTTAACCCCTCATAGTCTTTGATAATCAATATGTCATTAAGGTCATCTCATTAACTTATTGTAAGATTATTTATCACATTTTGAAAATCTCAATCTCTCTCTTTTTCTAGATGCAGTCTTCAAAGAGGTAGCACTTCCATATTTTGGATTAGGAGGTAAGTTGATGGATTTTGCTTATGTTTGATTTATGAAGTGTTGGTGTTCAAAATATCTTGTTCTTCATAATTATTCAGTTGTTTTCGCATTCATCAAACAATATATATACAGGGCTCGACGCTAAGGGTGAACCTATGGCCCCAGGCCAGTAAAAATTCCCCAAAACAGTTTCGGGCCAGTAAAAAAATACTTCAACTGGTCCTACAGGCCCAGTAAACATTTGGAGACATTCTTGTTAAAAAGTTTCCCCCCGAGAATGTCCCCAAATGTTTTTGAAATAAATGAAGTTAAAATTTATAAAGATAAGTGTTGTGGTGAATTTTATCCAATGTTCTTTCTTGTTATATGTTAAAAAAAAATGTAGGACCAGTAAAAATTTTGCAGGACCAGTAGATGCTAGGTGTTACTGGTCCTACAGGGCCAGTATCATTTTGAGTTAGCGTCGAGGCCTGATATAGTAATTTTGCACCCATGAATATATTAATGTTCATCACAACCAAAAGATGGCAGCAAACTATTGGAATTACACGCATCTCATCTGTTTGGTTCTCTGCTGTACTGGCACCCCACCTATTGACAGAAGTTTGTACTAAAATCATTCAGAAAGTTCACTGTACTCCTAACTTATGAAAGAATTCTGCACTCTCATTTATGTGTAGCATTAGAATAAGCCATATTAATCAAGGACAGTACACTGTCTCATTATCATGAGCCAAAGTTTATTATCATACATGTTAGATTATATATTGAAGATCTATCCCCAGACTTAAACTAAGCTCCTAGTCCCTGAAGTTCACATTCCCGTCTGCCAACCAGGGTGTAGTAGTAACAGCAAATAGGTGGCACCATTAATGGTCCCCCCTATGTCTTGTGGTTTAGGGTACCCAAACTGAGTCCTCTACTTACCTGGTGAGATAAATGTAAACTAATTTTGCCACCCTGACCTGGTGCCTACTGTCAGAAAAACTAGAAGAAAGAAAATTACATATGTATACTGAAGAATAGGAAACTAATTCAAGTGCAGCTCAGATTAATTTCCTATTCTAGAGTATAATATGACATCCTAGAGACCTAGCCGAGATATCCCTGTCAGAGAGGGTTGTCTTGTGGCCCCGATTCCACACATGTCCCCCTCCTCTTTCCACTCCGCTGGTTCTGCTGCACACTGCCTTGTGGAATGTTTATGCAATGTGGAATTTTGGCGAGTTAATCAAGCTTCTAATCCGAGCCGAGGCCACGCTGGCTGCTGCCGCTGCTGTGGCTGCCGAAGACGTCATCCACCAACAGAGAAACAGGCAAAGCATTTTTCTCCCCCCTCCCCTTTGCCAAAATATGCCATTCCTACTACCACAAGCTTGATAACTGAAACTCTTTGATTAGAGGTAGATGGTATATTACGTTAAACCCCTTCATAAGGCTATGGGAAGTATTATGAACTATAGCGAGGTAGAAACCCTGATTTAAAGATGTTTTAGGAAGATACGATTGTGGAATAGAAGAGATAACACAGCTTTTATTTAATTGCCAACTTGAATTCCTCTTACATTTCAAAATATTTCATTTTTCAACAAACAAATATCTTTTCATCTCTCTCTCTCTCTCTCTCTCTCTCTCTCTCTCTCTCTCTCTCTCTCTCTCTCTCTCTCTCTCTCTCTCTCTCTCTCTCTCTCTCTCTCTCTCTCTCTCTCTCCCTCTCTCTCTCTCTCTCTCTCACTCTCTCTCTTCTTTCTCTTTCAATATCTCTCTCAATCTCTTGCTCAGTCTCTCCCTGTATTTGTGTTTGTATGTGTATGTGGTATTGTATGATCCACATTTTACGAAAATGTGCATTTCCTCTAGACTTTGCTTGCTGTTGTTCTGGAATGTGCTATGTATCTACATACTAGCATACTCTAGTGTTGTTATGCTGGGTGTCTCGGTGTCCCACTGTCACCCGCCATTAACCCGTGCCATTCACCTGTCACAACCAGGCCTTTTCACCATTACCAACACCATACTGCACATGGGCCACGCCGCAGCCTTTGTTGAAATGTACGCAGGTTTTGTTGAAATGTACGAGGCTTACCCAAATGCTCCTTTGACACTTGAGCGTACAATGGATGTCTCTATCTCCAGGTTCATCTGCAGCAGTGCTGCTCGATTGTGATTGGTCGGTGGGGGAGAAGGGCTGATGGGCCTGCCCTTGTCATTAGGGGTCTAGCTTTTTATTCAGGGTGTTTGCGGCAGCACTTAGGGTTGAATGGAAAAGGAATTTGACAGTTTTCAGGTATGAATAGCCGGGCCACTTAGGGCAGTTAAGCGGGTATTGAGATGTTATTGGAGAGCAATGTTGAGACAGATCACCCCTAACTCCATAACCAGTATCTAATGAAATCTAATCCTATATCCTCAATTGCCTTTTTGCTAAACAAACTCAAAACAATTAGACTCAACAATGGGGATGCAGAACGTTATTCGATACGATTATCTTCTCTTAACTCCATAACCAGTATCTAATGAAATCTAATCCTGTTTCCTCAATTGCCTTCTTGCTAAACAAACTCAAAACAATTAGACTCGACAATAGGGATGCAGATCGTTATACGATACAGCTATCTTCTTTTAACTTCATAACCAGTATCTAATGAAATCTAATCCTATATCCTTAATAGTCTTCTTGCTAAACAAATTCAAAACAATTAGACTCCACAATAGGGGTGTGAATCGTTATGTAGATAATACACGATACATAGATAATATTGGTTATTGATAAGGAAAGTATCTGTTCGTTTCAAATTATTTTAAACGATAATGATATTCTTAATGGTAATCGTTTAGCATGTATTAGAAACAAGAACCTACTTGTGATTGACCTACACAAGAACAGGCGCCAAGATGCCACTTGATAACAACTACCCCTTCTTAAATGTTTAACTCAAACTTAAACATGATCTTTTTTGTTGAGGACATTTTTTGAAAAGTATTTACAGTATAATGTGAACTGTGTAAGAAATTGTGCTCTACACATTTAGATTTGAAGCCCTTTAGAACTATACTACAAAAATTTCAGTTGGCTTTGTTATAGGTTTGAATTATGAAATATCCAGGGAAAATGGAAATGTTTATTGTTAATAGATTATCCATTGTCTTTAGAAAGTTGCTTAAAAAAAAATATATATAAATTGAATGTAGGGGGTTCCTTTATAGGGAGGGTCAGAGGGGAATTTTTACTAGTTAAAAAGATATCATTTTAAAGTGTGGTTTTTAATATGAAAACAAGATTTCTTAAGCTAGTTTTACTAATATAACCGTTCGCCTATATCCCTGACTTAACCTACTGCAGTTTTGATTGCTGTATTTTGTAGGGCTGTCATCGGTAACCAATTTATGTCGATACGATACATCGACAAAATATAAGCGATACGGGGTGTATCGATAGTTTACCGATCCCTATGGTTGACCCGAAACTGACCTTAAATCCGCGATTTGGGCGTCCTCTTTGCGCTAGCGTGTCAAGAGGAAGTGTCCCACAATCCATTGCGCCGAACTTGCGCAATGCGAATTGTGTATTTTAACACTTCCGGGATAAACAAATCGGCGCTGGCGAAAGCAGATGATGAAATCATCTGCCGTTTTGGACAGGATTATTTTACAAAAAACAGACAATATACGAGGTAAGCAATGTTTTTATTGTAATCGCTATTTTATCGATACCGTGGCCGCTTTGTCGATGCGATATATCGCAAGTGATTTATAGCGGTGCATCGGTTCCGTCGGTATCGATGACAGCCCTAGTATTTTGATAACAGCAGTATGGCAAACTTACATGATATATTTCCTTTTCTAAATCTCTTCAGTTTATAAGAGACACAGTATTGTTGAATTACAGCCAATCAATTTGGTTTCATTCTTTCTGTTCAACAGTGGCAAGTTCCCATGTTATCATTGTATTTTTTGCTTGCCTGCCTACGCTTTTTTGAGCAGTGTAATGTTTCATAAGTAGTAGTTGTGTTATTAACTTATAGAGGGCAGCACTGTATACAGTAACACTGATCATTCACAGCATCACCCAGTGTTTAGCCAGATAATGGAGTAGAGACCAAAATCTTCATGTTTAGACTTAAGAAGCTGAAGGGAAGTACTATGGTGTTAGTGAAAGTCATTAGGTCATAAAAAAGAACAAAATGGACTGTTCAAGTCTATGCACTCCTGGAACCAAACTGCAGTTTCCCTGCCAAATGTAGATGTTTGTTAAGCAGTATGTCTAGGAAGTATGTTCTGTAGATATGTGCAGTGCCAAAACTTAATTTTTGTAACACCTGTTTCAAGCCATCATCTGAATGCCTTTTGGGGCTTTGAAATGTTCTTTTTTGTCAAGACATAGTACCTTTAAGATAAGCCAAAGCAATATTTTTTGAGTATCCTCATTTTATCCTCAGATATGTAATTTTATTCAAGTTCTTTAACATAAAGATCATTTAGAAAAGCAATTATGAAATAATCATAAAATTTTGAATAGCTTAAATGTATAATGAATGAATGATAGGGATACTTAATGGATGTATTATTTTGAAATGGCTGGAGATTCTTATCCTCATAATATTTGCACTTGATTCTTCGATGTACACTTACAATAAGCAAAAAAATGTTTATGACGGATCATAACTTCCAACACCTGTGTAGCAATTTCAAAGATATTAGGCACGTAATTCCTAGCTACAGCACAGACAGCAGGCAAGGGCTCGGTGGATGGGGTGAAATTCTAAAGCATTACAACAAATCCATACCTTGACCATTGAAAAATTCTGTTTGTGGTTACCCGACTGACTAACTGACCCATTTAGTACCCTACTGACTGTATAAGAAGTTTTAGTTATTTGGGAGTAATTCATAGATTTATAGGCATATCAAGCCATGCAAATAGTACATTAACGCTGGAATTTTTCTTTTGTCCTGCATGAATCACCAAATGAATGACTGTTGAGCTTTTGATGTCTTTATGAAAAGGATAGAGGTACTGGGCAAGCTCAATAAATACTAATGCATTGCCATAAAATCCTTATTATGAAAGAAATATTTGGTATTACCCCCACATAGAAATAGATAAATGATAATGATAATAATGATAATCATAATAATAATGATGATGATGATAATAATGAAAATAATAATAATAGTAATTATATAATAATAATAATAATAACAATAATGATAATAATAATAATAATAATAATAATAATAATAATAATAATAATAATAATAATAAAAGTAATAATAATAATTAAATAGTAATAATAATAGTAATAATAATAGTAATAATAATAGTAATGATAATAATAATAATGATAATAATAGTAATAATAATAATAATAATAATAATAATAATAATAGTAATAATAATAATAATAATACATAAATGGATAAATAAATAGATAAATAGATAAATGAAATAATAGAATAAAATGAAATGATTAAATAAGATATAGAATGAAAAGTCTACCCTCTGACCCATTTTCTAATGTTCAGAATTTTTTTATTTATTTGTCCCTATGTAGGTGAGCTGCCTCCATAGATCAGCACAGTATGGGTTGGGTGCCTAGTGGTAACAATCTGCCCCCTGGGGGTGTCCATACATCTACCTGAGGGTGGGTGTCTGATAGAACAATGGGTGATTGCTACTTGCCCCTTAGTCTTGTATACACCTGTCTGCCCTCAAGACTGCAGCACACAACCTACATAGCCAGCTTAGTAACCTAGCTCGTATCACTTGAACGAATATAGAGGGGAAAGGGATTGGTACAACAAACCCATTATTTTCAATTCAAAATGTCAAATCTCTTTTGCCACATTTTAGTACTGTATACGCCTTTAATTTTATTCCTTCAAATATTTTAAGTTTATTTTAATTAGGAGTGCCAGTACACTGCTTAAAAAAAGTAGTTCATTTCTTGAAAAGTAAATATTTTGATTATTAAATAATGCTTGTAGAATATTGTTATTGTAGAAATGATGTCAACTGACCATTTTAGTTACCCAGATTCCAGATTCTAGTTAAGGTCCTGCCTGGCAAGCTAAAAGCAGATAAACTATAAATATGGCCTATTTATTAAGAACATTTCTATCAAGCTTTTTTCTTTTATCCCTCAGAACTAAGTTTCTCCGACAGTTTTGTCATTTTCCCCCTAGCATTGAAATGTGACTGCGTTTGTCGGTTGGGTCAGTCATCGCCCGGGGTGTGAAGGGGTGAGGCTGGTACTAATTGCAGGCCACTACATCCAAATAACTAATAACCAGATTCTCCACTCCTGCCAGCATTCAGCCCGTTGCTGGGTTAGAAGGTTAGTTGGAATTGGGGTCGGAGGTCACGGGGTCAGGTGAGACAGGTCAGAGGTTAAGAGAAACTTTTGAAACCCAATCCACCCTCCCCTTGGTCTACCCATTGGCAGGAACAAGGCTGTGTGAATCTATAGCACCAATATATCTCAACACTTCATTTACATAAGAAAGGGGCGCAATCTTGTCCAGGGTCTCGCCTTAAACAGCAACTGCTTGGGTCCAGGCTTGAGCGGAGAAATAAGAGGGTATTATATGGATTGTCCAGGGGTTTTCAATAAGTGAATGGGGAATTCCTTTAGCTGTGTCTAATGGGGATCTCAGTGGCAGTTATTGATGTGTTTATCATAGTCTGTTTAGGATGGACACTGGTCACTCTGGTCTGGGCTGGTCACTCTGGGTTGTTTGGTCAAATGGGAGAAAACAAGGTAAAGGGGGAACACACAAAAGTCAGCCTCTTACCCAGGATTTAGAAACTGGGTGCCCGAAATTGTCAGTCCTATAATTTGTGGGCCTCCCACATTTCAAGGGATACCACATTACCAAAATATACTTAGGTTACAATCATAAACATGTTTCTTTCTTCTCTTTCTTTTCTTTGTTAATTTCCTTTTTCTTTCTCACTATGTAATTTCTTGCTTTCTCTTTTTTCCCTTTCACGCTTTCTTTCTTTTCTTTTGTTCTTTCTCTCCCTATTTCTGTCTTGCATTTTTCCCTTTTCTCCTTTTCCTTTCTAACAGTAAGGAGTGTTACCTCGTCCCAAGCTTGCATGTTAGACCTTGTAAAAAATATATAGATGTTAACTTATAAGGTGTGCTACCATTCCCAATAGGAGGGTGTTGCAAATGTATAGGTTTGCTCTTTGACACGACTGCCGAAAGTCACTGCAACCATTTTTCCTCCCAATGTCAAAGGTCACGCCTAATCACAGGGCCTAAGCACTGAGTCAGTAGTTAATAAACAATTATACCTCCCGCCAGATGATTGGCGAAGAGCTCCTTTGTTTCCGATGTACAGCGCTTGGTTGAAGAGTTGTTTTTTTGGGGCCATAGCTTTCTCTTGTTGACAGGTGTTTTTGAAATGGATACCTTGAGCAATTAGGGGATTCTTTGATGCATCGGTGTTTGATATCTTTAAAGAGGCCACTGCCTCTTTTGCAAAAACCTAGGATCATTTTGTGTACCTGGAATACCTGCCTGACTTAAGTGGATGGGCATAAGTTGTGAGTACTGGAACAACTAAAGCTGGCTACTGAAAGCTACGTGGGAGTTTGGGGACAGAGTTTCATTCAAATACTCTTTTATCATTGCCAGGCTACTTTTTAATAAAAGAAAGGCAGCCATACATGGTTGAACTACCCAAGATGAATTTCCTAGTTGAATTTTCCGCCTGGAGTATAGTTAATGTGTCTTAAAGATACAAAGTGCAGTCATAATAGGATTTATAATTTGTATTAGTATAACTACTATTACTACTACTACTACTACTACTACTACTACTACTACTACTACTACTACTACTACTACTACTACTACTACTACTACTATCTATGGTATCATTATATTCTTTTAGAGAGATATGATACACTGCTATAGAATATTAGTATTGAAATATCTATGCTCCTTGTCTTTCCTGACTTTAAAGAAGTAGTTCACATAACTCAATGAAAAAGGATAATCGAGTTGTATGTATTTAATGCACCTCCATAGAAATATGAAATTTCCAAAACTTCAGGGGGGTTACTTAAATTGTAAGATGATCTTATCTCTGTGTAAAATGAGAATTTTAATTGAATGTAAGGATCAGTGATTATTTTCCACCAAAGAAAACATGTGCGACAACAAAAAGAAATCCAGGCCCTCTAATAAATATATAGGGGCGGCAAAGCTTGGAGAAAGCTGTGCATGCATGGCGTTCTTCAGTTCATTGTGGTAACTGCCCGCCTGGGTGAAATGAGCGTGAAATCTACCAAGAAATTGACATACCACACATGGGTATCAAAGATGCTGCACAGGTGATTCCACATGAATGTGGGTGTGGCAGTGTACTGTGAAACGAAGGTGAATAAGCGGTGATAGATTGTCACAGAAAAAAGTGCATGGCCATTGCACATCACATCTGGGGTTTAATAATGATTATCATACTCTTAGGATACTATCGTTATTGTTATATTGGCCAGTACTGTCTTGCAGTGAAATGTGAAATGAAAGTGATTTAGCTGTGGTTGGTCGTCACAGAAAAAAGTGCATGGCCATTGCACATCACATTTAGGGTTTGATAGTAATTATCATACTCCTAGGTTGCTCACGTTATTGTTATATTGGCGAGTACAGTCTTGTCAGGTACTGTTAAATGAACATAAATAATCGGTCGAAAGATGTCACAGAAAAAGGTGCATGGCCATTGCACAGCGCATCTAGGGATTGATAATGATTAGTATACTCATAGGGTATTAATGTTATTGTTGTATTAGCCAGCGCTGTGTGGTATTGTACTGTGAAATGAACTAAAATCAGGGGTGGTATATTATCACAGAAAAAAGTGCATGGCCGCTGCACATCATATCTAGGGTTTGATATTAATTGTCATTCTCTTAGGGTTCTAAGGTTATTGTTATATTAGCCAGCGCTGTATGGCTGTGTACTGTGAACCGAATGAGAATTAGCGGTAGAAGGACATCACAGAACATGGCCATTGCACATCATATCTAGGGTACAATGATACATTAAAAATGTCATACGGGAGAGGGAATTATTTCTATGACCCTGTAGCGATTATTCTGGTGTTAATGCTTTAGTTGGCAGTGATAAGTATTCTATTATAAAGGAGTTCTGAGTGATTGTCACTTGCCAGCAGTTGGTCATCCAGGTGGGCCATCTGAAATTCAGAGCAGATAATACAAAGAAACCTGCAAGTTTGCCACTATCTCTTTTCACACAGTTAATTTGCTACACAAAGAAAGCCTTTCACAGATGCTAACACATGCAAACTTGCAGGTACAGGCACCAACATAATTTTCAGAACTAACTTGCCACGCTGGGGCAAGTTGTTAATGATTTTGACTTGCCCGAAATAATTTAGGACTTGCCCGAAATTAGTTATTACATATGCTCGAAAGGCATGTATTGTTTATCATGTATTTAACAATTTGAAAAACATTTTCTTTTCAGTTTTGTTGCATTGTTTGTACATTTTTGGGTATTTGGGCCATTCACTATAAAAAAAGGTGTGTTTAGTGTTCAGAAAATTAGCTTGCCCATTTAGGCAAGTGAAAACTAAAATGCACTTGCACGAAAGCCTTTCTTTCAAAAATTCACTTACCAGGGCAAGCGGGCTAGTACTTGTGTTGGTGCCTGAGGTAAAATGAAAAAGAGTAGAATACAGTGATCTTGTTAACCTGCCAAACCTTGGTTGTTACCTGGCATAGTTGTATTTTCTAATATCAGAGCAGAAAAAAAAGTATTTTCAGTACCTTGGAAATTTCTTTGTATTGAACATTTTTTTTTTGTTGCATAGGTATTTTTAATCTTTTCATGTTTTATTATGTCACTAGTGGAAACATGCCAGATGTGATTTTAAAGGAGATCCTTATAGTAAGGTTCATGGAAATGCACTATTGATATAGATCTGATAGTGTAATGTTTCGGAAATATTGCTTGAATCCTGGTTGAGGCATGTGAGGAAGTTGCCAGTGACTCAGGGTTTGTCCTTTTTTCCCCCCTGGGTACATCACAGCTAGTCAAGATAAGCTGGGATTGGCAGAAAATTTGACAAAATCATGATACCAGATTCTAAATGCACCACATGTGATTTTAGGCACCATAATCCTCCATGGAAGTCATAGTCTTAGCCAGCGGGGCGTCTGGGTGTCCATCCTCAAATATCACTCTTCAGGACACCGAAAATATTTTGTGAGAAATTTCTTAAAATGTCACTTTTTAGCATATGACTGATTTTTTCACTTCAGTATAATTCCCATGGCATTGTATATGAATATTATGCTTTATTTCTTTAAGTAAATACATGTTTATGATTGTAATCTGAGAATATTGTGATCTCCCTTGAAAAATAAGACGCCCAAAAGTTTTAAAATTGCCAATTGTGGGCAACCAGTTTCCAAATCCTGGCTAAGACACTGATGGAAGTTTCCTCCATCACTGTCAGTCAAGACATCCTGTAATGTTAGAAAAAGTAGTAAAAATCATAATGCCTGATTTCAACTGTATTACATGTGTTTCTAGGTGCCATAATCCTCTGTAGAAGCATACACGATTACAGGAGACCGCGTGTCACATTTTAAACTTTGGTTTGGCCTTTTACCTGATATTGATCCATGGCTATATGGTTTCAAGTTGATTATACATGTATGTAGGAGAAGTGATCTAGCATAACTGTACCTTTTGTGTAGTTATGAGTTTAAAATATTGCCTTTCAGTTTCTCTTAGCCGTAGCTGATATTCATTATAACTAAAAGTAAAAAAAACATAGAGAAAATACAATCATATGTGCAGGATGCATGAATTCTATAGTGAGTCATTTCTGATTTTTTCCTTTTTATGCCCCTTTCCTCAAGCCTGCCTAATGATCCTTCTTGGCACACCCATCAATATCTATAGTTGGTATCTAGTAAATTACATGTTGGTGAAAGCAGCTGTTTTTTTAGCCCAGTCCCAGCATCCAGGGTGTGAATTATTTTACCTGAGTAAGTAAGACCACCGTGCCTGTCAGTTAGGGAGGCTCTCTTATTTAAAAGTAGGAGAGCAGAGAGAGTTGAGTCTGAGGTTTTGTAGCAATTACTAAAAAAATTAGGGTCTCAATGTTCAGCTTGCCTCATTGCCTTTTTTTTACTGAATTCACTTGCAACTTGCAAAGGGGCCTGTGGTTATGTTGCACGCTGTACTAGTATAAGATAACTTCACACCAACAAGATCAAGAGGCTAAGACCACTTTGTTCCTGCTTGTTCAGGGGGCTCTTAGAAGAGGTCCCTATGTTGAGCATTTAGTGAGAAAAGGAGTGTTATTCCTGCAGTAAAGAAAAAACTTTTTCTTTTCAATTCACTGCTTCTTTCACAACATGAAAAGTAATTGTATGATTTAGACAAAAAAAACTTCATGTAGCCTATCTAATCTGTTATACACAGCAGTTATAGGTATACAATTTCTTCCTGAACACTAAATATTTAAAACATTTCTGTCAAATGTGTGGCACTAATTAGTTTAAATCAATTAGTATCATCCAGGGACTTGGTGAGTGGATCTTAATGTGGCTATTAGTCGTGGAAGCTGGTCTTGAGAGGAAAAGATCCAGTCCTCCTCCCTAGTATCTAATTACCAGGTGTGTTATGGGGATATGACTCCATAATGCACCATATCCAGATATCATCTCACCCAAGCCCAAGAAAAAAAAGAACACATCTTTAATTGGCTCATAAGGCAAGGTGTTAGCATCTGTGAAAGGTTTTCTTTGTGTAGCAAGTTTACTGTGCGCTAAGAGATAGTGACAAACGTACAGGTGATCTGTATCTAGTCACTGTGACAGCGCCATCTTCTGGGAGTTTCTTACAACAGCCTGGATGTGTGCTGGGTAAGATTTTCTACATATTCTGGGTTTGGTATGGTGACGCAGTGGCCATGCTACATGTTAGGTTGGTTTTCGGTAGTGGGGGTGTACTGGAGCTCACAAGATGGCCGAGTCAGTGAAGCGTATCCAGGTCGGTGTGTCATGGAGGAGGTATAAAGCAAGAAGATGTATTGGTGGCTGCGGGCCATGTAGACTCTACAGTGCGTAATTACAATGTAGGTCCCAGCAAACCTGTCAGCAAGTAGCTAAATAAGAGAACAACATCACTTCTACCAAAACCAACTGTTCCTCTGAACAAATAACGCTCTATGTGCAGTCTGTGTCCTCCTAGCTCTTCTAGGTCTTAGCAAGGGTCTGGTTTGTTGTTTTGGATCCATTTAGCTGTATACTAGGTGTAGCCAGAGAAACCAGCCTATAATTAGAGGTGCTATATGATTTATGGCATGAACCTAAAAACAGCCATTGTGTTATCACTCTCAGGAAAAATGCGGCCCCTTTTAATATCCTTAAAATTAGGTGCGAAACTACTTCCACCAGCATTACCAAGGATGATACTTCTTGTTCTAATGAAAACCTTGCTTGAAGAATGTCGCAGGCAGATTCTCTGAGATTGTCTCTGTGTGTACCAGGTATATATTAAGATGGATACAGTGTTCCAAAAGTGAGCTAGGGTGTCTAATTTTAGGCAAAATGAAAGTCAAGGAATGAAATGTAGAAAGTCAAGGAATTTGAGGTTTGATGGGAAGGTTGCCTGCATTTCTCTACTTGAATGAATCTCTCTATCTCTTAACCCTTATGGTGCTAGTGGCTAATTTTGCCAATTACAGAATGATGCACTAAAACCTGAAAAATAACTGAAACCCTGGCAAATGGGTACTTATCTGAGAGTACTCAGCGTTTTCTAATGAATACCAACATGACAGGGTTTAGGTGGTTATCAAAAATCTTTGCATCCTTGTGCTTTGGAGGAAAGTAGCCTCAGGATTGGAAGGGTTAATGAATTGAAATGAAATAGTTAAAATGAAATAAGGAAATATATTTTTTTTTAACAAAAAATATTTTATAAACCAGAGCCTGTTGGTTGTTTTTGCTGTTAGGCTGACACTGAAGAATGAGGCACTGTCGGGGAGATCACAACCTGTTTTAATGTTTTACCGCATTCATACTTCAGCATCTTTTATCATCCACAGAACAGTGGTTCATGAAATATTACCTTAATTTTTATTTTTATTGATCTTTCGCTTCCCTTTCAGGCCAGCTGGGCTGTCTGGCCATGAATAGGTAAACAACTTTATACTGAAATGAAAAAGATTTTCCCGAAAAACAATTTGCCGCTTCCCTTGGCATTCATTGACAAATCTGACCACCGCTCAGGAATGGAATCATTTCTGCTCAGCTGTATCCATAGAAAAGGATGCATTTGTAAACTGATGCAAGTATCAAACATTTTACAACCTTGCAGTCACATATCAATGAAATAAGCTGTAAAATATATATATGCAATGGCCTTTCAAGTCTTGACTTCCAAGGGATTTCACTTTTGAAGTTTTTTGTTAACCATTTTGGGTGGTTCTTGTCAAATGAGGGATGACAAGAAAGCGAAAAAATATTAGTGAACAATTGTTGAATCTACTAGCTGGGTATATATCTCTCTAGTACACGCCCACTTTGCCCATGGTAGACAGGTCACCTGTGCCGGACCTTTGATTACAGGTAGGCCTTGTCAAGCCTGCCGTAGTTCCAAGGTAAGCGCCGCCAAAAAGTTCAAAGGGACAATGACTCCTCTTGATGCAGGAGAAAGGAGGAACAGTTAGGAGGAGAAGTCTCCTCGACTTCAAAGAAAAGTGTATAGCTTTGCAGAAATATGCAATTATTTCACAAAACAATTAAAAATATTTGGACAATATGTGAAGTCAGGTATTTTATTGTTGCTTGAAAGGTATATAATTTGCTTGATAATTTGCTGTTTAGATGATGTGACATTTATGGTAACTTTCATATGATTTATAATTCTCCAAAGGTCCAGGTGGTGAGATGGAATCTCAAAATGAAGGCAAGATCTAAAAGTATATATTTGAAGAAATGTGCATCTTATTTTGTTTCTACTCTTTTATAATATTATCAGCCATGGTTTCATTAATAGATGTATTCACATTTATGTTTTACATTAATCATGTATGGTAATTAACAAAGCACTTGCCAATATCTACTTTCCCAAAAAATAAATAGAATAAAAATACTGCAGGGAAATATTCTTTAAATATTCTCTAAACTTGTGTTAATCATGATGAACAATATATTTCTTATATCAAACTGGCATCTGAAATTAAGTTGGCAGGGAGGTCTAGACAAGTACAAGGTTATTTCAACTTGTGCAAAGGGGTGTTTTTGATGGGATGACTTGCCCTGTTCCAGAGGACAAGCAGTTATTTTGGGGCCGTATGATCATTGATGTTTCTTGACGTATGCGAGGGTGCGGTATCCATGCTGCCACCTGTCACATCCTTTCACTATATCAGGATTATCCCGTTCATGCTCTGAGATCCCCTTGAGGCTACTTTTGTCCAAAGTAAAGTTCTTTGAAAAACATTAAAACCCTGTCATGTTGGTATAAATCGGATAGCTCTTGATGGGCCCTCACAAATGAGAACCCATGTGCCAGGGTTCAGTCGTTTTTACAGGTTTTTGCATTATTTTTTGTAATGGACAAATTAGCCATCAGCAGCATAAGGGTTAAGATTATATCCATTTCATGATCTGAGATCTCCTTCAAATGTCCCATCATCAGCATGCCATGATACCTATGGAAATAACTCGCAAAATATCAGATGGGGAGAGGCTGGTTTCTGATTGAAATTCCCCCATCAAAGATATTACCAAAAGTCTGCCTCTACTGGGCACACAGAGATAAATAAGTTATCCCATTCATGCTTGTATATCACCCAAAAGGCCCACACTTATTCTGAATTGGAGATATTGACCTGAGCACTTTGAAAAAATGTTAAAAGAAATGTGGATGAGAACGTAACCTACAACCTCTCCATCAGATACCTTGTAAATTAATGCTTAATTCCTTAAATATTTTCAATAATTCCTTAGATCCATACAACACTTGTGAGAAGATCTTCATGCATGAATGGGATAAGATGTCTCCTGAATGCTGTTCATCTTCTTTCAAGGAATATTTTTCATTGTACATTTCCCTTTAGTTGCATTGGGGACAAAGTAGCTCAGTTGGTTAGGTGTCGGACTAGTAATCAGAGGGTCGCTGGTACAATTTCCAGCGGGGGCACTTTGGTCTGTCCTTGGGCAAGACAGTTTATTCCATATTGCTTCAGTCTACCCAGCTGCAAATTGGGTACCTAGCATAAATAAGGCAGTGCTTAGAGTGTGTGCGCTATATGCTGCCAGTTGCTCTGGAATATCCCCCGGGGGATTGAAATGGTTTCCGTGTGTACAGTCCCTGCTAGGGGAGGAAGGTCGTTTGAGCGCTTGGGTGGATACAAGACTATAAACTGAATACCTTTATTAGTTTTCCAAATAATTCTCTTGTGCTCTCACTTTTTCAAATCTTGCAAGATTTTAAAACTTTAAGATTTTGAGAGATCTGGGTCCACTGCCACTGCAATATGTTTGTATTTTCATTTTTTTCGATATTTCGATGCATTGATATGTGTATTTACATGTTAGAACAGGCCTCATTGATTAAGTTCTTAATTCATTGCTATGATGCGTACAGATGACAACCTTATGATTCCCTCACTTCATCTGGGTACTCTGAGCTTAAGAGGTTAAGCTGGGGCAAAATGCGGTTTTAGCGACTGTCGCCAAAATCTGATGGCTGTATAGATACAGTTTTTTTACGCAAGTTGCGAAGCGAAGCTTCCCGCTTGAAAGCAGTTGGTATAATTACCGAGCTGTTTAGGTTTCATCTAGTGTCGTGAAGTTCAGCCAATCGGTGAACCTTAGCCGAGGTCTGTCATCGATAGCAAAATAAACCATCAACAGCCTCTTACAACGGTTGACTTTTGCTCCATTTCAATACATGTTCTATTTCACAATATCATTAATCTGCATGGCATGCATGTTCGGGGGCCACTGCTGTGAGGCATATATCTGGTATCATGTATACACGTTAGTGCAGCTAGTTGATTTTGGTTATAGTGCGTTTGGTCTCATGTGGCCCTTGCTGCCTTGCAGAAGTGATATAAAGTGATCATTTTGGTGTCTTTTGTGGTGGCTATGAGATGCTGGCGACTGTGTAGCTTAGTGAAATGTGGGGACATCTTTTTAAGTGCGGGAGCGCTACTTGACAGTTTAACTCTCCCACTATTCAGTGGTGCAGGGCTCCGTTCCTTTCATGTTGCTGGTGTCACAAGTCAAGAATTCTGCGTAGGGAGATGTCCCACTGCTGCTTGGCTGCCCCAGAATAAAGATGGCCTTCAGAGAATGATGCCCACTGTATGCCCAAATGGCAACACATCTTAGTTTATCTACACAACACACCATAATTCACCAACAGGAGGAGGATTTATAATTTCAGGGTATCTGAATGGAAACTTATAATGCCTCTCAACACTTAAAGCCATGTGTCTCGTACTTTAAGTTAAACTCATGATAGATTTCCTGAAAGGAAGTGTTTTAAATTTCAAAGAATTGAAATGTAATCAATATCACTTAGACCAACCAAAAGACTTTCTAATTAATAACTGCATGATGCTTTTTTCTAGAGATTATGTTTAATTCAAAAGATGTGGAAAGAAAATGCCCTTGAGGAATGTGTCCAATTTAAACAGTTGATTGCAAGATAGATGAGTCTGAAAGGAGTAATTCTTTTTGTTTATTTAAGAGACTTTGAATGAAAAGTTGATACCTCTTTTCAGCACTGAAGAGAACATCATAGTCTTATTCTAAAAACTGAAATTCAAGTTAGATACCCGAAAGAAACTTTTTGCTGTGGTCATTTTGATTTAAAACATGACTCTTTTCAGCACTTGAAACATGACATCTTATTTTAGCCCTTTGCTTGCAAAGAAGCAAACGTCAATGTCCTTTTTAACCCAAGGCAGTATATCTTAATAAATTTATTGAAAAATAAGATAGTTCTGTTGGCATTTGAAAGTTAAAAGAAAGCCTCATTTTCACCATTTCTGGTATACACCATATCCATGTCTGCATACCTGCAATTCTAGATAGGCTTTCTCCAAAGTAGGTTCTTCTATTCCTGTGAGATTCAAAATCTAATCTTCTAGAATTATAGAAGTTAGACTAAATTCATGCATCTTAATATGTGTGGATTGGCCCTTTTGATAACATTGAATATGGTCAAGATTATCTTATCAAAGCAGTATTTTCAATATGGGAGAATTTACCTCATAGCTATCCCTGTGACTCTGTTCAAGTTTTTAAAAATATTATCATGCAGTTACGATTTGCTTAGTGGTTGATACTAAATTTATTTAATTTTTCAACCATTCTTTGGTAATCATTGCTTTAAATGTACCCATTCATCCCCAGATTTCTCAGTTAAATAGCCAACTTGATGAAATGATAGTTTGAAATTAACTTGTGGTCAAATGCATGTATTCACAATATATCTTGTAATAAGTTCTCAGTCAAGTTCTGATTTTCATTTTCCAGAATTTGCTTTGTACTAAAAGATATCAAAAAATATTACAAAATTAGTAATACCATTTTGACTTTCAGGGATAAATGGGTGAATGTTCTACCCCACTTTCTTAAAGGTAGATCCTTGATTCCCGTTTTGATATTTCTTTTAATTTGTTTTTGTTAGTAAGATATATGCAAGTTAGTTTGGGACGACTTGTGAGCACTGAGCATGAACAGGTTAATGTGTTCTAGCAAATAGCTTAGTAAGGCAAAGCCAGTCCTAAAGGGAACCCAAACTACCCTTTTGTGACTCATGCCAACATCACAAGCATGTAGACCCTCAAAATTTAGCAAACTAATAGGCGTAATAGCCACATCCTTTTTGATGGCGGTTAATCTTTCTGCGATCAAAGGCGGATTATTGGTATGAGTTTCGCCAGCATGAAAAAGAGCGGAGCGCCGCAGTCAAGGTGTTGTCAGTAAAATGAATGGCCTTATGTAGTAATAAACATCTTCTGAACACGGGCGCTGCCACCGTACCTTGATAAATGATCATAGGGTGAGGATATCTTCATTTGTCAACGGCTACCGAGACTAATCGATTACGCTTGCTTTGTACATATCAGCAGGCTTCTCGGCAAGTGTTTCGGGCTCAGAACTCGCAAATCTCATCTTTTTAAGAATCAATTTCTACATTGAACAGCAATTTTCTTCACTTGGGCCTGGAGGGTGAGAGATATGTATCCTAACAACCTGAGGACCACTGTGAAATTCAAATCCTGTATTTGACTGTGTGACAGGCAGGAAATAAAGAATTGTTATCATTATCATCATCATCATTGTTGAGGCTATCCTTTTAACCTATCAATACTGACAGTGGCCAAAAGCAGCCTGACAAATTTGGAAAAATCTTTCAAGCCAAAGCATAGTTGGAAAAATGTTTGTGGGAAAAAATGTTTAAGAAAACAATGCCAACAAGTATGCTCCTTCAAATATATTGTAAAATAAATTTCAATCAAAAGTTATTGTTACTGTAAGTTTTAGAAGTCTAGACTACAATTTATAGAGGAACTCTCAAGCATTAATGGGTTAAAAAGAAACGGCAAAAGCAATACGAATTGTTGAAGAAACTTAAAATTTGACAAACTATAATACATTTTGATGTGTTCAAAAATGAAAAATTTGAAAAGCATTTACATTTTTTAAATTCCACCGGAACAATTTGCTTTATGTGTGTGAACTTGATAGAGTCATTATTCAGAAGTCAACATGACTTATGAAAAGTTCCGAGATAGGACCCTGCTTTCATCAGAAGTTGCATGATGAAAAATGGTGTCTCAATGTCAATTTTGTTTTGATAGCTGAAACCAAAAACCTCGGAAAGTTAGCTGCGAGTCTTTCAAAGCGCGAGGTGTGAACCTCAAGTTTGTCATCTGATTATTCATGCTCACGCTCAACCTGCAAATTACAAGCAATTATAAACGTCAGATGAGGTGCTCGCTCTTACAGGTCCCCAACAAATACTGTCAGACATCAAAAGGGAGAATATTAAAAACTGGCTGAAGTGGGCGGACGGTCGGACACTTTGTCGAGACAAGAGGCTCCATGGCTTGAGATAGTGATATGAAAACACTCGAGGCGACCGGCCGACCGCGGGCCACATTCCTGTTGGCTTTATTCAATGGCTGGAATATTCTAGTCCGTAACATTGTGGTAGCTCACCTGGACACTGTGAAAGAGGGTGTAATCCCGTTAAAACGTGTGAAGAGTTGACTGAGGGCCAAACCAAGCAGAGGTGGCATCCCAGCAAAGAGATATAAGGACGGTCTGAACACAGATATTTAGAGTACCTTTTCTATTTGGAATTCTGATTATCATCAGTTTTTCTGCCATATCCCTTATGCTGCTGGTGGCTTTAATATACAAAATGACAAAAAAAAGCTGAAAAAAATGACTGAAACCCTGGCATATGGGTACTCATCTGATAGTACTCAGCTAGAGCTTTCAAATGTATACCAACAAGACAGGGTTCAAATTCAAACATCTTTGCGTCCTTGTGCTTATGATGAAATTAGCCTCAGTATTGAAAGAGATATAGAGACGAATCGTGACTAGTCAGTTGAGGATATTAGAGGATATTAGAGTCATTTTTAAAAAACACTGCCTAGTTTTTGTTTTGCTTTTGATTAACATTTATCACACAAATACATTCTACAAGAAAATTTGGATAAATAGATATCCCCAACAAAGTCTTTTCTAAGAGCACTTACCTGCATGACTGAGCCAAAAGTGAGGCACTATATGAATGCTCCCATTGCGAATATGAAGGCCATTTTTTGGTTACTTTGATCATTTCCCGTTTAGAGTTCATAAATAGATTTCTTTGAGAGGTAGGTCTAGTTATCATGCATTAATCATGGGGAAATAAAGACAATCATTGGGACCGGGTTTGATCCAGATAGGGTCATGTGAGAAAGTTACCAGTGACTTGGGGTGGGTTGGTTTTCTTCCAGTACTCTGGTCACCTGCAACACAATTAAGCCTCTATGTACCAGAAAAAGTGAGGAAAATGAAAACTCCAACTTCATATTCAAACTTTTCACACAACTGTCTTCGGATATAGATGAAAAACTTTATCTATCTGTAAACTGTTTACCCTCATCCTTATTGATACATTTTTTCCAAACATTCTTCTTGATGTCATTAGTTATGAAAATCTTTTGCCTGAAATGTATATATGCCTTAAATCCCCCCCCCCCCCCCCCCCCTCCTCAAAAAAAAAACTTTCCTAACTTTCCTTGGTTAGCATAATGTTAAGACTGGCACCCTGAATAATTTTTATGACATTTTATGATTTGTTTTTTTCTTAAGGCTTCTTGATATGACATTCCTTTGGATGTTGATAGAATTTCATTTGATATCCATAAGTATATTTTAGATATAGATGGTTTTGTGAGAAAACAAGGTGTGTGAGATGTTAGGTTGGGTTAATGTTATTGGTGATGTGTATTGCCGGAGGGTGAGAGAGAACAGCGGGGTTGGGAAAGCAAGAGGGACAGAGAGGCATGTTGTGGTTGGAGCCGGGTCTCTCTCCAGCAGGGCCGAGTCTGTATCTCGGCCTTTCTGCATCAATACTCGAGCCAGGAGTCAGTCAGGGGGTTAGCAAAACAACCGCTAGCCTGCTACCCTGTTAGTCACAGAACTCAACATCCCCCCCCCCCCCCCCCCCTTGTTACATTCTCTTCCTGCTCTGCAGCCCCTTTAGATGATTCCTTTGAGGGGGTCTTGTGTGGCAACACAACTGCTAGCCTAGATCCTACTGCCCTGTACTGTTAGTCACAGAGTTCCCCAGTTACATCCGGGTTTCGTATCATGCTCTGGCGCAAGTGAGTTGCCAGTGACTTGGGCAAAGACATACTCCATGCGACACAAAAATGATACAATATATGAAATTCTATAGCCGTAACTCCTAATTGGATCGAACATCATTGGATAGATTAATTTCATAAAAAATTGCATTGAAAAGGTACTGAGAGAAGCAGTGCAATGAAACCAATTGAATGATTGATATGATATGAATTGTGTATTGGGACAGTAGGGATGATTGTGCAATGGTCTATGTTTCACTGTGTCAGCCCCACCTGTGGAGTCATCGTTAGTCCAGGTGTGCCTCTTAACCCTCATGCTGCTGCTGGCTAATTTTGCCTATACAAAATGATGCAAAAAAAATCTGAAAAATGACTGAAACCCTGGCAAATGGGTACTCATTTGAGAGTATTTAGCAAGAGCTATCCAATGAATACCAACATGACAGGGTTTAGATGTTTTTCAAAAATGTGTGTGTCCTTGTGCTTTGGACGAAAGTATTAGCATGGTTAATGTCAAGGTAACCAGCCACACGCTAGTACCCTGGGCCTGCAGTGGCCTCGTGGAAGAAGGAGGGCACACACGGTACTACGCGCCTGTTTTTCACAGATCCACAGAAGGGGAAAGTGAGGCAGTGGAGACATACATGATTAAACTCAAGATACTTCATGTATTTATGCCTCTAACAAATGCATTTGGGCTTGTCATTCTGAATTTTGTCATACTCGCTGGCTTTGTGCACTTGCTGATCAAAAAAGGCCTAATCCTGCTGAGCTGTGCTTGCAAAAGTGATCATAACTACTCAAGCAGGAATTCGGTAATAGGATATTTAGACCAAAATCCACATGCTCTACTAAACACAGTGGTTTACACAACTAGATGAATTGTATATAGAATTTTTATACTGATACATTTTAGACCTTGATCAAAATTTCAAAATTTACAGTTTGCATGTGCACTGGCTTATTGGTCTAGTAAAGGCCAAAAATGAAGGGTGCATCTCAGGTCATACTATGCAAAAGGTTAATGTTATGCGCTCAATTACTTCTAAAGATTTGAGGTCAGAAAATATATTTTTCAGGTGTTTTTTTCTGTCAGTCTGGTCAGACTGGTGTTCAATATACCATTATCTCTTCTTTGCCTGACTCTTTGTATATACTATACTTGTGTCTTCTGGATCTATAATACTTATGAAAACAACTTTATGGTAAGAATGAAATCCAATCATTCTAGGAGAAGAGGTTCTTAAGCTGCTACCAAAATATACTTTTTATGAGGAAATACAATCTTCAGGCTCTGCTACACAAGGCTCATTCATCTATCAATCCCAAATGATAAGCTAGAGAATTTTAAGCAAATTTTTAAAAGACAGATTTAAAATTTGAATAAACTTTATTCAAAGATAAGATTTGAAACCATTATTGTTTGGAGATAATTTTCTGGATCATCTAAAAAATAGAATAAAAATTGGGTTGAAAAGAAACATGAAAAATATTTGACGGAGAGAAGATGCTGGTTATAGATTTGATCAGATTGTTTTTAGGTGTTATCTTCCTCTGATGGTAGAAATTCATTAAAATATATAATTAGGCCTCTAGGGAGTTGTTGTGGGCACAGTGGATTAAATCTCTTCAAATGGCAGGTATATGTATGTTGCAGACTTGCAGTAGAGTGAGTGCAATCTCTTATTCACAGCTTCTTTATGAAAACAACTTTATGGTAAGACTGGTATAAGGATTTGAAGTAGCTTATATACTTTATGGTATTGACTGCCTCTTTTAAGTGATTTGTCAAGGTGAAGAGTGTGACAGGTGTATGCTATTGTTATCACGACAGGTATTGTGACCTGTACAATGTTTCCTGTTGACATGCTGGCCATTCCCTTGTGCCTGTCTGAAACAGCAATCAAAGCAAATCTGCCCGTCCAGATTGTGCTAATCAGCTACTTCAAATCCTTATACCTACTGCATTTAAAAGGCCTATTCTACCACAAAGGAAAATTCACACTTCAGTCATGTTTTAGATGGTTTGTTAGGAAAAGATTTGGTCGGGCTATACCCCCAAAAATTCACTATTGAAAATTCTTCAATGACATTTTTGCCAATCTTAAAAAACTTTTTCAGGAAACCACCTGGCCAAAAGTTGCTAGACGGGTCCTGACTGAGTCTCTGCTAAGATCATTATGAGGCTAAGTGATTTATCAAGGTGGAGAATAACCCAAGTCACCTAGATCATAATGAAGCTTATCTCTGCCCTATTCCCCTCGAGCAATACACGAGGGAGACTGAGCAACTGGTCTAATCGCCACCTATGGCCATTGTTCTCAGTCGTGTACTTGTGCCAAAGTGAGACGGGCGTGTTGCTATTGCCCATACCTGCAAGCACTATTGGCCACTCTGATTGGCTCACGGAACCGATGGTGGCAATTTGTGACCATTTGTTTGCAGCGATATTGTTTAAATGACACTCGCCCCGAGGGTACATATCTACCTGTAGTGTATGGGGATGTGCAGTGAAAGTTCAGCATGCGTGCTTAGTTTGTGCTTGGCTGGTTAGTTGGGGGAGAGGCAGTTGAGGATGTGTGGTTAGAGGTGGGGAGGTCAGTGTCATCTATTGGTCACTGTATTCCTACCGGTCGGCCAGGTGACACTGACCTGTCAACTTACCCGCACTCATTTGTCTAGATCTGAAATAAAAGATTGCTCAGGACTTCTTTTGATCTTGTGTTTTGCCTCTGGTATAGACTATTAGTGTATTAATTTCTCAGTCAAAGTGATATCAACATTTTTGACCTCCAGAACAATCACAATGAACCATGTCTCCTTAATATTTATCATCAATATTTGCAGCACCAATAACAAAATAACAAGTAGCAGTAGCAAGAACAATGAAAACAACAAACAACTCCATAGCAACATTAAAACAACAGAAAATAACAATGAAAGTAACCTGCAAGGTAGCAGTACTAATCAAAGTAATTTTACAACGATTACAACAAAATAACAATGACTATTGTGAAGATGCATGAACCTGAGTTCTTGCTATCTGTTAATGGTCACTTACTGTAAATTCTCGGAAATTTAGACCACCTTAGGAATTTGGACCACTGCAATTATTTTGAAAAATAATTATTGGGAAATATGGACCACCCTTTATTTACCGCTGGTAGCTTGTTCACAAATATGGACGACTATTACTCTGATGTGTCACAGGCATGGGGTCAATTACTTTTAAAAGTAATATATTACAATTACAATTACTTTCTATTGGCCCTATTACAATTACAATTACAATTACTCTTGAAAATCACTATCACTATTACAATTACAATTACTTTTGAAATGTAATATATTACAATTACTTATTACTTTTTTAGTTGCGGGTGAATGTGACCCTTTGTCAAATTTTCATAACTTATCTTTTATTCAGTCCATAGCAAATTATTCATGAGGTGGACACTGCTTTGTTTAAATACCTTGGGGTATGATCAACTTGCATTCACATGCTTTAGAAAATGTTCCACCTAAGTAGGTCTGCTATACATTTGACAATAAGAGAGTACATGTAGCTTAAGGCAGGCTTCTTGAAAACCTCAAGCCTAGTTAGCCTACGGAGGTGTTTAAATTAAAGAGATATTGAAAAATACCAAACCCACAATACTTAATACAGTATAATCTGATAATGTGATAAACAACTCGCTCACCGACCCCAAAAGCCTTTCAAATGAGCATAACATTTGGTCTCCTAGAGTTGAGAGTATGCTCCAAAATCCTCATGTACATGTATGTGCAGGTGAGGATTGACAGTGTATGTAGCTACAGGAAGTTACAATTGCAATTTGAATCATCTGGGGTTTCATTGACCTAGATCATTCATGGAAATGATGATACCCCTAACTCCTGAAGTCTACCAGATCCAACTGGAAGTCCACAGATAATTATTCATATCTCATAATAACTATTTGTCACATACATATAGTCAGAAATAAGCTGGAATGTATGTTAAGAAAGTTCTATTGGGAAAACATTGCTTGTAAGAGACCATTTAGTCAATCTACATGTAGTATTAGATAACACAGTATGACAAAGGGATCATTACAATTTACAAAGTCATCATGATTAGAGCATAACTGCTGAAATGTGCCTTTAGAATGAAGTTTGATAATATTCCTTAAAAGGTTTATATGAAGGCTATTAAACAGAGCTTCCAGGTAGCCTTTAAAGTTTCAAGTAGAAACGTTCTGAGTAATAACTCACACATTTTGGGGATGTCCTGAGGGGTGATTTTTGAGGGTCAGGGTTTCCAAATGATTCTCAGACACCCTGCTGTCTTAAACCCTGTAAGAAAACTGGCATAAATACCCTATGAGAGGAATTGAGTATAAAGATGGGCAGCTAATCTCAGAGCCTTCTCGTTCTCATGTGGGATTCTACAATGCTGTGCACTCAGTTACATTGTACACCTAATGGCAGCTATGCTTATCTTCATCAAATTGCAATTAAATAAACTTCTCTTGGCCTCTGACCTAGACTAGGTTCCTAGTCCCTAAAAAGTTGACATCCCCTTCTGTGGCTACCTCTGACCTAGATTGAAGTACCTAGACCTTGGTAGTTAGACAAAATTAGTACTCTTTAGGAGACACTGAATAAATTATGCCGTTCAGATGATTCACAAAACCTTTTCGCAGACTTATTACTGAAATCAATCCTTCAAATTCAAGGTATTTGAGACAAGGACTGACATGAAGGAGTCATATGGACTTATTTACTATACAGTTGATTTTTTGGTCGTAAATGGGAAAAGTAATAGAAAAGTAATAGAAAATTACTTATTACTTTTGGGGTCAGTCTATTACAATTACTTATTACTTGAAGATTTTGACTATCTATTACTTATTACAGGCTATTACTTTGAAAGTCGGTCTATTACCTATTACTTTTCTATTACCTTTTACTTATTACCCCATGTCTGATGTGTCAGTATTTTCATAAAACATCGGGCCATCCTCAACCCATAAAAATTGTAATTATTAAAGTGTCCCAAATTACTGAGAATTTACAGTATATATAATCTAAGAAAAAGCTGAAGAGAATCACCTTTTTCTGCTGTCATTTAAACTGATTGAGGTGAGTCTTCATTAATCTTAATAAAGTATGGACTTGCTGTAGTAAAAAGTTAGGGATGATGATGACAGTGATGAAGGCAATGGATATGACAATTTAATTCCAATACCAATATTGTATTTTTTGTTTTCAGGACTGGGACTGGTGTCTCTGACATATTTTCATCAGAAGCATTCCTCAACTGTAAGTACAAGAATTCTTTACTATAATTGATAAGCTCTATGAGCATTATCGGCTTAGTCTAAGCACTAGGTCCACTACTGCCACCTTCTAGACATCCTTCTGCACTTGCTAATCTTAGGAATTGTTCATTTATTTCGCTTGATTACGCGTTCAGAATTTTGATTGATCAATGAATTGTTTTATCTTTTTACGATTATACAATTAATTAAATGTCACAATGCAATTGAACAGATTGGATTGTTTTGCTGACATAAAGGTTTGCTGACATGGGCTTTTTTAATTGTACATATGTGCTCCATTTTAAAATCAGCCTTCATTATCCTTTCAAAATTATCCTTCACTGACATTTTAAAATCAGACTTCTCTACAATTTCAAAATCTGTCATTTCAAAATCATTTCAAAATCCAAGTCATTTCAAAACGAGTTTTCACTAATACTTCAAAATCAGTCTTCACCATCATTTCAAAATCAGTCTCCATTAAAATTGATATTTGAATGTCGTAAGTATGTTGCATTAGTAGTGGTAGTAGTAGTAGTAGTAGTAGTAGTAGTAGTAGTAGTAGTAGTAGTAGTAGTAGTAGTAGTAGTAGTAGTAGTAGGGGAAACAAAGATTCTCCTCCTGTGAGCCTTGGGGTATCATAAAGGGTGCTTGCAGGTACAGGATATGGGGTTAGAGGTTTGATTTGATGGGCTTGCAGTGTATGATTAGCGTATTTATGCTCACTGAGTCCGAGGAAGCTGACAAATTGGAGAATAGCTGCAAAATGAAGGTAGCATATCCAAAGAAATTACTGGAATAGAAGATCATTTCAAGGAAAAAAAATGCAACTTCTATCCTAATATTTTACCCCCAAATTTCATTTTCAAATTATTCATATGTATGGCAGACACCAAAGCAGCAGAGGCAGAGTTGAAAAAATGAAGATGCTATTTTTAAATGAATGAAAGTGCTGTGCATAATGGTATCCACAACCAGAGAGGTCTATTTGAATAAATTGTCCCTGCCACAACTAATTTCTTTTACATGTCTCTAGGTCAATTGTGATTTAAAGATATCAGCATTTGTGTCTAATAACATGGAACACTCAAACTGTGAATGTGGATAGCCGAGCTCTAGACCAGGCAACTCTTTTTCGCTACTTTTATATCTTACCAGAAAAGTATATCAAATCCAAACTGAGTATTCTGGTAAAGTTTTTAACTTTAAACTTAAAATAGTGAAAATGACGTCTTTTCCATTCCTCATTCTAGCTAATCAGTGTGACCACCATAAGTGCCATCTATAGTCAACCAATGAAATTTACACTTAGCCACCTAAAGAAAGTTAGAAACAAGAACAGTGAAACACATAAATCGTTTTACTGCTGGTGGCTAATTCATTCAAAATAAGATAATTTAGAAAAGCGTTTAAATGACTGAAACCCTTGCACATTGGTATTAATCTGGTAGTACTCAGCAAGAACTTTCAAATGAATACCAACTCGACAGGGTTAAGATAGTGGTAACCATTTTGTGTTTTTGTGCCGTGGACATAAGTATTCTCCGCAATGAAAGGGTTAATTATACCATAGACTAGGAGCTTGTCTAGAATGTTGCTAGCTTCAGCATACCTGCGTCTGCAGTGTGCAACATAACTGCTTGCCCCGTTGTAAGTTGCATGTGAATTTGGCAAAAAACGGCAATCGGGCAAGCCGAACAAGACCCTAATTTGCCCTGCTCAGCAAGTATAAAATTTGGGCGAAGTCCTCGCAACTGAGGAAAAGAGGTGAAGAAAGAAAAAAATTATCTCACTTCTTTAATAACTTACCTAATGTTTATATACCATTCTAAGATGTCTACCCATACTCAGTTCTATCTTGGCTAACCAGGCGGCCAGCATGGGTTCATTTGGATTTCTTGCATAGTTCGGTGAAATCATAGACTAGGAGCTAGTCTACATCATTATACTTGGCTCTGACACCTGCCCACCTCGCCACACTCACTGAGCTTTATGACTGTTTTCCCCGCTGTATCAAAACACCCAGATTACTAGTTACGGGCCCAAGCAGCATGAAATCTCCCCATCGCCATGCGTTCCCCTTCCCGGTAATGACCACTGGCATGAAGACTCCCTTTCACCCCTCCAACAGGGGACCCCACTGCCTGCTCTTAAATATCAATTATCTCACAGAAAAAAATGCCAATTACATTTCGCCCGGAATTTGTCATTTTCTCTCTGAGGCGGGAAAGTGAATTCTTGCGATTGAGAACAAAGGTAACTGGAATGCCAATGGCGGTTTTTGAATTCCGTTGCCATGGTGACGGCTACAGGTGGTGGGAGGGGTACTTGAGGAAATTGCTGGCTAGCAGGCGAGGTTCTCGTAAAGTATCAGTTCAGTTGTTAAGTTCTGCAACTTATGAAGAAGTTTACAATGCCTGTCACATCCTATTGTCTGGATGTGGAAATAATGATGCCTCTGTTTAACTGTTTGTGAAAGACCAGATTGTAAAACCAGTGATGCTCAAAATTCCTCAAACTTGCTATAATTCTACCAGGGACGTACATACATGTTATCAGTGTCTTAGCCAGGATTTAGAAACTGGGTGCCTAAAATTGGCAATTGTAAAATTTTTGGGCGCCAAATTTTTAAGGGGAATCACAATATACTCATATTTCAACCATAGACATGTATAAATTCATCAAAATATAGCATGATATCATTAAACAATGTTATGGGAATTATAAGGAGATGAAAAAATTCAATTATAAGCTTGAGGTTTAGATTTTTAGAAATTCCACACTAAAAAATTTGGGTGTCCTGAGAGGTTCTTTTTAAGGGTTTTGGTGTCCAAGAAGGCATCTGGGTGTCCAAGAAGGCAACCTGCTGGCTAAGACCATGCGTGTTATCCATTCTCCCTGATTCTACCACAGTTTATGCACAAAGCCTCCAAATCAGTGGCAGAGTAACCTGCAAGGAAGAGAGATATTTGCCACATAATAGCCTTATAACATAGACATTACCAGCAGGGTGACTTGACAACATTTTTGCACCCAAACCTATAAATATCACACATCAGGATTTTCAAAAATTTGCATGAGGAGTTTCTAAAAAGGTTAAATTTAGAAAAAATTCATAATGGAAACGGATCTGCTTTTCAAGGCATGATATTTATTGCCTAATTGTACCTCTGGAAGCGAGGGAAAGTAAATCTTGATAGTGTCTCGCATTCTCTCCAGATGTCACTCCAATCACTAGAGGGAGCATTTTGGGCAGTTTGTAAAGGCTAACCCATCTTTTTCGCAGTTGCTAAAAGCAGCCCAACAATTTTGGTGAAATCATTCATACATATGCATAGTTGGGAAAATATTTGAAGGAGAAATGTTCATCAGGATGCTACCAACAAATCTCCTTCAAATATTTTGCAAAATGATTCTTGATTTCCAAGTTATTACTGAAAACATTATAGATCCAGACGACAATTTCTAGAGAAACTTCCCCTAGTAGCCAGATGGGTAGTAGCCAGATGGGTCATTAGTCACTACACCACTCTTAATTAGTCTGCTAATTAAATGATCCTTGATTGCCTGTTTGGAAAATATTGACCACCATACAGCGTGTAACAAATTATCCTGACAATTACTGGCTCTCTGGTCATAGGCATGGCTTTAGGGTAATGGCTTATTACATTGTACCCCCATGACAAATATGTGGGTTGGGCGTCCATTTTGGTTTAACCACACTTTTCCCTGGTTGACAATATTAACTAACATATTTCACTTTATCTAAACTTTTCCTGGCAGGTTGATGGCTTATTACTTTGTACCACCATGACAAATATGTGGGTTGAAATTCCATTTTGGTTTAACCACACTTTTCCCTGGTTGACAATATTTACTAACATATTTCACTTTATCTAAACTTTTCCTGACAGGTTGAAGGCATATTATGTTGTACCACCAACCATGACAAATCTGTGGGTTGGGTGTCCATTTTGGTTTAACCACACTTTTCCCTGGTTGACAATATTTAGTAACATATTTCGCTTTATCTAAACTTTTCCTGACAGGTTGATGGCATATTATGTTGTACCACCAACCATGACAAATCTGTGGGTTGGCTTACCATTTTGGTTTTGAAACCACACTTTTCCCTGGTTGACAATATTAAATAACATATTTCATTTTATCTATACTTTTCCTGGCATGGATGGCTTCATTTATTACCATTATGACTTTTGTTCCGTTTCTACATGCCTGTGGTTTGGGTTTCCATACCGATTTTATAAACCACATTTTATTTTATCACATGCAAAATTATAACCAGTATTCTACATTTTACAAAAAGTTTGATGAATTTATGGTCCTCAGGGAAGCCTTTCATTGTTGTTGTGGTATTAGATGCCAATAGTCTTGAGGTAACACACTGGTCAAGAAAACCACTCATTTTCACTGATTATAAATGGCATTTACCGGCATATTTGGTGTTTCAAAATTTTCTGATAAGTTCATGGAATTCTTGTCTCGTGCTAAACTCAATGTTTTTGTGTTAGACATTCTTAGTTCTAGGCTTATATATGCAAAGAAGTTTAACACAGTGAAAATGGAAAGGGGAAAGCATTTTTCAAGATGTCATTGACACTTTTTGTAACTGGTAAAAAGTTACTCATGAATATCTTGCGCTATGATATCCATTTTGTTAGTCTGAGGTAATACACTGGTTTAGAAAAACACTCATTTTCACTGATTATAAGCATTTACCAGCTTACTTCATGTTAAAAAAATTTACGATAAGTTTATG
Organism: Maea johnstoni; assembly: GCA_963942565.1. Taxonomy (NCBI): domain Eukaryota; kingdom Metazoa; phylum Annelida; class Polychaeta; order Spionida; family Magelonidae; genus Maea; species Maea johnstoni. The sequence continues at coordinate 40,910,243 of OZ012689.1, read as the reverse complement.
GAATTCTTGTTACATGCTGAACCTGATGGGAAAAGCAATTTTCAAGATGTTATTAACATTTTTTGTAACTGGTAAAAAGATGCTCATTCAAATCATGCGCTATGATATCCGTTTTGTTATTAGATATTGAGGTGTGAGTCATTGAGAGTTGCTGCTTGATCTGTGGTGCGATTGTTCGTGTTCAATACTGCGTGGGATGTGTGATTAAAACCTGATCTGGACTGCCATCTGTCTATCTACTCCAGCATCTTATCGCCTGCATTAGCCCTTACGATGTTTGTGGCTAATTTGGCTATCACAAAATCATGCGAAAATACTGAAAAAATTACTGAACCCTGGCATATGGGTACTCATCTGAGAGTACTCCGCGAGAGCTTTCCAATGAATGCAACAATGACAGGATTTAGATGTTTTTGAAAAATGTTTGTGTCCTTGTGCTTTGGATGAAAGTAGCCTCAGGATTGGAAGGGTTAAAATGAGGAACCAGCAGTACTGTAACATCAAGACTGCACTCCGCCAGTTGAGGTATAACTTGAGATAATTTGTAATATTTCCAGCACAAGCTCTGTGATTTTGTTAATCAATTCATGCCTGTAGGGTCCAAAACTGCCTGACTATTTTTAGTTTGGATTATCTTTTTATGCAAAACCTAAAAAAAGAGTAAAAAAATTCTTAATCTTCAGATTTATAGAGCTGCACTCACCAGGAGAGAACAGCGTGGCACATGACTGCCAATAGTATGCAAAACGTTCAGTCCCTCCCAAGCTAGATGAAATAAGCAAGTTTGGTCAACTGGCATTAGAGTAAAAGAGAAAGTGTCATAATTTCTATAGATAAGAAATGCAATTTCCTTTTACTTGATTGAAATTGCTTGAAATGATTCGGTTGAATCAGTTATTAGATTCTAAGATTGCGCATATAAATAAAACCACAGATAAAACCACAAAATATTTGCACTGTTATCTCATTTCTCGAATAATCACTCTTTGATGAATTGAATTTTAGACAAAGAAACTGGTGAATTGTGTCCACTAAGCCACAAGATCTTTACATCATGCACATAATTAATTATTCGCAGCCTGGGAACATAAGGCTCCCAGTGGGAGAGTGGGTTCATAACTTAAGGTTTTGCGCTGCACATGTTAATTATATTTAGGCCCCTAATTGGTGGTTTATGAGGTTTTAATCTAACGCTTGCTCAACTCTTCACAAGTTTTAATGTCAATACTCAAATGAGGTTCACAATTGCTAATTATCGGGCTTAGTCATCACAAGTCTTGCTCCTAGCTGATGAAGCATATTGAGGATGCAGCAGCAAAAACTATGCAACGTTGAATCACTAGAAAATGAAATAACCATCATTATCTATCAAATATTGTGAGTAGTCGGTTATCTATGCCAAACTCTAAAGGGCCTGTTTTGTGGAGATATGTTTTCATTTCAGCCAAAATTAGTATGAAAAAGTGAGAAAATAAGGATGCAACAGAAAAACTTCAAAAATTGTGAGTAGTCGGGCATTTATGCCGAACTCTAGAGAAGGTCTGTGTTATAGATATTTTTACCTGAGCCAAAATTAGCATAAAAAAGTGAGGAAATGCAGCTCGTTTAGGTAAGCGAATGAAACAAGAAGTACATCATTGTTTATATGTGCCTTCCAGTGCTAAGATGGGCTGTTTTTACAAAGACATCGCTTTCTCTCTTGCTATCAGGTTGTTGAAACTGGAATGTATGTTGAAAATTGCACCTCCATTTTTTTTTTTCGGCAATCTGCATTCAGGTGTTGTCAGTATTTGACCAGAAAGAGTAATCATTTTCATTTCAGTCCCCAACTGAAAGAAATATGGCTATTTGTGTTTAGTGATATTTGATTTTTTAATGATTTCCTACTAATATCCTTTCACCTGTATACAATGAATCAAACTCGAGTCACCCATGACAGGATAATCTTTGAAGTCACATGACTTCATTCATGACATCATCAATCATGTGACTTATCCCCCTGGAGGACCAGTAATCCAGTTAAAATGCTGATTTGATTCAGTTGGAAATTTAGGTGTGCAACTAGGCTTGAAAATAACTCCTCTAATAGTATGCAATACAATACTATTGAAATGGCCTGTTTCAATTCATCTTTTGAGGTGCAGGGAATTCTATTAGGGAAATGGATTAGTTTGTGGTGAAGGACTTAACTTTTAATTCCAGGAAGGATCATTCTCGCAATGATCACTCAAAGTATTAGGAATGATGTCACTTTGAAAACCCATGGCGATCTAGGTTCATTTATTTGGCAGACATAGGTCTCTTGATCTCATTCAGATATAAATGCAGTTGTGCAGATGCGAAGTGCAAAATAACATGATAACTACCTATCTATTGTTTTCGAGATTAATGTAAGAGTCAGACATAAGGGTACCATGTTTCATTCAGGTTCTCAAGTATTTAATGAAAAATGGCTATCCTTTTGTTCTTTTATTTGTCCAAGTATTCAACACCCTCTGCTGGTGCCCCTAAGGTTAAGTCTATTACAGATTTGGCTCCACAAAGGTGCTGTGCGAATGCATTGGGCTAGAAACATGCTATTAGGGAGAAAAAGAGACGATGATTGTGACTTTGATAAAGCCACTTCAATAAAGAAATTGAATACAAATTGTTTTTGTGTCCTCTCGGCTTAACCCTTTAATGCTTAAGAGTTGAAAATATTGTCTGGATCTTGGACACTTTTGAATATAACTTAGTAATTAAGAATTATTCACCAAAATATTTGAAGGAGATTAGTTGGTAATGTTCTGATTAACATTTTTCCTTCTAATACTTTCACAAATTTTCTTTGGCCTGAAAGATGTCACCAAAATAGTCAGGCCACTTTTGGCCACTATGACCATTTATGGGTTAAAATTGCCATTGACTCGGAAGCTTTCCACTTGCAGGTGCAGACGTAAATTTTTAAATTAAATTACCTTGTCAGAAAAGTTGATACCAGTTTGAACCCTTTCAATGCTGAGGCTTCTTTCGTCCAAAGCACAAGAACGCAAAGAATTGGTCATGTTGTACTTTGCGACCTCAATTCTGGTACGTACCAGAATTGTGCAATTCTGGTACGTACCAGAATTGTTTATCACATGTAGCAATTCTAGAACGTACCAGAATTGTGCAATTCCGGTACGTACCAGAATTGTCCGACCATACAATTCTGGTACACATTTTCTTCCAGAATTGTTAATACAATTATGGGACGTACCAGAATTGTCCGTGAATTATTTTCCTATCGCTTGCTTAATTACGCAGTAAGTTTCAAATACTTTCAACTTTTCCGCTAATTGATTTCTTCCGGAACTACTCGATACATTACGACAAAGTATGTGACCAACGGCACCAATTAGCCGGCAGGTTAAAAGATTCTCGGACAATTCTGGTACGTCCCAGTATTGCCTGAATCAACAATTCTGGTACATTTGTAATACCAGAATTGTTCTGACAATTCTGGTACGTTCTAGAATTGTTTGAAGGGAACAATTCTGGTACGTACTAGAATTGCAAAATTATCTCAACAATTCTGGTACGTACCAGAATTGAGGTCGCAAAGTACAACATGACCAAAGAATTTTTGAAAACCAAACCCTGTCAAGTTGGTATTCATTGGATAGCTCTCGCCGGGTACTCTCAGATGAGTACCCATTTGCCAGGTGTTCAGTCATTTTTCAGGTTTTTTGTATCGGCCAAATTAGCCACCAGCGGCGTAAGGGTTAACTTGCCCAAAACACTAAAATCTCAGCAAAGCACCTATCTACTAGCAACTACTGAGTACTACCTAGACTTACTAAGCCAGTTGATTTATATTATATAATTATTGCCACCCCTCATCAACTTTCACAATGTATTGTATTGGATATGCTCACCATGCATAGGAAAGCACCTCTGATGAGTTGGAATAAAACACCAACTTGTGATTAAGTAGTGTAGAACTAATCATTTCATCTGAATTGGTGTTATGTTTTTTTAGACTGTGCAATGTTATGTTGTGTTTTCTGTTCAGCATTGAATGAAATAAAAGCAATTATTTTCAGCACCTTTATTGAATGGTCATGACATATGATAGCCTGACTATGATAAGAGCGATTACATAATGGCTGGACAATATCAGAGCCTAAAATGCATTCTATTATTAATTTATGGTAGCCTGTGGGTACAAGAATCAGTACAATGTTAGATTTGATTTTCTTATATCCAATTCTTATTTTTGTGGTTTTCAAGCCAAAGTGAATATTTTTGCAATATTCATTGCCCTACATTATACCTATATTACTTATCGCCCTTAAAGTCAGTACTGAAAACCCTTCTTCAGATAATGTTCCTAACACCTATAGGTTGCCCTATAACTGAGACTCTTAGACTGCATGATGATTAATAGATCTGCTATAATCTACCAGTGAGAGGTGAGACTCATGTCTTCTTTCATGTTCACCTCAAATTTTTTGGTTGTCATGGCAACGCTGAGATTATGTGTATATGTATCTCGTGGAAGAACATTAAGGTCAGAGAGTTGATATCGGCCACATAGTATCATTTTTATGTTCCTGCAGCAGCCTGAGCGATATTTAAAAACACATCAATTTTCAACTTCCAAAAGTATCATCCATTTTGATTAGTTTCCATGGCGACTATCGCCCTTGGCAGCAGCAACAGACTGATAAGGAAGCATTTGTTGGGAGCTGTGAAGTTGCTAATTATTTAGAATCAGCTCAGGCTCTGACCCATGCTGGTTTTAATGACATTTCCTCGAAGCTCACAATCTGCTGCTCACCACGCTCTCCGAGATTGGAGATGGCGAGCGCGGCTAACGACACGTTTATGTCAGCGCGGCCGCCGCTGGTCCAGCGTGGAATTTATCTGGCATATGATTGGATGAAATGGCTAGGTGGTAAAGAAGCATGTGTTGCGAGTTTGTTGTTGGAACTTTAGATGCCAAATCAGGGATGTTAGGCGCAAGTTTTATTATCCCGGTACACGCTACTACACCACCAGGTGGCAGCACTAAGAAAACCCAGTGTGTGCGTAAATTATCAGAAACAGGTACATTGCAGGGTTGAAAATCATCTCGAGCTCTGAATGGTTTTTAGTTTATATCCAACCATGGGTGTATTTCATCTATACATTTCATATATATTTGAAATAGGGTTCTTGTGAATTTGAGCTTAATTCCAAAGTTATTCTAAAATTTAACACCAGTTCAGATGACATTTATCCAAATCTTTTGGGCACAAATAGGTTAAACATTGTTTTTGTGCTGCTAACTTAGCTGTCTGTATGTGTGTTTTGTGAATTTGAGCGAAAATCCAAAGTTATACTCAACAGTGACAATTATTAATTTTTTTAAGGCACAGATGGGTTAAACATCGTTTTTGTGCTGCTACTTAGTTGTCTGTATGCGTGAGTAGGTGTATTAAGAAAAGTCGCACCAGCTGCAGACAGCGTCGTGTTATTGCAAGGTAAATAGTGCCATCTCCGTTGTGGCCGGGAATTAGATTATCGCCTAATTTCATTATCGCACAGGAGCCGTTAAGTGCTTGTTGGTATTGACGCTTCCAGTTCTTGTTTGATCCAATCCATCACATTTACTCTGCTGAGATCCATCTCGGGGAATACTTCTAGCAAATGTGAGCGTCTGGATTATGTTACCTTTTACTTCAGCTCTCAATCCTCTCAGACTCAGTAGAGTTCCTAGGGCTGGTATTGATAAGTATAGATCAGGTATCTTGGGATCTCTTATCTTCTGATCGAGACAATGTTGTCGTATTGATCTTGATAGAGATCCGAGAGAATGTCCAGCTCTCAATCCTTTCAGACTCAGTGGAGTTCCATTGAGGGCTCTCATATCATTTACATTACAGAGAAACTTATACGCCAACATGCGCAGAACGTGACTTTTGGACTTTGCCGCAGCCAGACTTCAGGTTGACCGGCTGGTTTCATATCGACTTGCTTTTATTTATCCAAGGTCACATTGATCTGGATAGAGATCGGAGGGAAGGCCTGGGATATAAGCTGAACCTGTAAGTTTGATATGAGGGTTCATTTAACCAGAACAATACGAGGTGCAGGAGCTAGTTACTATGTATGGGAATAAAACATGAAATAGAATGTATGGATAGAGTCCACTTCACCAACTTTCAAAATCGCACTAATAAGGCTTGGAATCAGGATTGGTATCATGATAATATTGATTCCAACCTTAAGGCTAAAAATATGAGATCAATACCAGTCCTACGAATTCCCCTTAGAAAGTTTCATCCTGTTGCCTTGGTACTTCTGGAAATAGCTTAAGATGATACGTAAATGTGGATTTGCAAGTTTAGTTTTAAGAGTTCTTCAGTGGGTTCTGATTGATATTTCTCTTTTGAATATGTTTTAAAAAGATGCTTGTGTTTGCAATTATGATGAAGATATCATCAAAGTTAACTCCCTTTGTTGTGCCGTGCCAGGGATGATGGGTTGAATCATGTGCTACTGTAAAACTGGTAATGATTGCGTGATTTTAATTATTGCGTTTTAATGCGAATGCATGAGGACGCAATAATTAAAACACGCATAAATCTGTCCCTTCTGTTTCAGATATCTGACGTCTGGTGGCGTTGCGATCGTTAAGTAATTCAAGTAGCATTCGTTGAGGAAAGATTTGAAGACGAAATATTCTGAAATTAAAGAAAATACTTACATCGAAAGATTCAGCAGGTCTTTAACTATATACCCAATGTTTTTGGGTAAGAAATTCCATCTATATTTTCGATCTCAGCCATTAATCTGCACTACTACGAATGAGCTGGCTATTGTTGAGATCGATAAACAACATGGCGGACGAGATGTGCTGTGATCGTAATCATAGTCACTCATACCCATTTTTCATTAAATCAGTTCTACCCTTTATGATTCTTGTTTTTAAATGAAATTTAAACCGGAGCTAGATGAAATACTCAAGAAAATGAATATATATTTAGATTTTAGTCTTATGATGTTTGTGGCCTGAAAAAGGAAGAAATTTAACATGTAAACAAAAAGCTGTGGCATCCATCTTTAACTTGCATCATGAATATTCAGACAGAGTTACTTGAGCAAAGATTTGAAGGCGAAATATTCTGAAATTAAAGAAAATACTTACATCGAAAGATTCAGCAGGTCTTTAACTATATACCCAATGTTTTTGGGTAAGAAATTCCATCTATATTTTCGATCTCAGCCATAAATCTGCACTACTACGAATGAGCTGGCTGTTGTTGAGATCGATAAACAACATGGCGGACGAGATGTGCTGTGATCGTAATCATAGTCACTCATACCCATTTTTCATTAAATCAGTTCTGCCCTTTATGATTCTTGTTTTTAAATGAAATTTAAACCGGAGCTAGATGAAATTCTTAAGAAAATGAATATATATTTAGATTTTAGTATTACAATGTTTGTGGTCTGGAAAAAGAAGAAATTTAACATGTAAACAAAAAGCCGTGGCATCCATCTTTAATTTGCATCATGAAAATTCAGACAGAGTTACTTGAGCAAAGATTTGAAGGCGAAATAATCTGAAATAAAAAAAAATACTTACACCAAAAGATGCAGCATGTCTTTAATTATATACCCATTGTTTATGGGTTTATGGGTGAGAAGTCTGATCAGGGACAGTACTTTCCACCGAATCATTTATCATCTCATTCATTTCTATTTTATCTTCAAGTTCAAGTAATTCTGATAAATCCAGATGTAGTGGTCTTGTTCCCTGGCCGTGTTTAGTTTATTGTTTTACCGTTAGATGGCGCTGTTTATTGGTGGAGATTCGCATTAATTAAAACACGCATAAAAGAGAAAATGAAAAAAACGCAATATTTACTACACGCAAACATTACCAGTTTTACAGTATTTATACAATTTTTAGTAAAAAAATGATTGTTTAAAATTATGGGGAAAGCTGTACAGGAAAAAAACATTCTGTCAAATTTGTTGCCACCATAAACTCTTATTCTATTATTTTCTCTAACATGCTTTGAGGACGGCATCAGTCAGGCATCTTTGACTTGGGTAAAAAATGTTTTGAACTCTATTAAAAGCTTATGACCTATCAACTGACCTTTTGGATGATTTGGTAGATAATTCAAAGATTTATATCTGCAATATCACCATGCAAGAATATGTATTGAGATCATTAGCAGTTTTAAACAATAGATTGGCTTTTTTAAATAAGCATTGAGTGGCCCTCTTTATGGCCATGGCCATAAAACACACATAATTTGAATTTGGAATAAAAATCTTTTTTTTTTTTTATTGGTTGTCACTTACTAAAGGATGAATGTCAGTTACAGCGATGTCTTGACTTTTTGATGATGGAAGATAAGCAATCACTGTCTGACATGGAAGGCTGGGGCAGCGTTGTGTAATAAGAATGCTCTAGCAGGGGTGATTTAATAGTGATTCTTAATGGAAAATACAATGCAATTACACACTCTATGCCATAATTATGAATTGGGGTTATAACCAACCATGCAATGAATGAGGTCTGGTGGAAAGGGCAACCAATATTGGTGGTATAACCATATGATAGATCATTTATGCCAGCATATATAACATTCCTTATGTTTAGTTATGATAACCAGGAAGACTTCTTCAACCCTTCATCCATGCCTGGAGATCTATTTGACAAGTGTCATCTGGACCTATTAAACTTTTACAAATAACTTTGGAATTGAGCATAGATTCCAAAATATTTTAAGGAGAAAAATGTGTGGTTTGGTTTTGACTACAACCTTCATCCTTCCAATATTTTCTTGTAAATGCTCTGCTCAAAACGGTATTTCCAATATTGTGAGGGTGCGTTTATTCCCCTTCAACCTATCTATACTGAAGAGTTCAATTTGAAAAGTATTATCTGCTTTGTCTGGCTTTGATTGAACTTGCTGATGAATCGTGCCTTTGGGATTTATTAATTTTGTTAAAAAATTCTTCGAATATTTTTGATATGCAATTTTAAAGTAGCCGAGTACCATTGAAATATAGGGCATACCTTAAGTTCCTATACGGAACAGAAGTTACCTCAAACGCTGTACACTATCAATGGTCGTTTGCGAATTATCAAACTTTCCAAGCATGTCTTCTACTATTAAACTGCAAGAAAAAACTCTGTTTTTCTGGCCTCCCCAGGTGTAGAGTATGAATTATACTACCCCAGGATCCTCAGGTGTGCAAATGGCCTTACGCTAATTAGAGGAGGAATCCCCAGGTGTCTAATTGGCCTGGATACCTCAGCAGCGTCGGTGACACCTACCCTATTGTTATCTCAGCATCATTACCAAATTATTAATCAGTATTCATCGAGTCATGCATCGTGAAATTGTGAAATTGCTTATAAGCGCAGACATGCGGGTTGAGTCTCCACACAATAGGACTTATCTCACTCAGCAGTGAGCCGGCTGTCTGGAGGTATTTGCATCAATTGTGTGTAGACAAAAGACTATGCATATCCACACAATAGGAAATATTTTATTCACCACTAGCTGAGTGTCTTGGGGTTCTTATATTATTTTTATGAAGACAATAGGCTATGTATATCCGTACAATAGGAAATATTTCATTTACCACTGTGCAGTGTCCTGGTGTGTTTATATTGGCTGTATAAAGACAAAAGATTGCTTCAACTTGAAATATTATCTCGTTTTTTCATACAAAATTATAGTAATTTCAACCGAAATTATAACATGGTGCTTAACTTTCAAAGCAATCTTTTTAGGATCAGTACATATTTTATTGTAAGTGTTCTTTTTTGCAATCTCATCAAGCACATACTTTTTCTGTGGGTAATGAAAATGTTATGATAAGAATTGTTAAGGTGGGTCCAGCACTAAGAACATTTCTGACATAAGCTAGCATTTTCTTTATTTACAGCTTGTAGGGGATTGTAACAATGAGTAAACTATATATTTTCTGAAAGGAGACCTTTTTTGCTATCTCTCAATGCTACTTTGATTTATCTTTTCGTAAATGTAAGAGTTTTATTGAGAAAAATGTAAAGTGCTATTTTTTAGATTAAATCACTATCAGCCCACAGCAGCGGGTTAGAACTCTAACTTAACTTAGATGGATTACAAGTTCATATATGTACCTAGAAAAAGGTGTCTTGGATTTTCAATAGGATACCCACTAGCTGAGATAAGAGGGAAATTAACTCATTTCCCTGGAAAGACCACCCCACTTGGCTTTGACACTAAATATCTCCCACAGGAATGCAAATAATATAAATCCAAGACACTTTTCTAGGTACTTGTATGAACGTGTAATGCATCCAAGTTAAATTGGCGTTCTGACCCGCTGCTGTCGGCTGAAAGTGATTTAATTGAAAGAATAACATTTTACATTTTTTTAATAAAACTCTGACATTTGAGAAAAGATAAATCAAAGTAGCATTGAAAGGTAGCTAAAAAGGTCTTCTTTCAGAAAATATATAGTTTACTGGGTGTTACAATCACCTACAAGCTGTTAATGAAGAAAGTGCTTGCTAATGTCCTAAGTGCTGGACCCACATTAAGGCCACTCAGATGAATGCAGATAACAATATTTATTTATCTCTAGATGTTCCTTTGATTCACACCTTTCCTCTTATAGGTATTCTTATAAGCACCAGGGTATTTATAATTTTATCCTAGATCCTAGGAGTATATTGTTGAAGGTGAGATATGAGTTGGATTCTGGTCATTATTTCTCCTTGAAATATTGAAAAAAAAAAAAAAAAAGATATCACAAAAATATGGTCTTTTTTGGCGCTACAGGTATGAAAGGGTTATGTAGTGATAGGTAGGGTGGGGCGTTGAGTAATTGCCGTTATCCTGTGTTTGGCTATTATTCTGTTGGAAATATTCGATAGAAATGAAGAAAAAGATCCCACAAAAAATATGATCTTTTTTTTGCGCTTCTGGCATGAAAGTTTTAAGTAGTGATAGGTAGGGTGGGGCGTTGAGTAATTGCCGTTATCCTGTGTTTGGCTATTGTTCTGTTTGAAATATTTGAAAGAAATGGCGAAAAAGACCCCACAAAAAATATGGTATTTTTTCTGGCACTACAGGCGTGAAGGGGTTAAGTAGTGATAGGTAGAGTGGGGCTCTAAGTAATTGCCGTTATCCTGTGTTTGGCTATTGTTCTGTCCGTGGCAGCTTTCAGGTGTTTGAGATTGATGGAGTTTTGGGAGGGAAGACTAACAAGGTGCTGAGTCATCTGATTTTGTCCATTAGTCGTCCCCAGTTCATCGGCAGGTTTTCAGATCACACCACATTAACCCATTTATGCTCACAGCGGCCAAAAGCAGCCGCACAATTTTAATGATATTTTGCAGGCAAAAGCATAGTCAGGAAAATATTTGATGGAGAAATGTCAATCATAACATTACCTACAACTCTCCTTCAAATAGTTTGTAAAATTATTCTCAATTTGAAAGTTATTGTCAAAAGTATCAGACGACAATTTCTGAAGGAACTCTTTAAGTATTAATGGGTTAACCCATTTATGCTCAGATGTCCTCTATCTGGATCTACGATACTAATGAATTGAACTTGGAAATAAAGAATGAATTCACATATTATTTGGGGAAGATGTGTAAGGGTTGTTAATAGTATTTATTCGGATAATTTTGTTAGAAGGATTATTTCTGTTCAGGTAACTTCAGATAACTGCAGATAAGGTGTGCAATGATTTGGTAAACAAAATCAAATTGAAAAAAGAATAAAAAAGAATAGGGACAAAACTCAAGAAATTGCAATCCCAACCCTTTGATTATGCTTTTACCTATATATCTAAGTATAGTTTCCAAAGTTGGACGGAATCTGGTTGATTTCTTGATTATATGAATTTAATACCCAGTAACAATTACATATAATATTTTCACAATAATTTCGTGTTGCAGATATCTGCAAAAACATGGGAAATTTTATCCTTTACTACTCTAGTTCAATTACTGTTGATAATATAATTGAACAAAACCAATTAAACATATTTCACTTTTTTGTTTGAACTACTGATTCTCTTTTCTATAATTAACCACTGGGATGCAAACTTCATTAGCAAACCCTCATTAGAAATGAAACTAGATTGCGAAGCTATAAATCCTGGAAAAGGCTGAGCGTATTTTGTCGATAAGTGACAAATCCCCTCCTTATAAAAACATAATGGCTTGCATTATTTATTTCATTATCAGCTAGCAGGACGGGTATGGTCTTGAATAGAAAGTGGAAATTTTTCAAAAGAGAGCTTAGGTAAATCAGGCATGAAATACCATTTAATTGTAAACAGGGAAGTTGGAAGGAATTTGGTTGATTTCTTAATTGGATGAGATTAATATCTTGTATCATATTTCCTTTCTTACCAGACAGATGTCCAGATTTCTGAGTCACATGAAATCTATTGATTATTTAGAAAAAAAACCTAATTAGTCAGACTTATGTCTTCTAAGGATCTAAATGTTGAAACCAAATGCATGATATTGTAGTTCTGTACCCATTTATAACATAATGTTTATTTGAAATCATATTTTGAAATTATATTTTATTTATATATATATATATATATATATATATATATATATATATATATATATATATATATATATATATATATATATATATATATATATATATATATATATAATCTATCTAAGTCTATCTTTTGCTGTAGCTCTTGGTACTGAAAGTGAACTACATATAGCTTTAGGTCCAGGTCTAGCTTTAAGTTTAGATCTAGCTATAACTAGCTTAAGCTCTAGGTCTAGGTTTAGCTCTAGATCATAGTCTAACTATGGCTTATTTTTAGGTACCGTTCACATATTGTTTTAGGTCCAGGTTGAGTTTTAGGTCTAGATCTAGCTATAGTTTAAGCTCTAGGTCTAGGTTTAGTTTAAGGTCATAGTCTAAGTATGGCTTATCTTTAGGTACAGTTCACATATTGTTTTAGGTCCAGGTTGAGTTTTAGGTCTAGATCTAGCTATAGCTTAAGCTCTAGGTCTAGGGGTCAGACAAAGATTCATTTTTAAAGGTCAAGGTCATTGATTGACCGAGGAAAACACTGGAGAAGTAGAGGAAATTGGTGTTTTATTGAGATCCATTCATAATACATGGACTAGCTTGAGTAGTAAAGGCGTTCTATTGCCTGGATCTCCCTGAGAGGTGATCATGCTGGGTTAGAATGAATATTTCAGCAGACCTATTGATGAACCGACCCCCAGAACAAAATAATATGCTATTTCCATTGATCTCCATATACACTACTCTATCATCCTGGGTTAACACATCTAGGCCTAGAGTGCAGAAACTTTCAGATAAAATTACAAATATTTTGAAAAATAAAAAAATGTAGTATGTCCAAACGCATCTGAAGTAAGATTGATCCAGAGAAAAAGCCATTTTCATTCATAGGTAAAAGTATTTATGAAATGAACATTTTTGAAAGGTATTTGCCTAACCTCTCTGGTTGTGAATTAGAAGATACAGGCACTGCATTGCTTATATTAGCCAATCAGTGTTAGGGTATGTGCATTAATCATATGCTTAGGAATTTTTACTGATTCACGTCCAGAGCAACCACACAATCGGAGCTAGCAAGTAGAAAACAATAGTGAATGTAAAGAAATATTGGGTTGAAAGACTTGTCTCTTTCTCCAGTACTGCTTTGTCTAAATATATCATCGAATTATTTCTTGATTATTTAGATATTTTAAAAGTATACAGACATAATTGCCACCTATTGAAACAGTGTTAATCTTAATGGGTTGTTGCACTGAGTTTGTGCATTCAGGCTTCTGCAGGATTCAGATAAGACAAGATTACGAACACCTGTGTAGATTTCCAGTTGATGGTCGAGGACAGGTAGGGAAATTTTATTCCAAAATATTTACATTTTTGACTTGATTACATGAATATGATATCTGACCATGGGATATACTTTTGAATATATTTTCAACCTTGCAACTTGAACTTGAAGCACTCTACTTGTAAGCCACTGTACCTTTCATCTTTCTGCACAATTTCTGTTTATTGTTATTGAGTGCAGAAACTCATATAAAATTATCAATATTTCGAAAAAATAATGCTGCATTTCAAAACATAAGACTGATAGAGAGGAAGCTATTTCTATTCTTTCATTTTTCTATGAAATAAACAGTTATGCAAGGCTTTTGAGCATTAGCGGATTACTGAGGACTTTTCTGTAACTCCCTTGTTAGCCTAAACCATTATTGAAGCAGTGCACTGTGGTCCTGTTCAGGGCTCCCCCTGGTGGCTGTAAGAGACATGGAAAATAAATCCAGTTCAGGGCTCCCCCTGGTTGCTGCAAGAGGCATGGCAAAGGAATCTTGTTCAGGGCTCCCCCTGGTTGCTGGAATAGGCATGGCAAAGGAATCTTGTTCAGGGCTCCCCCTGGTTGCTGCAAGAGGCATGGCAAAGGAATCTTGTTCAGGGCTCCCCCTGGTTGCTGGAATAGGCATGGCAGAGGAATCTTGTTCAGGGCTCCCCCTGGTTGCTGGAATAGGCATGGCAAAGGAATCTTGTTCAGGGCTCCCCCTGGTGGCTGCAAGAGGCATGATAAATGGTTCCTGTTCAGGGCTCCCCCTGGTGGCTGCAAGAGGCATAACAAATAAATCCTGTGCAGGGCTCCCCCTGGTGGCTGCTTAAAGGCAAGACAAATGAATCCTGTTCAGGGCTCCCCCTGGTGGCTGCAAGAGGCATGACAAAGGAATCCTGTGCAGGGCTCCCCCTGGTGGCTGCAAGAGGCATGTCAAATGAATCCTGTTCAGGGCTCCCCCTGGTGGCTGCAAAAAGCAAAACAAATGAATCCTGTTCAGGGCTCCCCCTGGTGGCTTCAAGAGGCATGTCAAATGAACCGTGTTCAAGGCTCCCCCTGGTGGCTGCAAGAGGCATGACAAATGATCCCTGTTCAAGGCTCCCCCTGGTGGCTGCAAGAGGCAGTACAAATGAAGAGCTCGTTACCTGACGCATCGTCCTGTTTTTTCTTGCAGGCTCTGCCATCTGATGTTTACGTTATGCACATCATCCTCTCCATGCTGCTACCGTGACGACGCAGCATCACCAGCAGCAGCAGCAGCAGCATCCTTCTGAGGCAGACACAAGTACTGGTGAGTTCCTTCATTGTAATGCACCTTTCTCAGTTTTCTTCAGGCTACTGTGTCTATAGTGGCAGGGACGCTCAATACCAGATATAGAGATTGATAGCATGCATAGAGAATCCCTGATATAGTGATGGTCATTGCAGTTATCAGTCAGTTCTTTTCTCATGGTTTTGCTGCCCGTTACTGGAACATAGGACAGAAACTTTCCTGCTTCAGGTATTCTTAGGTACATGTAGATATCACTGCTGTGTGTTTTGAAGTGGACATAGATATCATCAATCACCCGTATTCTTTCTTCATGGTCCCTATATCTGTTACCTGAACTTATGATATTAAGTTACCTGCGTTTTATGAGAATCTATGGCCTTAAGATAGTACAGCAGAGAGCTGTGGGGTAGGGGTGTAGGGCGGGGGTGGTAAGGTGTGTACCTCTACCAGGATGTGTTTTAGCTGAGGGGTAGGGGTGTAGGGGGGTGGGGGTGGTGGTAGGGTGTGTACACTCTACCTGAATGCGTTTTAGGAGAATTGATGGCCTTAAGATAGTACAACAGAGAGCTGTGGGGTAGGGGTGTAGAGTGGGGGGGGGGGGGCGTTAGGGTGTGTACCTCTACCAGGATGTGTTTTAGGAGGATTGATGGCCCTAACGTATGGGAAGCCACGGTTGCCTGTCAGATGCACTGACCACCAGCTGATTTTTTGCGCCACAGCTCGGTGACACCCGCAGTCCATTTGTCATAAAAACTATGCCTGATGTCAGAATAAGACAGTAGTGGCATCAGAGCTCATGTGGGCTGTATTGTACCTCTCCATGTTACCCGGCCACATTTATCTCATACCCATACAGAACATGCATATTTCACGCAAGGTTGTCATGTCTTGGGAGTTCTTGTTGCAGGAAGAGATATGGCCTTAAAGAAGGAATGATGAAGAGGGAAGTGAGTTGGTATTTAGGTACAATGATAAATGTTCCCAGACAGAGAGGAGAATAGCTTAAGAACTAACTAGATGTTCATAGAAATCAACAAACGCTGATCCTCTATGAAAAATGAAGAGCAATCCTTGGCTGACGTGTGCCTGAAATGTTTTGGGTTGGATGTAAAGGCTGATTTGCAATATTAGTAATGTATTATTTGTATAACTAACTCGCCTAACCATTATATTACAAGGATTCCAGGTATTTAGTCTCATGATGATATTCATGTTTAATTGTTGATATGTTTGACTGAGATAGGATGACTGAGAGCTAAATCAAAAGTCATATGAATGAGAATAGTTTATCCTTAATGAAAAGAATAATTAGAAATATTTTGAAATAATATTTTATCATTCACAATATTATCAAAATTGAAGGGGCATATACCTAAGTCTTAGCCAGCAGGGCATCTGGGTGTCATTTGGACACCCAAACCCTCAACCCCCCCTCAGGATAGTATTAGTGATAAAAATGATAATAGCATTAATTAATTACATCAATATTGATACTACTACTACTACTACTACTACTACTACTAATAATAATAATAATAATGATAATAATAATAATAATAGTAATGATAATAATGCTAATGATAATAATAATAATAATAATAATAATAATAATAATAATAATGATAATAATAATAATCTTTGCATTTATGGGTACATACAAGGATATTTGGATAAGTCAGTTTACCACATAGCTCTTAGTTCCTATAAGCTCCCTAAGTACATACATATGTATCAATAGCTGTAGAAACTTGCACAGAAGTGTGTTTTTTGGGAGTGAAAAATCCTTGCAGCTGTCAGGACCTAAATATACAAACATATGACAGTGATGGCTTCAGGGAATCCTCCCCTTGACATGTGACATGCTGAGATATGCGCACGAGAAAAATCTACACCAAACTGCCAACATGGCAATGACAAGATTAAAGAGGCGCAAAATGGAGTATCGGGCGCCTTATGTTATAAATCTAATGCGCAGGAAAAGGACACGATGGGCTCGTTGCCGTGATCTATGGGTGCTTGAGCTGTGGAAAATTTAAAAGGGGCCCCAAGGATCCGTGGCAGTGAGATCTGTGTTGGTCTTGGGTGATTTAAGGGTGTGAGTGTGTTTTCGTGGTGTCCTTATAACAGGGAAGGGACGTAGGTGTCTATATAGATATGTATGTCAAACTGACCTTGTCACTTGTCTCTTTCTTGGCAGCTGAAGCAAGTAATATGTTTTGTCTTTTGCCTTTTTTCTGAGGTGTACCTTAACACATTGATACGGTAAACCCTGTCAATTTACCAATGTTTTTAATTTGCCGGTATTTGCCGATCACTCTTGATTGGTAAAGTAAGGTTCGTAACATTCAGAAAAATCTAAGTAAAATCTAAGTAGAAGTGCCACTCTGTCCTCCTAAGGTACCGTAAATGTGTAAATGTGAGAACACCTAACTGCTGTTTAATTTACCGATCACATGTGATCACAATTGGCAAAATAAGATTTGACAAATTCTAAAAAAAAAAGACTAGTTCGCCAAATTTCAGACACGTCAGATAACCAAGATCTATAGTTATCATTCTGGCCAAAATCAGCCAATTAAAAGCAACCAATAATCATGGGTTGTTTGTCATCAATTCAAATAAAGTACAAAAAAAGGGAAAAAAATTCATTGGCCTTTCCTTAGAAATCTCCATTGCCACGAACGTGTGTGGGATCTGCGATGAAGCTAATAGCCCTGTCTATGCTAAGGTATGGATTGGGGAAAGGGGGCTGTCAAATAGACGCGCCTCCTATTTGCTCTAATCCTCACATGTGTCACACCTCTCATTTCCTTTGATTGCTCTGGATAAACTTAATAAAGCATGCAGCATTTCTGCATCTCAATGGGGGAGATTTCTCTAGGTAGTGATATTGGTCTCTTGGGGCTCTGAATGGTTTCCTGCAAACAGACACTTCAACTAAATCTCTCCCTCTCTCTCTCTGTGCTACAGAGAAATAAAAGAAATGGATTATTGGAGAAATCTGTCATAACCAATACTCTATATTCAGCTCTTAATGAAGTTTTTGTGTATATGTTTACCATGAATATAGATTTGTCCATTTGAATTTGCTACATTAATTGTTTCTGCCAGAAGTGAGATTGGTCTGTCAGAGATTGCATAGGGCTTTATAATTTCATTGAGAAGGGGGAAAAGGAATAAATCAGTGATGTCATAACTGATAGAGATTATTTGGTTGCAGATGGATTTTCTGTGAAAATGTCAACTATCAATGAACTAATTGATTTATCAAATAGGTATGATACAAATGCTTTGTTAGAATTAAGATTTCTTTGCAATCAATTCAGTTTCACCTAATGATAACTGCCATTCCTGAAACAGGTATGTCATAGTCAAGTTTCTGTAAATCCTGACTTGGTTTGAGTAAAAGCTTGTCCTACATGGTTATTTGCTATACGCTTTTAAAAGATCCTTGTCTGCAGGATGGTTGTGGGGCTGATGATTATGATGATGATGATGATGATGATGATGATAATGATGGCTGTGGCAAAACCACATATTTTTGTGATGCAGTTGTTATCCCAATTTCATTAGAAAAAATTTGATATGAGCAGCAGCCTGATTTTTTCACTACTTTTATGTCAATATACAAACTTGCATCTGTTTAAGTGCATCTATGGTGCAAACCTTGCCCATGTATTGGTATTCTTGCCAGCAGCACTGGTGTTGGTTGACAAATGTCTGCTGTCCCATTGTATGACAGGTGTAGTACTTGTTGCACCACAGATTACAGGGTACTCACATTTTAAGGTGTTATCCACTCATAATACCTATTATACACAGGGATTATCCTAGATGATTGGGGCTGATCCCTAAATTTAATCTGTCAAAAGGTGTTTTTTTTTCGATCTTTGCGTTGTGTAATATTAGCTTATTTTCCACCCAGGTGTTTTGTTCATATCATTCTAGATGTAACCTTTTCTGTACAAAAATGCACACCTGATCTGATTTAACAAACAATATAAAAGGTGATGTTATCAAAATAGTTCATGAAACATGGGAGAATGGATAACTTTCTAGTATATCTATCCCTGATGAACATTGTCTCGAAGGTTAATGAATTTCAGCAAAAAATCCTGCACCTATGAATATTTGCATTTTTGTTTGACCACAATGCATTCTGGGAATGGAGGAGTTAATTTCACTTACATGGGAATGCCTGGGGTACATGTCGCAGGTCAGTTACCATGGAAATGGATTGCTAATGACAGGTATTAAGTATGACTCACAGTGCCAAATGAACCTGAATATCATTTACATGTTAGGGGTGAGGTTTCCTAAAATTGCCCGGTTTTGTAAAGGTATCTTTAAAGCCCCAATTGGTTCCCAAACACAGTAATGACTTCCTTGTAGTCTAAATTTATAACACTCCCAACAATTTATTTTTTCTTATAATTTTAAGTATGGTCGGAAAATAGTAGTTCTTTACCAAATATGGAACTGTTCCAAATCTATATACTCCGCTGTATGGAATGATTACTTGAACTTCATTCATGCTCCTAACATCAAATTGCGCTGACATGTAATGGTGTTGATGACATAAAATGGGTGCTTATTAGTGTTAGTGTAAAGTTAGCAGTGTTGCTTTAAAGTGGTTTCAGGTGGAGCTCTGTTTATTTTTATGATCAGCTGATCCTGAAAGTGTTATGCAACTTAATCCTTGCCTTTCTACCATGATAAGTTAATCATTTAAGTACTGAAGTACTCACAATGATCCATTAAAATCTTCAGAGTAGTTGGCTATTCATTTTCAATAAATTAACAGGTTTATATTATCCAATTATTTTGTCATTATCATGAAAATACTTGTTTATTTAAGGAAAGGTTGTGTTTTCTAAAGTTGCATAAAAGATCTTTCATCCATGAATTGATGTTTGGGATACTCAGGTATCCAACGGGAGGGGTGAACTTAACCCTTATGCTGGTGGTGGCTAATTTGTTCAATACAAAATGATGTGAAAAACCTTAAAAAATGACTGAAACCCTGGAACATAGGTTCTCATCTGAGAGTACTCAGCGAGAGCTACCCAGTGAATACCAACACGACAAGGTTTCAATAGGTTTAAGAAATCTTTGCTTCCTTGTGTTTTAAACGAAAGTAGCCTCAGCATTGGAAGGGTTAATTAGATATCCTATTGAGACTCTTTCAAGGAGATATTATCTCATATTTGCATATGTTTTGGGGGGTTTCACTGTTGATATACCTTAACTCTCCCAATGATTAGGTCATTCGCGAGCTTTAGGCGAATTCGCACCAGACAACTTGTGGGGTCTGCATTCTGTACAGTCATCCCTCCCCCTGCCCTGATTCATGTTGCTTGTGTCATAGTACCTTGTAAAAGTTCTTAGGGGCCTTATCTCAAGCTACCTCTAATAGGTACCCAGACCCCATCCCCGGCTGACAGCCATGCATTACTCAAAACACCCCCACTACCCCTGTAGTCTAATGCCTGTCCATGCAGAGGGGGTGTAAGGGGGTTGAATTGTATCTCTTCAGTACACATTTTTTTACAAGCTGAAAGTCATGCACTGCCAAAAAAAAAATACTCTAAACACTCACTGTCCAAAACACCCTGTACCCAAAACACCCATGACCCAAAAACACTTAATACACAAAACACTTAATACCCAAAACACCTTCCACATCTTCCACCCAAAACACCTGCTACCCAAAACACTCTCTACTTGTAACAAGCCCAAAACACCTGATACCCTAAACACTCTCTACTTGTAACAAGCCCAAAACACCTGATACCTAAAACACTCACTATCCAAAACACCCTCTACTTGAAATCACCCCAAGACACCCAATACCCAAAATGCTTACTTTCTAAAACGCCTTCTTCCCAAAGCATTTACTGTACCCAAAACATCCAGTACCTAAAATGACCATGATCCAAAGTTATACTTTTCCAAAATATGTTCTACCTAAAACACCCCACTCCCTTTATTGCCTTCACATGTTAGTATAGAGATGCAGTGAAGGGGATTTAATGATAATTTCTGGTCCAGTATCACTCATGGATTTCATAGTAAAACAATGTCACTTATCTTTGATTTTAGCATAAAGAGAACCCCCACCATAAGAAATGAACCCCCTAGCTTCATATCCATCCCGATCTCTTACACCCTACATTATTTGTTTTCCACAAAGAGCCCTTTTTCCTGCTGGCTTGGTGGTAAATCTGCCACAGTGCTTGGGATGAGTACACCTCCTGTCACCAGTGCTTTATAACACACAAACAATAATAATTTGTTTGAAGTGCCTGATGTTGAAACATGTAATTTTCTCCGGGCTGGGAATGTGACCAAGTTATTAAACAGGTGCTTGGCGGAAATCAGTAGGTGGAAACTAGGGAGAGAGAGATCTGCTCAGCAGGGGAGCTTTTTGGGTGGGAAGTAGCAGTGAATGGGGTAGGATGAAAAAAAGCAACGGGGGGGGTGGGGGGGTGGGGGGGTTGGGTTGGGTTGATGGACAATTCGGTCAGTTATCAAACAAGTGCTCTGCATTAAGTGTTAGGGGAAACTGGGGGATAACTTCTTACTTAGGAGAGGTATTTTGGGTGGGGACGAGCAATGAATGGGGTATGATGAAAAAAAAGTAAGGGGGGTTGTTGAAAAACAGGGTTCGACTTTCCCAGGGGCCAGGGGCATTATGCCCCTAGATTTTGCCGCGGACTAGGGGCCAAAACTAGTATGTATTTTAATCAGAAATTCTGTTTTTTACCACTATATTTCATCAAAAGACCTTTCCGGCCCCTAGCCTAAAATCTAAGTGTCAGCCCCTGAAAAATGATATTTTCCTATCTCAAAATGTGACTAGGTGTTTTAATGGCAGGGATTAGGGAGGGTGTTGATTTGTTTTTAAGGTGTTGTCATGTAACCAGGAAATTCATCAGCTCTTTCTTAGGAATACCACAGATATTCTGAAATATGGCTGTGCTCAGACAGGTAAAGCTCAATCCCTTTAAGCTTCATATGTAGAAAGAGAATTTGAGAATATTTTCTTTAGAGTTTTACCACATTTCACTATATAACTTGTGGTGTTACTTCAATACTTCAAGTATTAAAAAGAGTGAGGAAATTATGTGAAAAGAGGGGCATAACAAACTCAAGTATTGAAAACATGCTGTAGCGGTGACCTAATAGTGTTGAGATGGAGGTGTATTCTAGTCTGTGGTGTGAAAATGATGACACATGATGTCGTGAAAAGATGATATAATTATTGTGCCCTGCCAGGCACTCACTAGCACTCATAAGAGCACTGCGAGGAGTCCGGGAAGAACTCGAGAGATACAGAGAGAAAAACATACTCATTGTGAAGAGAGAATATCTCTAATATGCACTAACTACTATCTGGGTGTAGATAGTGGAGGAGATAGGGGTTGATAGAAATGGGCTGAAAGAGGGGTATTTTGAGGGTGTGCCGTCCTGTAGTGGTATGAGTTAGCAGGTAATGTGTGAGGCTACAAAGGGATGGGAAAAGTGGCATAAGTAGAGGAGATGCCTCGAGGAAGGTACGTGTCCAGACTGAAATGCTGTATTTAACCCAGTAAGGCTTCAGAATTTTTCCAGAAATTGTCGTCTGGAACTATGGTACTTTTAACCGTAACTTTTTAATTGAGAATAATTTCACAAAATATTTGAAGGAGAGTTGTTGCTTATGTTCTGATTAACATTTCTCTATCAGATATTTTTCTAGCTGTGCTTTTGCTTGCAAGATTTCATCAAAATTGTCAGACTGATTTTGGCCTCTGTGAGCAATTCAACGCACACACAAGAAACTGTTAGTCCATCAAACTTACCCCATCTGGGTGATACTACTACCAAGGAGGCTCCACACTGGTAGGCTGAGAAAAGCAACATTGAGCAGAGTGACCAAAGCTTTAAACATCCAGGCCCAAATCTGCCCCCCTCCCCCCCCAAAAAAAATAAAAAATAAAAAATTATAATAATAATAATAATATTAATTATTATAATAATAATAATAATAATAATAATAATAATAATAATAATAATGATAATAATAGTAATAATAATAATTAAAAGTTATTCACGGATT
>OZ012689.1:40840939-40886812 GCA_963942565.1 Maea johnstoni | reverse complement strand
ATCAACACCATCATCAACACCATCATCAACACCATCATCAAACACCATCATCAACACCATCATCAACACCATCATCGTCATCATCATTATCATCACAATCATCATCATCATCATCATCATCATCATCATCATCATCAGTAGCTGCAGCAGCATTATTATCATCATCATCATCATCATCATCATCATCGTCATCATCATCATCATCATCATCCTCCTCATCATCTACATCATCATCACGGTCATATTCCATATTGTAGTTAAATTATCTTTAGCATTTTGTTGTCAACAAACCTATAACTGCTGTAATAGTCATCAATGTGATCATCACTAATTAATTATTGTGTATTTATTACATATATTAGATATTTTGCCATCGACACATACATTATCGCCATCATTATAGATATTCTAATAACTAACAACTATCAATATCATCACGCTCCCCCTCACCATCATCAGCCTGACCAAAACTATGAACATTATTCCTCTAATTTCTCTCTATTTACAATCATTATCCCATCATCACTAGCTTTATCTGCTAAAACAGTAACATTAGCCTTACATGGTCTTCATGTTTGTTGTCATCATAATCATTGTTAGTATGGAAACATTCAATGTTCAAGGGTGTGGTGGGAGTTTAATGACCCACTTTAAAGAGCAGCTATTTCTGTTTTACTGGGCGTTTACACAACTTTCATAGTGGTAGGGATGGTACCATGTGCCAAGTATGAGCTAATGAGTGTTTCACTTGCGGCTTGTGAATGTTTTCGACTTGTTAGTAAGGGAACAAACATGTAGGTGCTGGCTGTGCGGGTCGTTCTGCGGGTCAGGGATCAGGGCTGGGCGACTATTGTAGCTGGCAGCACTGCAGGACTTCCTGCGTTTTGATTGGTCGATTGGCGAAGGGCTGCTGGGCTGGCATCAGCAACACATGAGGGGGAGGGGACCATCTGGGGCTTGATTGAAGGGGGCAGAAAATAGGGGGAAAGAGATTACCCTTTTTCTGGGAAGCTGTTTGGAGGCATGCAATAAATAAGGAGAGGGTTATGACAAAGAGCAACAGCTGAGTCTGAGAGAATGCTTTCTGAGCAAAGCAGTAACTCTGAGAATAAAACAATGTGATGAGGAGGATGAAGATTTTTCTACAGTTGACGGTTATGTTGGTGATGGTGATGGTGATGATGATTATGATGATGATGATAATGATGGTGATGAGAATGATGATATTTTCCTATAGTGAATAGTAATGATGATATGATGATACTGATGATATTTCTGATAGTTCTATTGATGATTATGGTGATGATGATGATGATGATGATGATGATGATGATGATGAGAATGATGAAGATATTTTCCAATAGTGGATGATATTTCTGATAGTTCTATTAATGACCATGGTGATGATGATGGTTATATGGAAGATATTGCTAATTATTCTCTTAAAGACCAGTGTATTTGTTATAAAGATAATGGTAATGATGATAACGATAATGTTGATAAAGATGATGATGATGTTATTTCTGATTATGCTAGTGATCACCATGGTGTTAAGGATGATGATCTTAGTAATGATCACATTGATGACTACTACACCAGTCATAATATGCCGATGATGATGATGATGATGATGATGATGATGGAGATGATTACGATAATGGTGGTGGTGATGATGATGATGATGAAGATGGTATTGATGGTGATAGATATGATGAGGATGATCGTAATGGTGGTGGTGTTGAGATGTAGCTAAATTACAGCAAGTGGTGTTTGGAATTTTCTCCCGAGAAGTGGTTTGCACTGAAAAGCTGTATATAAATGCAGTAGCTTGAAATAGTGCTGACGTATTTGGGTAGTTTTACCACTTTGAGCTATGGGGCTAATTCCTCCATAAACACTCGTGCTGAACAGCAGTAAACACTGCCATGTGGGTCTGGCTGCATGCTCTGTGACCAACGCTACTACCCTGCCACATTACGTGACACTATCGCTGTCACAATGTTGGGAAACATCACAGCACTCGACACTTTCAGTCTGAACTCAGTCATACTGGAGATAGAGATGGTATTTAGATTAACATTTCTCTTTCAAATTATTATACTTTCCTATGTATGCTTTTGCATGCAATATTTCATCCAAATTGTCATGCTGTTTTGGCTGCTTCAGCCATGTATGAGTAGGCCAGTTATGATGTAGGATTCCTCATTTGAAATCATATCATAGTGATATAAAAATGATGATATAATTAAGAGAGGATTATATAATATTACAATACAATCCTTTTTGAGGAGGTATAGTGGCAAATGAAAAACCCACAAATACGATGCATAAATGGTAGATACCTTTCACAGATAATTCAAAAGAGAAACTGGGTGCTATTGCATGGAAGTTTACCTGTATAATGGGTCTATTTAAAAGGTTTATAGAAATAGCAGTATGGTAACAATTGAGCATGGTAAAGTAATCTTTGCATTTCTAGGTGGTCAGGAATTTATGTAAATATTGATATTTCAATAGTTCAGTTTGTTTAGTGCTGGGGTTTTTGGAAGGACAGGTGCCACCTTTTGGGTGGTTTTGGAATATTTGTATATTGAAGTTTTTGGAGGCCAGGTGGCCCTTTGGGAGGGATTGGAGCATATTTTGCTCCAATATGTTGAGTGCATACTGCCTAGGTCATGTTATTATTCATGCTTAAAAATCCTCTTAGAAATTAGAATTCTCTAGAATTAGGAGTGATTTTACAAAATAGTTGAGGTAGGGTTGTCGGAAATGTTCTGAATAAGATTACCCCCCTCCCCCCCCCCCCCCCCCCCCCCCCCCCCCGATAATAATAAAAAAAAAATTATTTTTCCTTTTGCCTGCAATATTTCATCAAAATTTTCCAACTACTTTTAGGTGCTCTGAGCATGAATGGGTTGCCCCAATTTTGCGTATTCTTTCCTCGAAGAATGCCACCAAGATACTGTGTTATATATATTTTTTAAATTGATGAACATCTCTCCTTTAGATATTTAACAAAAGATGCATTTCTCAGAATGATATCAGTGGAATAGTCCCAACATTTTCGGCAGCCGCAGTCATCAGGATGAAAGGGTTAAAATATTATTTTGAGTTACACATCAATAGTTTCATTTCAACCACTGAACTATAAACTATATGAATGTTAATGACTGGGGTGACTGGCCCTGAACCAAGTCTCAGTAAATATTGATATTTACGTGCATCTATTTAGCAAATATTTGTATATTTTAGTCACCTGTTTAAAAGGTACCAATGAGTTGGCATCTGAATGAATGGCGACAATGTCAGAATGCCCTAGCTTACATTTCTCAAGGACAGATGAAGGATTTGAATGTGTGTACGTATGTGTGTGTGTGTTTATTCGTGGTTTTTTTTTTGTGTTTTTTTTTGTGTGTGTGTGTGTGTGGTTTTGAGATCTGGGCATGACTGGGTTAACAGATGAATGCTTTGAGTAGCCAAGCGGCTTGACAATTATGATTAAAAGCAGTGTTGGGAAAATATTTGATGGGGATATGTTTGTTAGGATGTTACCAACAATTTTTCTTCAAATAATTGCGAAAAACAATTTCCAGGTTTTTGTCTAAAGTATCTTGCATACAGATCAACAATTTCCTATTTCCTGAGGAAAATAACCCTTATGCTGGTGATGGCTATTCTGTTGATACCAAATGATGCACAAAAAAAACCTGATAAATGACTGAAACCCTGGCATATGGGTACTCAACTGAGAATACTCAGTGAGAGCTATCTAATGAGTCCCAACAAGACATGGGTTTATGTGGTTATCAAAAATCTTTGCATCCTTATGCTTTGGATGAAAGTAGCTTCAGTATTGGAAGGGTTAAAATGATGTGGTGTGTCAGTTAAAACATAGAGCATGTCCGGCCTACCGCTGGGACTGTTTACCCTGCAACAGGATTTCTGGCATACCTCTCCTCCCATCATGGGGGTGCATAACCACTTTCTTGACGCAGGCTACTCCACCCTAATATGCTGGTACCTAGAATACCCTAGAATACCCACTACCCTTTTAGCCATAGCTCCATGATGCCCCGGTGCGGTCTCTACAACTACTCATCACTTACTAAGGCTGGGGGTTCTTTCTGGAGGGTTACTTTGAGGCAGAATAGGAAATAAATGTCTCTGATTTGATAAATGAAGAGTTTCGTGTGAAAAGGGGTTGTTCAAACCACAATATATCCCCCATGTATTCATAGATGCAACTACTTCATGTATAACTACATTTTAACTTTTGTCTACCCAAAGCACCCTAAGTTGCTTATATTAAGAAAAAGTATATGAAATATAGCCACAAACATTTTACTTGATTCCTTTTAAGGTAGATGGTTATATTGTACTCTTGTATTAGATTAGATTAGGTAATGTGTTCTTTTGTTCCCTGCTCTCTGGACTCCTAAGGTTGATCCTTGCTCTGAAAAAGACCATAAAACATCTGTGATAGTCTTAACCCTGCTGCTGGTGGCTAATTTGGCCAATACTAAATGATGAAAAAATACATGAAAAATGACTGAAACCCTGGCAAATGGGTACTCATCTGAGAATACCAACATGACAGGGTTGGCATGGTTTTCAAAGGTTTTAGCGTTTGTGTGCTTTGGATGAAAGTAGCCTCAGCATTGAAAGGGTTAATGTGGCCTTATGTAATTATCTAAATTAAGTTCCTGTTGATGTGCTAAGTAATAAAATGAATAAACAAGTGTTTCATTATTAAACAATATGTGTCTCCCTTGAAATAGTTCATTGTATTTTTTGTGTTTTTATATAGCCATTAACCTTAGCCATTAAGCTTAGTAAGTGCCTTGCTAGATGTGATAGTCCTCTGGGGGTTCCCTATACACTCTCTGCCAGAAATTCAATCATTGCATCTGAAAGAAGAATTTTTGATTGAATAAACTTTATTCTTGTAACTTTTGGATCTTTCTATGCCAAAACGATAATATACATATGATCCACCACCTTTTCCTACTTCTTTTAATTTTTCCTTTTTTTATTAATTAGATTTTGTAAAATAGAAAATGAAATAGATTTTGTGAACCACTGCCTAAGTAAGACATATTTTAAGAAAAAGTATCCTAGAAAATTATAATTTCTCCCTACTTGGGTACCTAACTTATATATATTGCAGCCTTAGTACAGGTCCTAGTGCTTAGGTCCTAGATTAGTGCTTTGAAACTAAGCATTCCCACCAAAATATGTCTGTTGATGTCTTACCTTGACTGGGACACGTACATCGGCTGGGAAAAAGGTGGCTCAGAAAAAGGCCAGGTGGTACCTACTTTCCTACCTGACTTGTTAAAAAAGCATGATATATTAACCAAATATATGAGTTTGTGCAGCCTTACGTCCTAATGCTTTGAAACTTCCCACCAAAATATGTGTGTTGGTGTCATACTGCGACTGAGACACGCAGAGTACATCCGCTGAGAAAAAGGTGGCTCAGAAAAAGGGCAAGTGCTGACAGTGGCCATATTTCAGCGGGGATGCGGGCGTCATCATTTCACGAGCGGGCTCTGTTTATGGCCTATAATTGGCGTGTTAACACCAACAGGAGGCTTACCGCGCTCTGAACAGGCGTAAGGAGATCTGGCTAATTTCATCAACTATACGGCTTGACCTCTGTGGTTTGATGTGTTGATTCCGTGAAAAAAAACGTTACACTTTTTACAGTGGCATTAGGACTCTGATATTTTTTGATAATTCACCGAAAACTTGAAATGGGATTCATTTCCTATTCATCAGTAAGGCCACTCCAATTTAATTACTTGTCTTACGAGCTTTTTTTGGAAAAAAAAGTCTGTTAGACTCCAAAAAAAATAATAATAAAAGTCGACTATGGTGTCTTACGGACGAAAGTGTTTTAGAAATTTTCTGTCAGACTCCAAAAAAAATAAAAATAAAAGTGCAAGTTTTGAGAATATTCTTTGTAAGGGCGATTCAATCAACTACAGGAAGCTATCAGTGCTGTAGTAGAGCCTCAGACTTGAGGAGGTATACCTCCCACCCTTCAGGTTACAGGGATTAATTGATTGATTGATTTTTATTTAGTTGAGAATAGGCTGGTAGAAACATATTGCTACCAGTCCTAGTCAGCAGACTCTAAAAAAATAGAATAAATAAAAAAAGTCACATTTTTCAACTTTTTTTTTTATTCCAAAATGGCTCAATTCCTACCTCCTGAGCTCGTAAGACAAGTGAATAAATTGGAGTGGCCTAAGGTGTATTTATTGGAGGTTGTAAAATGATGGGAGTGACTTTAATTGGGGCCTTTAATTATGATGATAGCCGTATCTACAGTTAAGGGAATGATTGTACATTCTTGGTAAGGAAAGTCATGCCTGAAACCTACCTAGGCCTTCTCTAACATCTTCTAATCCAACCTTAAAATGCTACTTACTGCACTTCAAACACTAGAAAAAGTATATACTTCAAACGCTAAAAATCAGTGGGTATAAAGATGTATTGATAAAATTCTTAAGCAAATAAAATCAGTAATCAAATGATACTGAAGTATGCTACTGCTAGCCATCAGTTAAACACTAAACTTTTTTGGATAGAGAAAAGAACTTGTGACTTAAAATAGCTTAGGCTGACCATATGAAAAACGTATAGCCGGCGTATAAGCGTCTCATACAGTCACGTTCAACCGTGCGACTACCGTATGGGATTCGCACTCTACTAATTTACATAAATGAATTACCATATCGAACACGATTGAGTGAGATTTTGGGAGTTACCCACTTTCGTACTCGGTCGTGCTCAACATTGTGAATGTGGGAAGCAGGCTTTAGGCTAGTGCTAATTTTACTCCCAAGCTTCTTTGATATCATACAGCACTGAGAACTTTTGCAAAGAATTTGATACTCAATGATATCCTATATCTACCTGTAAGAAGGCTTATAACAAGTGTGCTCACCTAACCTATGGTGCACTACATGTTTTTTCTCTAGATGACTGTTCATTTCAGCTGAATATTTGATTAGAAGATCACAACTGATAAATAGGTTTATGATTTTAATTCAAATGATTCTTTTAGATCATTTATTATGTGTTTGGTAGATAGAAACACACAAGACTCCTCCTTGATTAGGCCTAAAAAGTTGTTTGTTTCCTGTAACCCTACCTTAACAAGTTTTTATTCAAAACAATCCCTACCCTAAAGTTTTTTCCACCCTCCCAACTCCCAATCAATGTAAAACATGCATTAAAACACACATTTTTGACCCAAAAATAATGTCCCCCCAATTTTTTTAACGACCTACCTGTCCTGTTTTTTTTGGACTGTTTCAGGAAACAAACAATTTTTTTCTAAGCCTTATCAATTCATACCTTTTTGGTATCAAACATGTAGCTTCTGTATATCCTTCTCTTGGTTATTCATTCAAACCTCAAGGACATACACGTCACAAACATATATGCAAATATCTTGATGAAAAATGAGTTGTTTTGATAAATAATTGGATCAAGAATGTAGTCCTTTTGATTCCACTGAACTATGAATCTGAGTATTTTGTCAATTTCACCATTGCATTGAGGATGTGAGGATATTTTTTGTATCCCATGAGGTCTCTCATCACACGGATGGCTTGGCCGGAACTATGTATGATGAGGCCATGATGAGGCCACTCAGTGAACACCGTTTATTGCTCATAATTGCACAATTTAACAGTTGACCTGAAAGGAAATTGTTTTAATCGGGTAATTCCCTTGCATTCCTTCCAGATGATACGTCTATGTTTTTCACCCTTGACCTGAGTGACTGTGTTGAAATAGATCACTTAGAGACAGTTAAATTGCAATCTTCTGCTTTTTCTCATCCTTTTTATGACATCAGTATTGTCAGATGCAAACAGTAGTTTTTACCCCCTCTCTGCGCTCCTGCTGTTTTTGGCCATGAAGGAGTATTTACTGACATGAAGACAGTATGCCTGCAGCTTCTGAGATAATTATTAATCTAGATATTGCCATTTGCTCAAATCGTATATGGTTTTCACGTAGAGTTATTGTGATGTCTCTTCTTTCTCATCCAGTACATTGTTGAAATCTTGATATATCTGGTTCATTTAACTTGATAGTACTCACTGTCTTCACATTTATCATCATCACCATCATCGTCAGCAGCAGCAGAAACAATAGCTTCTCCCATCTTCACCTTGATTGTTTTCCTGCCACTTTTTTTAAGAACTGTCTTTTTATCTTTACTGTCAACCGTTATTTTATCTTCATCTCTCTCTTCATTCTTGTTGATAGTTCTAGTGTTGTTTATGTTATTGATTATGTGTTGTTTTTTGTGTCTTTGTTGTCTATGTTGTTGTTGTTACCTTGCTGTTCCCTAATTCCTCTAACCAACTGTATAGTGTTGAAATCTGAGTAGCTCGGTGGGTTTTGCATTTGACCGACAATACAAAGTGATATAATGCTGAGGTTAATTCCGCCCAAAGAAAAAGGATGATAAGATTTTTGAAAACCATCTAAATCCTTTCATGCTGGTATTTATTGGACAGCTCTCTCTGAGCAGCACTCAGATGAGTACCCAAATGCCAGGTTTTCAATCATTTTTTTGCATCATTTTGAAATGGTCAAATTAGCCGTCCATAGCAAAAGGGTTAAGTGGGTGTACTCATATCAATTCAAACTAGGCAACAGTTAATTTTTCAGTGAAATATTCCATATTTGTCTTGAGGTGACTGAGATAATTGTACATAACCATTCTATGTATAGCAGCATGATTGTCAATATATGGTTTGGCTGTGGTGTATTATTGTCATTAGTGGGAGTTAATTATTATTTGTTATTTTGATTCAATCTGCTTATAACATATTTTATCATTGACGTCCTTCTTTTCTTCCTTATCTTTGACTTATCTTTGAATCGCTTAACCTTTATCAATTACATTACCTCCAATATCATCATCAACATCATCATCGTCATCATCATTGTCGTGATTGTCAGTTTTGCTTATACAGTGGCGCCCTCTTATGCCAACCCCAAGCATTACAGCCAACAGCCATTTTAAATGTCTAACTTTATTGTCACACCCAACATTGTTTTCCATGTTTACATCATGCAATTATAGCTGACTGAATATTTCTCTACTTTCAGGCTCGGCTGATCACTGAGACCTCACTCAAGGTAAGAAAGTTGTTTATTTCCTTTAATTCCCTTCGCAGCTCTCTGTGGTGCCTGGTGTTGAGTGTATGATGTGGCTGTGTGTTATGTGTATGTATAGTTGGAGCCAGGTGAGGCAGCCAGAGATGTGTATTTGTATTCGGTGTGATAACCTTCACCAGAGCACTGGAGGGGCCCCTTTTACAATAGCAGCTCTCTCAGCCATCATCAGCCATACCTGCTAGCTATCTCACATCTCAAGGCTGCTCAACTCATTCAGGACAACATGGGGGTAGATAAGCCACTGGAGACTGATATAGGACTTGTGAGAAGCATAATATAGATGCCAGTTCTGGTACAGAATACAGGGTAATATAGGGAGATGGGAGAGAGTGGTTGAGGCATTAGACACTTGTATAAGACATGTGATAAGCATAACATAGCTTCTATACTTCTATACCATTGGTAGGGTTAAGATACTAATAGAAGACCTGTATGAAGCATAACGAAAATTCTGGTTCTGCTATATCATGCAGGTTAAGGGGGGGGGGAGGGATAAAACAGACTCTCTGTGATGCAAGGGGGAAATGCAGTAAGTGTATGTCGAATGTCCATTTTATACATTCCAATATACCATCAGTATTTCTAACCTTTTACCTACCTTCAAGAGCAAGTACCGTCTTGCTATTACACCCAATCAAACCTTTTAATACCTATAACCACCTGACTTTGTTAGTGATGTCTCTCCTTCGAAAGCAATCTTCAGAAAACATATGAAGAGGAAAAGTTGATCAGAAACTGACCCACAAATCTCCCTCAATATTTTTCTTATGATTGCTGAATTCCAAAGACACTTCTGGTTAATCTCAATATGTGAATAACTCAGAGGCCAAAGGCAGCCTGACAATTTAAATGAAATCTTTCAAGTAAAAGCATATTTGGGAAAATGTTTTAAGAAGAAATGTTAATTAGACCACTGCTAAAAACTCTCCATCAAATATTTTGTGTAATCATTTTCAACTCAAAAGTTATTGTCATAAGTATTTTAGCTCCTCTGGAGCTACATGTATTTACCCATTAATGCTCACAGCTGGCAAAAGCAGCCTGAAAAATTTGATGAAGTCTTGCATGCAAAAGCATAGTTAGAAAATATTTGATGGAGAAATGTTAATGAAAATATTACCAACAAGTTACCTTCAAATTATTTTTAAAATCATTCCTAATTCCAAAGTTATTTTCTAAAATATCATAGATCCAGACGACAATTTCTATAAGAACTCTCAAGCATTGATGGGTTAAGCACCTTTACCTGTCCTTCAGCTGATGTAGCTGCCAAGTGTAGGCGATCAATGCACTGAATCAGAGCAGAAACAATCTTTTGAAAATATGGGCACAGTGACATTGCTTTTTTATAACCAAACAAACAAATTTTCGTCAAACATGTCCTTATGTTTACCCTTAATATTATAGCAAATATTAGCATATTTGAAAAAAAAATGATCTGTAAGAGACCGGATGTGTGTGAAATGTTAATGTATTATCAAGGACCTTTTAGTGTTGTAACATTATATAACAACTAATGAATTGTATGAAAATGGGAGCAGTGCCATTTTTTCTTTCTATTTTATGCCTTCAATCATGTTTTCCAGTTTTGGATTATCTCAATGTAGCCCTATGTATGAGTTACAGTCCTAAGCTGTGACAAGTCTTTAGAAGTAAAACACATCATTGTTTTAAGGTAAAATAAAAGATAGAAACATTATTTGAAGAAAGCGTTTTTGTGTACTATTTAGAATAGGCCTAATTCAAAAAAAAAAAAAAAATCATGAAACATTTTCATTCACAAAAAATATTAAAAATCACATCTTCATGGTTCTCTCAGTCAGAATAGATGAAGTTGCTAGGGGTATACAGGGTTGGTTCTCAGGGTGTCCAGGATCAGACTAGAGGGTATTCAGGGTATCCTTCATGGTTCTCTCACTCAGAATGGATGAAGTTGCTGGGGTATACAGGGTTGGTTCTCAGGGTGTCCAGGGTCAGACTAGAGGGTATTCAGGGTATCCTCTCAGGTGTTAGATCAAGGGTACATGATGACTGTTAGTACCTAATACCCAGTGCCGTCTGATCTTGCCTACAACCCCTCTCATTTACATACCTGGACAACGGATCAAACAGGGTGCTTTTTTGAACCGTCCGATGCTGAGGCTACTTTTGTCCAAAGCACAAGAACGAAAAAATTTTAAAAACCATCTAAACCCTGTCATGTTGGTATTCATTGGATAGCTCTCGCTGAGCTCTCTCAGATGAGTACCCATTTGTTAGGGTTTCAGCCATCTTAAAAGTGTTAGGGTTAGAACTCAGTTTCGTGTATGATATACATGTGTATGTTGAGGGATAAAGGGTACCAGTGCTGGACTAGAGGACAGGGCTGTCAATGGATTGCATGCCAACGATGATTATTTTAAAAAGGGTTGCATGTCGTCGAAGAGTTTAATTTGTGAAGGGCTAAGATTGGATGCTGTGATGGTTTGTGCTGAATTAGTGGAGGAAGTCGGGCATAGACAAACCTTAACCCTCACTCCCTCAGCTTGTCAGCTGAGCCCAAATGAATGCATTGGAATGTTTAAAATAAAGCTATTTTGTTACAAATATTAGAATGAAAGTTGTTAATTTTGCTCTACGTCATATCTTTGAATATTCAGGTAATATTACTTTTTTTTTTTTTTTGAAAAATTTCAATTTATAGGAATGCAAGGATGCTCGGGCCATTAATGAGTTAACGCATTGGCGGTGAATGGCTCTGAAAAACAGTTTTGTTGTTTGGGGCACAATGTGGTACAAAGGGGTACAATGCCAACGGTGCGAGACTTGGGGTTGGGGTATTCAGGTTGGAAGTAATGAAGCGCAGTAGTAACAACCCCGTACTGAGCCCAAATACTCCACAGCCACCAGCGGCTAATTGGTCGTCATGACAACAACACCCAGCCTATAATTTTCTTTTGGGCCTGTCGCCATGGCAACAAGATTTTTTTTGACGAAAATTAAAAGGTGCGCATGCAAAGCAGTCCCGTCCTTCAAGGTAGACTAACTTTGAAATCAGTTCAGTCCCCGCCAGTTGGTGTCTAGAGCGAAGGAATCCCCACCATATTTTCAGTTAGAGTGAACTTGAAGTTGCCTGCAAGTAGATCGGTGGAAAAGCTTTGGATTTTACCACATAGAGAGGGAGAAATAGGCAGCAACATCGTAATCAAGGTAGGTGGTTTTGGTGGCTCAGGTGAGGGATCACATCTCTGTCAGTACTTAGAAGGTGTTGGGTTACGGGGTGACAAAGCATTGTGGGACTGGCGATAGAAGCATGGTGGAGAATGACAGAGAAACAGCATGGTTTATGTCATAGCACTTCCACCCAAACATTGCCTCTCCCTCTCTTCTCCCTGTCACACCTGTTCAGGTAGATTATCATCATCCTCATCATCATTCTGCCAACGCAGTTCTTTAACCATTCATTTTCAACCCTTCCAATATTGAGGCTACTTTCATCCAAAGCACAAGTATGAAAAGCCTCTCTTATCTTCACCTTTCATTAGTTTGCAAAAGTTTTTACATCCGAAGTTTAATATTTTCTTTAGTGTGAAGGTAGCATTCATAAAATACTTAATTGTACTTCGATTATGTAAGGTCTTTGGTAAACACCTTCTGTCCAGATATTTTTTAAAGAAAACCTACAGTTACAATTTATGGGTTTTTTTGCATCATTTTGTATTGGCCACATTAACAAGCAGCAGCATGAGGGTTTAAGTTCTATAGAAACTCACCTGGATCTGTGATACTTTTTGGAATTACAAATTAAAGATTTCACCTAATTTGTTAGTCAATTTTTGCCACTGTGGGCATTAACCCAATCCTGTTTTGTGCTACCTTCGTCCAAAGCACAAGAATGCAAAGTTTTTTGTTAGTCCATTTGAGCCTGTGCCATATGCATAGATTATGGAATGATTAATGAGAAATCAATGTGTATTTATTCATTTAGGTCTAGTAAAAGGAGTGCATGTGTATGTATTGATTGATAACTGAGTATAAGACAACTGCATATATCTTTCTCCTAAGTATGCTTGGATTCAGAGGACTTGGGCAATAAGAATGCTATATCCATACTTAATATGTTTCTTTTGTTGTGTTTTCTGCATTGCATTGTGGGATGTATGTTGGAGCTTACGATTAGCCCCATCCTGTACTGAGATAATTCCAACAGGCAGGAGGGGGAGGGATATGTGCTAGTGTATTTTTCATTAATAAGTGTGTGTTTATATGAATTAGGATTTGTCTGTATCGACAGAAAGTTGCCATATTTCTATTGAAACTGTAGGTGTTACACACCTGCTCAGAAGTTCAGGTTATGTAGGACTTTCAAGCTAGGCTCTCTTGGGTCCCTATCTCTGGTCTTGTGGTCTCGCCTCTAGGCTATACACTTTTACATAAGTACCCTTAAGTGTCACCAGGGGTCACTGTAATCAGCAGATCATGGAGAAAGTTGACACATGTCGAGACATTTCGGACAGGTCACCAAATTGAGGAATCTGTTGTATGTTCAGAGGTACAGAGGTGAGGTCACTAGATTAACCCTTATGCTGCTGATTGCTAATTAGGCCAATATGAAATAATGCAAAAAACCTGTAAAATGATTGAAACCCTGGGAAATGGGTACTCATCTGAGAGTACTCCGGGAGAGCTATCCAAT
This sequence comes from Maea johnstoni, assembly GCA_963942565.1. Lineage (NCBI taxonomy): Eukaryota > Metazoa > Annelida > Polychaeta > Spionida > Magelonidae > Maea > Maea johnstoni. Next base: position 40,872,927 of record OZ012689.1, on the reverse strand, counting down.
GAATACCAACATGACAGGGTTTCAATGGTTTTCCGAAATCTCTGCGTCCTTGTGCTTTGGATAAAAGTAGCCTCAACATTAGAAAGGTTCAAGGAAATCTGAACAGTCAACAGGGGTACACATCAAAGACTGTTAAGCAAGACCTTTTAGTAGAAGTCATGCCAAAGAAAACCTTAAGCTCTTGTGGAATCTGCCAGATATGATGACATGGTGGGCATGTTGCACACTTGTTTTTCCCGGCCAGGTCAGACAGCCAACCAGCGAGCGCTCTGGCCATTTAGGTTAGGTATTTACCCCCGTGAAGTTGAGGGATGCCATGGACATTAAGGTATTGGCGTCGGCAAGGGCGAACAACCCAGGGCTGATGAGCCCCATCTTGTGAGCAGGAAATGCAAGGTATTCCCCTCAAAGAAATTGCTGTCATTGTCTGATGCCCAAACACTAACCTGAAGGAATGCGCATCGCAGGGAGTTACGGCGGTGCAATTAAAGATGGAAGTTTATTTCCAGGAAATTAAACACATCAGTGTCTCTTAAATAAGTAAAAAAATGGACTTGATTCAGAATTGAATTTCTGTGTAATGTAAATTTTACAATTTTATATTTATTTTATTCCTCTAATCCAGTTGTTAACTTATGCAGCTTAGATGGCTAATTTGGCCAATACAAAATGATGCAAAAACCTTAATACAATCGAAAACCAAATACCCATATCAAATGGGGAAAATGATTGTATTGAAATAGTTAATTATCGTATTGTATCGCTTAACATTTTAAATAAATATATTAATTCAACTTTGTCGAGATGGTAAAGTTGCAGACATCGATTGACTGCAATTGTCCGTTCATGGATGCGAGGCGTATCGATGACTGCCCTAGTATTTTGGTAGTTTTTATAGCTTAAGCAGGTCTTTGTTGAGTGATCTCTACGGCTGGATCATGCAAGTGTGGCGAGGCACAGGATTTATTGTTGGGGAATGGCTCTGGGGAAAGATAAGCGCCTCCTTTTGGAGAATGGTGGTACAAGAGATACTGGATTTTCCCACCTCTCCTTAACCCTTATGCTGCTGGAAACGTATTTAACCAATACAAAAAGATGCAAAAAAAAACCCTGAAAAATGGCTGAAACCCTGCCACATGGGTTCTCATCTGAGAGTACTCAACAAGAGCTTTACTATGAATACCCAGATGACTTGGTTTCGATGATTTTCATGATTTGTTTGGATTCTTGTGCATTGGACGAAAGTGACCTCAGCTTTAGAGTTCTCTCAGAAATTGTCATCTGGAAATTTTGGCAATAACTTAGGAAATAACAATGCCCATTCAAAATATTTGAAGGAGCATTTTTGGTAGTGTTCTTATTAACATTTCTCCAAATCTTTTCCCAAATATTCCTTCGCATATAGGATTGCACAAAAAATGTCAGGTTGCAACTCTCCTACAAATATTTTATAGGAAAATATACAAAAGTTAAACAAAAGTTAAATTCTTAACTATCCCAGATCCAGACAATATGTACCATATAGAAATGCTCATGGTCTGATTTCCCGTAACACCCACCATAAATAAGTTATTCACTGACTCAGGATATTTACATGAAGAAAAACTACATGTAAAATGATGCAAATGAGGACTGGCCCGAGTATTCACTGCTGAATCTTTAAAACCAGTATTGCTGAGGTTTCATGCTAAGAAAAGGAAAGAAAAGAATTCCCTTCTTTTTGACAGGAGAAAGCATTGTATGTACTTTTGGGGCTACATGTGCATTTGTATGTTCTGCATGGATCATCCGCCGAGGAAAAAAGCACATCTCCCGTGAACAATATCAACATTCCCGTTGTCTGATGAAGCACGACACAAATGATTGAGTTTGTCAAAAATGCAGAGCTGCGTTTAAGGAACAATTGTCAGTGCTCAGTTTTGATAAAATTGAAAAGAAACTTTGTTTAGGCCTGAGTTCCCCTGAAAAGCGCTTACAGGCTTAGAATGAGAGGAAAGTGCTTCTGTTGGGAGAAAGTTTGTGTGTGTGGATAAGAAACAGGAAATGAGGCTTGGTGGGGTGAACTTTGGGGCAGGTCAGGGAAGGAAGAGGGGTAGAGGAGGCTGTAAGAATGTAGGTGAGGAAGCCGGGAGAATGGCAAGTTGTTGTTGTTGCTCTTGTTGTGTTTGTGTATGTGTGAGCAGCATGCGGTTATCCCACCCCCCCTCTCTCTCTCTCTCTCTCTCTCTCTCTCTCTCTCTCTCTCTCTCTCTCTCTCTCTCCCCCCCCCCCCCCCACCCATATTGATCGCACCCCTGCACATAGTCCTATGATCAGCATGCAGACAACCCTCCCCAGCTCTCTCCCCCTGTTCCTCCTGTAGTCATCCATTAGCTTCCAGGGAGCGTATGGAGGCAAGTGTGCCAGTTGTAATTATGATGATAAGGAGGCTGGATCCCTGGCCAGTGGAATGTTGAGCCTGATCATGATATCTTGAGATACCCTATGAATGTAGATAACCTGCCAGTTATCTGGCCGCATTGAGAGGAACTACAAACAAAGCCACATCATCGCTACCCTGTCTCACTTTTAACTCCTCCAATGCTGAGGCTACTTTCGTCCAAAGAACAAGGACGCAAAGATTTTTGAAAACCATCAAAACCCTGTCATGTTGGTATTCACTGGAAAGCTCTCGCTGAGTACTGTCAGATGAGTGCCCATGTGCCAGGTTTTTTGGCATTCCTCAGGGTTTTCTGCATCATTTTGTATTGGCAAAATTAGCCACCAGCAGCATACAGGTTAAAGCTCATAGTTCATGCCACTAGGTCTTTTATCACACTTAGTATTTTAATAACAGGAAGGGGGAGGGTCTTATCCATTTCCGTCTCTGCAGCATATGTTGCATAGTAAGTGCTTAATAATGTAAAGAGTATGCCTGTATTGATTAGCCCAGTGTAACAGTATACGCATGATGCTTTACTCTTTATGTTCAGGGAATTGCCCCAAGCTTTACTAGTCCAGTTGCCGTAGGCTAACAGATTTCTTTTCTTATTACTAGATTTTTCTATCATGTAGCCCAGTTCTTCCCATTAGCTAACATGCATGGCTCATATAGGTATAAGTGGCTATGAGTGCACTGGTGGTTTTGTTTTACCAGTAGGTAAAAGCAGAGATGTATATTTCCTAAACGTTCCTGGTAAAAGAGACCTAAAAATTTCAGCCATTTAATTATACATTTATTTGCACATTGAATTAACTGTTGAATTTACTATTGGATTTATTCTGGAAAACAATTTCTACTAGTATATTTCAAATTTATTTGCACATTGAATTAACTTTTGAATTTGCTATTGGATTTATTCTGGAAAACAATGTCTAGTTGTATATGCCAAGCAAATAGATATGTTAGGTTTCTTTAGGGTTGTACTCTCCCCAGCACAGGCTTGTAGTACTTGTGTCAATTGATTGGCTCTGAATATGACACATTATGAAAAACAAAACAAAATTGGGTACAAAGTAAACTGGCAAGTGGCAATATATTTGAACTTGTAAGGGATTTGATAAATATCCATAAAATATTTACAAAAGGTACCTTGCTCTGGAAAATATAATCAAAATGCAGTCCAGGTATATTGTGCTACTTCAGGGATGACTTAGACCCTATAAAGGCTTAGTGGGAAGTAATGTACGTCCAGTGTATTGGTAAACATGCTGTATTCTATGAAAGATATTCTCATGTATTGCTAAACATATGCATTTATAAGAAGAAATGTTTCATTGTATTGGTGAACATGCTTTCTTCTGTTATAGATGTTCTAATGAATGCTAAACAGCTTTATCTTTGAAAAAATAGCGTATGTATTGGTGAACATGCTTTCATATGTTGCTGAACATGTGCAATTATGGCAAAGGCCTTTTGGGTTGAGGGTACAGCAACTGTTGGTAGGGTATAATACCCTGTAGTTGAACCCTGCTGCATATGCTAGCCTAGATCAGGATGTTCATAGGGTGAATAATTACCCCCAGAAGATACCCCCTCAAATTCTGCCTCAGGCAAAACCGCAGCACCCTCCCTTTCTACCCCATACCCAGCACCCAAAACAACACCCATACCCAGTTTTGCTCTGGGTATGCTTTGATCTCGGTCCCCTCAAGTGACCCTGATTAGGGTAGCAGGGGTGCGCTCCCTTGGAGAGGTAGGATTATGTAGGATTAAGATGGGCCATCTCTTAGATGTTCTTGGTCTTGTATCTACTGGGGTTTGTTCTCAGTATCTGTGCAATGATGGCTCTGTTTGTTTGCATTTCATCATTAATACGAGTGCTTTGGTAATGTGACCCTGAGATCAACCCTAGATTATACACTGTACCCTAGATACCCTGTACCATAGCCACATGTCGCTGCTAGTCTTAGGCCAGAGATTGTTCACCATATCCATGTATTGCCAGATACAGAGATGATTCAAGGGATTCAACCAACTCAACAGTTTACATTCTAACTATCTTTATAGGCAGGCCTTAATGACTGCTCAACACTCCACAGTTGTCTATACAGGAGAGGCTACAGAAAAAGCTATTGAAAACATGACCATATGCTCACGCTTTATTGTAACAATCACTTAAAACTGTGTTTTAACTTTCATCATGATTTAAATGTTTTTGAAAATAATTTAATTGGGATAAAGGAAATGGACCCCTACATAGTTGTGTGGTTTGTTTAAAATGAATTAGTTTCTGTAAACAGGAAACAGTTCCCAGTGTAGTCGTATGCAAATATGACAAAATGCATATAATATATCTTCATTATTAGCATGGTGTAAGGTCTGAAAACCCTGAATAAGGACAAAACTATTTGACTGAGTTTATGAAGAACAGGACCACTCCCTGCATAGTTTGTGAACTATGTGGCTTATAGTGTACAGCCTAAGTTTGTTACAGGCCCGTGACAATAATAGGGTAGTTTTGTGCAGTCTTTATTTGTGCAGTGGCTGTGCTAAAGGGTAAACAAGGCTACATCTGTGTCCCAGATCACAACACAAATACCCAGGCTGCACAGCAGTCATACAACAATGGACTTTTTGTTGTGTTGTTCTTAGAATGTTTGTAGCTTTATGAACATGACAAGCAAGGTGATAATTGTTATTGCAAAGCGTGTTTCTGTCATAACAATCCAGCTTTCATCATGGAATAACCAATTAGAAATTTTGATCTTTTTAAAAAAAATTGGTATGTTGAAAAAAGGAGCTAATAGCAAAAAATTGATTTCCTGTAAATTTGCAAAAATTATATATATATATATATATATATATAATATATATATATATATATATATATATATATATATATATATATATATATATATATATATATATATATATATATATATAGTTATACATATATATACATATATATAGTTATACATATGTGTGTGTGTTAATGCGTTGATAAAGATTTTGGTACTAATAAAATGCCATAGAAGTAGTTAAAAAATTGCAATGCATTGAAATGAAAGAGTTGTGTCAGTTGTGAATGGGTTTAGTTCACTTAATAGCCAGCAGATGTCTCTAGCAGTACCCTGGTTGTCTAGCCTGCAGTGCTGGCTGGCTGGCTGGCAGTTTGTTGAGGGAAGGAAACTTGATCTGGTTTCTATCTCTGCTGCTTTCTAATCTGAGTATTATCAACTATAGAGTTTCATGAGCACTTGCAAAGGATCCCCAGCTCCTTTATTCACAGTGTTCCCCTGCTATTTGTTTAGGGAACTGCTTGCGTTTCTTGACCTTTGGGGCAGTTGTGATTTTGTGCTGATTTTTGTGGCCGCTCTATAGCTCACTGGGCCCATTGGCGTTGCTGGGAGATATCGCTCTAGTAGAGCCTCTATCACAGCCAATCTCAATAAGTTATCAACCAGCTGGGATGTCCTGAGTTGGTGTCCTGGATTTACCTGGTAGTTACCACATTGAAAAGAACTAAGGAAGGAAGGATTGAAAATTCATATGATGATTTTTTAGGTCAAGAAGAGTGCGATAGGTTTGTTTTTTTGAAAAAAAATGAATACCCTTTTTTTTTGAGAAACATTTTATTTTCGAAGCTTTGGGATGGGAACTAGCTAGTCTTTTTTAGGATTACTCTGATTTTTTAAGAAACTTCTTTTTCAAAGATGATCATATCAAGAGTCACATTGGATGTGATTTGTTTGGCAATTTGAAAAAATATCATCGCTTTTGATTTTGAATATTTGATAGATAGGAATTGGCATTTTATCTAAAGATTTATGAGGCTTAGTTTAGCTTTGCCTTTATTCTGATAGCAAATTTTGATTTACATTTTCCCAGTGGCATATATATTCATTTGGGAGTTTATGATGCTTGCCTCTCCTGAAGTCAATGAAAGTAATGTTAGCTTTTTACTTAAAAAGTCTCTTCATCTAACTGATAAGGCATTTAGTTTTCTCAGGTATTATCAAAAAAAAATTTAAAAACTTGCAACCATATAACAATTCCATTGATAATATTAAAACATGCAATGACCATGATAGGATGGCGTAATATTGCTTATTCAAATGTTGAGTGTGGAGGATGGAATTTTTCATATTATAGGTATGATCTGTGTCTGGTAGGATCCTTCATTGTATTGACACCATTGGGAGAGGGGTTTCCGGAGGAGGGGGATCAAGTGTCCATGTAGGTTTTTGCTGCTGCCATTGTTATTGTATGAAGGGTGGTGCCATATGGGGATGTGATACTGGGTTTGGGTTGGGGTGGCGGCGTTGTTTCACCGGGGATACCCTTTACATAATGATGGGTTGGAGCGGCGAGCCGTGCCGGAAATACCTTGGAGTACACCTAGCCGTTAAGTGCGGCAGTCAAGGGTGGCGGCGATGGCGAACCTTGCCGCGACCCTTCGCTAAAGTGTGATAGAGTTATCAGATGTCACGTCTCTCAGAAGCCAACAAAAACGCGCCCGCTTTATACCGCAGGGGAAAACACTGGCCTGTGACAAGCCCCAGGGCCAAAGAAGCACTATATATTTTTTCTCTTGCTCCAGTTTTGAAGACATAATCACAAGGTCTCGGTGGTTTTGTGTGTGATCGTGGACAATGACAGCTGGTGGTGGGGGGAAAAATGGTGCGCAGGTTGAGATGGGTTCTTATCTCCTAAAACAGTGCCCAGCAGTAAGTCGGTCGACTGTGGCGGTGCAGAAAAATGAGAGAGCGAGGTTGTCAAGTCTTATTTCTGCACTGGTGGATATTGAATGCAGCTCTGAAAGTGATCATCACTCATCTCTATACCCCACTGCCTTCACTGCCTTCAAGCTGAATGCATAAACATTGTTCATTTTCAGAAACATGTTAATTAGTTGTTGCTATCCTTAGGAAAAAGATTTATTTAAAGTGTTATCAACTTAGAGAAGAATAGAAGAATCCATTTCAGATCAAATGTTTTTTGGTGGTAAGAAGTGTAGCATATTTTGGTATTTTGATGTCTGTTACATTTTTAAGGGTAGGAGTTAGTGAATTTACTTTTTTGTTAACCAATATGAAAGGAGGGTTTTTTCTTTGAATTCTTATAATTTTGAACACTGTTTAGTAGGAAAAGATCAAGGGAAATTGGAATTTTTTGAACTTGCATGTAAAATGAACTGATATGGGATAATTGTAATTCTGAAAACTTAACATGAACATGAATATATATATGAGTAATTTACAACTTTGAAAAGTTTGCATTAATGGGGCTTGTTATGTGGCAATTGTAATTTTGAAAATAGTTTATGAATATGAATTGATATCGGACAAAATAGGGGTATTAGAGACATGCGCTAAGGGGTAACAGCTGAAAGTCAGCATGTTGAGTAATTTTGAAAAGTTCACATTCGTATGAATTGCTGTGGGTAGAGTAACATGCTTTCATGGTAAAGAACTGAACACCAACATTTTGAGAAGAATGCATGAGGTACATGCTTTCATGGTAAAGAACTGAAAACTGGCTTGTTGAGAAGTATAGAACTGAAAAGCGGTATGTTGAGAAGTAAAGAACTGAAAAGTGGTATGTTGAGAAGTAAAGAACTGAAAAGCGGTATGTTGAGAAGTAAAGAACTGAAAAGCGGTATGTTGAGAAGTAAAGAACTGAAAAGTGGTATGTTGAGAAGTAAAGAACTGAAAAGTGGTATGTTGAGAAGTAAAGAACTGAAAAGCGGTATGTTGAGAAGTAAAGAACTGAAAAGCGGTATGTTGAGAAGTAAAGAACTGAAAAGCGGTATGTTGAGAAGTAAAGAACTGAAAAGCGGTATGTTGAGAAGTAAAGAACTGAAAAGCGGTATGTTGAGAAGTAAAGAACTGAACATGAGCATGTTGAGAAGTTTGATGACTGTGAGTTTGGTTGTGATCCTTGTGCCGCGAAGGGGATGGAGAAAGAGGAGGCTGTGATGGTTGTGATCTTTGAGCCGAGGAGAGAAAGGGGGAAGGGGAGGGGGGGGGGGGGGGTGCTGCATGTTTGCGGGGCAGCGAAGGATGTGATGTACATGGTCCAGTGGGCAGGAGGAGCTCTGTGCAGACCGGGAGCCAGGACGCCTCAAGACACACTCCTACCAGCCCCACCAGGCTTCCTGTCACTCATGCAACCAGCCACCAAGCGCACTAATTATACACCCTATACACATGTCAGGGCCACACTCATACAAGTATCAAATCAACACATGCATACTCTCCGAAATCACTTTCTTATCCATATCCCGGGGCTGTGCTATAGTAACAACAAATTGGGAATGTGTATGATTTAAATGGGGTGCTGAGATTTAGTCACATGGGCCGGTAGTAATTCCTCCGCCAAATACCAAGCATTTTGGAGGGGCTGGTAATTAGTGGGTGCCCGGCGCCTCAGCCAGTCAGAGAGCGCATCGGGCTCATTAGGTGAGCTAACCCCACCTCCAAGGAGAGCGGCGCGTATCCAGTTACCGCCGCAGCTCAGTCACATCGCAGCCAGCCAGCCAGCGACCAGGCTGATAGCAATAGGAGAGCTCCTCACTCATCAGGTTTCTCCACTCATTCTAAATAACATTGCACTCCTCCTACTTCCCCTCAACAACTACCACACCACAGCTACAGCACTGCTGCTGCTTGTACAGCTACTGCCACACGTTAATGGCAAACAAACAAGGACTATTTAGTGCCAGCTCTGGATATATACCCTAGGATTCCACTGGATATGCTCTCTCAATAGGTGAGTCAACTTTGGGTTTCTTCGGGATGTTGCGGCACGGCAGCCAGCGTTGTTTCTCTCTCACTTCCTCGCTCGGTCGTTCGCTCCCTCGCTCGCGGCCGGCTAGCTAGCGATGGCTTCCTCTGTCTGTCGTTAGGCCACATGTGTAACTGAATCTGGAGGTTTAGTAAATAACTGCTACAAAATGGCTTCCACACGTACTCGAGGGTTTAAGTGGAGTGCCGGGCTTGTATACACAACTACTTGGAAGGATGCTAGGCTTTATCTCATCACTGCTCACTCGGCCCACTTGAGACTGCGACATCTCACCGGTGCTCTTTCTCCCTTCCCCACATACCCACTTGTCTTTTATTTACTCACAATCCGACTATTTAGCCATCAAGTTATGATAACTCCGTCCAAGTCAGGGCTAAGATGTTTGTTTTTGCACCGGAGGAAGTACTGTAAGTTGATCCAACCTTCTTGCTGGTTGAACTTAGTGATGATTGGGAGAGGATCTTCAGCGTGTATATAGACTGGCTTGCTTGCTTGCTTGCTGGCTGTGTTCTCTCTCCTCAGTGTTCTGTTGTTGTGCCGTGCCTGTGCCCCACTTCCATTGTACTAGAAGCAAGAGGAGAGGTTTTGGCTATGAAAGCTGAAGCTTGGTGATCCTTGGCCTGTATCGGCCGTGCTCAGCGCTCCTCCAAAAACCATCCACCATCCTCGGAACGAACGGCACTGCAGCACGGTACATTCATCAGAATTTCAGCCATCATACCCCAATCTTAAACTCTACAGTCAGAGACCCCCTTACTCATCAAACCTGACACAACTAGTTATTACTTCACTCTTTAGTTATCTCTTCACATTTTTAAAAAGTTTGTTCAGCTTTTCTGAAAAAAAACAACAACAACTAAAAGTTGATACTCATGAAATCCTAGATACTGTTCTAGTAGCCTGACTTTTTATCCCAGCACGTATGGTGGATAGTCGTCTCAGCATACACAGAAATTTCAAACATCTTGGAAAAATTCTAACTTGGCTTGTCTTAACATGCTAATCATGTTTCGGGTGATTATTAAGCTCTAGGTAGTGAGGTTGAAACTCACTTGAACTTGCTCAGTGTGTTTCTGTGAAGAATTAAACTTGTAAAGTTTACACTTATCTAAACATGAAAATAGCAAGCCCAAAATGTAACTGGTATAGCTATTATTCACCTGGCCATTATTGAAATGTAACAACATTTGATAAGGATAGGTAAGGATGATAATCACCTTATGTAGAATTTTCTAATTTTATTCAAGAATAGAATATTATATTTGTCTGGACATACTAATAATGTACAATCCTACCTAGGAAGGATAAGTAGTGTCTAGGAGTGAAGATATATATCTAGATATTCTAAGAAAGTTGAGTCTTCCTGAAAAGTTAACTTGTATAGTGTTTATTCATCTGGACATACTATGAGAGTTTACCTTTTCTAAATAGAAATGTTATCACATTTGATACTCATGGACATGACCATTGAGTCATTATGTATCACCTTTAGAAATAATTATCAAATGGCTTCTCATTAACCCTTATGCTGCTGGTGGCTAATTTTGCCATTACAATATGATGCAAAAAAATCTGAAAAATAACTGAAACCCTGGCAAATGGGTACCCATCTTAGAATACTCGGCAAGAGCTATCCAATAAATACCAACATGACAAGGTGTAGATATTTATCAAAGATCTTTGCGTCCTTGTACTTGGGACGAAAGTAGACTTAGCATTAGAAGGGTTAAAAATGTAATTAATTGACAACTGACCCATTTTCTGCAAGAACTAGGTGGCCATTCTTTATGTTTCTAAATGTAGATGAAGATTTGCAGTGCCTGTTCTCTGGTTAGTAGTCATTCAGGGCGCACCATCCCAAGATGGAGAACTACTTTCAGCTAACTCCTCCTCGCCATCATTCCTCTTGCTTGAGCGAGCTCGCTGCGGCCGCCGCCGTCTCTCCGGCAGCTGCTAGATATATCCACCCCCCTCCCTCCCAGCTAGACGGAAAGCTTCAATTCTACTCCCCTCCCCTCCTGTATTTTAGACACCCTTAAATTCTTTCATTTAATTAACACATTTGGCAAAATTGTGGCCAAGGAAAAAAAGTGTGATTATTTTAGCGAGGTAATACCTGCAAAACATTGGAAGAAGAGATGTTAATTAGACATATATATGCAACTTTCCTGTGTATTTCAAAATCAGTGTTCTCTTTGCCGGTTATGTTCATCATATGAATAGCATTCACAGATAGATGTAGATCTAAAATTTAAAGTTAAGGATGCAGAGGCTTTCAATCAAACCCCTCTTTACTAATCAAACTTAAAATTTCTTTTTAAAAAATGTCACTTTCCTTAAATGAGATAGATCTACCTCTCTTTTAAAACATACCCCCCTTGCACAGAACCCTTGCACATACCTTCTGAGCCAAGTTTCATTAATGAAGTCCTGGCTGTATGGGAATGCAGCTTAGGCACCCAAAGAGACTCTTGTCTGATTTCCTTGGATGAAAAACTTGTGCTTGCTATTTGGTCTCTCAGCAGCTGCTCTGATTATTCCTCCCCCTTCTCCCATGTATTACTCACAACATGGAGCACCTAGCCGGGTCCCGAGCGTGTTTCCTGGCACCCATAGCCATCGCCATAGAGACAGCCATTCAGCAGCATCCTCCCAATAACTCTCATATCAATTGTGATAACCTTTGAGATGGAACTTTGATGGTAGCCTTATAGATTCCCTTTCTAAAGGTCTGTGTGTCTTTTTAAAAGGTGGGTTTTTGTCGAAGGATATTAACTTTTTCTCTGAGTTTGTAATAGATATTTAAGAAAGCCCTTCTGCATCTGTAATCCTACTATAACAATTGGGATCATAGGTCAGTTTGTTATTGTACCGTTAGATGGGATTATTAATTCATTAAAAAAATAACTGTACTCACCTTCAACCATACCTCTTACAATCTTTTTGTACCCATTCTTAAATGTATGATTCCTTGAATTTATATCTATTTGAAGTACATGTTTCTGTGTACTCAGTGCATTAAGATATTTGAAAACAGTCAAGTTTCTATTCCACTAATGAAGTCATGTCATTTGTATACATACTAAAATCGCTGAAAAAAGTCCATGCTCAGTGTGTACTGCACCATACTAAAAACGTTGAAAAAAGCCCAGGCACAGTTTTATTAGTCAAATTACTTTTAATACTTTGATTCATAGGCAGCCATATGTTACAATTTAGCTAATGGATTGGATGCTATGCTGAAAACCTCCCTAACGAAATCACACAGATAAAAAATCAATTAAACATTTGAGATAAGAAAAAAGACTCTCTGATCAAAGAGTGTGGTTAATTAGTTGAAAGACTCACCTGTAATTAAGCTATTCAGGAGGCAGGTATAATAGCTGCCATTGTTCCTGGCCGAGCCAGCAGGTGCTAATTCCAATTGTTTCTGTGTTGGCACTCGGGCTTAGCCTTTGGTCTGCCTGATTTATCTGGCTGTTTCTCTCACCTGGAGTGATTTTCTGCCCCCCTCAACAGGTGGGCTCACCTTTGACTTAATTAATCTATTGTTATTCTTAGGTGTCTGATTGTTCTTTTCAATTAACTTATTTACCTGAATGCACAGATAGTTGCTGTGCTAAAAGTATACCAATACTTAAATCTCAATTAAAAGCTGTACCTGACACCTTTTATAATACCTGTGAGTTTCATTATATTGTAGACATGTAAGTGCACTATAGGTATGATATTATACCTGATTTCAAGTATGTATTCAAATGAAAAAAGAAAGATTTCATGAAAATTCAAAGTAAATAGAATAAAATAAAAATTGTCTATTTTAAGTTGTTGTTTTTTTCATTTTTTTTTATGAAAAGTTGGGGTTACATTTTATATGAATTTTTCAAGCTCTGTACTTTTTCTTAAAAATACATGAGTAATATGTGTATATAACCCATAGGGAAATGTGCAAAACTTAGTCTACTTGATATTTTACACCCATGTTTTGCTACCATTTTTACATACAGTGAAGGCCTGTGTCAGGGACCAATCATATATTGTCTAACCCACAAATGACCTCACAATCCCAGAAATTGTGATAAATGATAAAAATGGCGCTAAAGTTTTTTTCTACACAATCATAGACACAATGATAGAAATACCTGTGCAGCTTAGACAATGCAGGGCTACAACAGGTATTTTTGGCCAGTTGAGAAAAGCTTATAATAGTGTCTTACATGTTCAATTAGAGAATTTTTATACACCTCACCTTTTAACCCAGAATTCTGTTTTTCTTTTCAACTCCCATTCCATGCTCGCAAAAGAACCACAATGCCCCGAACTTTTTGCTGCAAACCTTCCCTTATGAGAACACCTATTATGATGTCTACCTTTCTGTTTGTACAACTGCATTCAACTCCGGCCAATATTTAACCAATTTCACATGTTGTTTCTCTTTAGATATGGGCTGAATGCCCATTCCGTGTTTGTGGTATTTCTCCCCCTCGGCACATTTTTCCTGGCTGCCACTTAACGATGAGAAGACAAATGTCTTGTCTCACTTCCTCCCCGTTTTGGTTCCCTGGCCCAGTATTTTTAGCCCTCTCGCAACAGGTGCTCCACTTCAAACTTGATCTTTTCTTCGGGCAGCTCGAGACATTTCACATGGGCTTGATGTATGGTACCAGGCTGCTCATGACAGGAATAAACCTGGTTATGGGCGCATTATGATACCTAATTGGTAAACAATTGTCATAATAGAACCCTTGGATATCTGATACCTTTAAGTGCTTTACTAATGGTTTCACTTATTTCTTGCCACTATTTCTGCTACTGCTACTACTACTGCTACTACTACTGCTACTACTACTACTACTACTACTACTACTACTACTACTACTACTACTACTACTACTACTACTACTACTACTACTACTACTACTGTAACATTTACTACTACTACAACTACTACTACTACTACTACTACTACTACTACTGTACATTTTAATACTACTATTACTACTACTACTACAACTACTACTACTACTACTACTACTACTACTACTACTACCACCACCACCACCACCACCACCACCACCACCACCACCACCACCACCACCACCACCACCACCACCACTAATTCTACTATATTAGGTACCTCTATCTATTTGTTTTCTTTTCTTTCTATTCCTGGATTTATCTGTGTATCTTAAAAGAAAACTGGCCTATTATGCATTATTTCCCTAATGGCAGATACGTTTCTTCTTTGTCTTTACTTTTTTATCCAGTGGTGTAGCTGTTAACTAAGTGGTTATTGTAGTGACTATTGGGTGAATGATAGCAAGGTATAACTGTAAGATTCCCCCATGATAAGTTAAGCGTTTGTGGTTTGTAGGCTTAGGAGAACCAACAACGAAACAGAGAAGCTAGTTTATATAAGCAAACAAATGTACAAATGACAGATTACTGAGCTTATGCTTGAGAATGTCCAAAATGGTAAATAACGATGGCGGCTTTAAAAATGTATTCTTAGGGATCAAGGGAGCTGGCCTGCACTGTTTACAGGTTTAGAGTTAGTATTGGAGTGGACAAAAGCGTTGTTCTTACTGGCGGTTTGTTCAGTGAACGACTTCAAACAGCACGGCCGACTACTGTTCCTCTGGGGAGTGAAAGGGGTGGGGGGGGGGGGGGGGGGGGCTAATTTGGCCAATATATGATGATGCGAAAAACCTGAATAATGAGTGAAACCCTGGCAAATGGGTACTCATATGAGAGTACTCAGTGAGAGCTATTCAATGAGTACCACCATGACAAGGTTTAGATGGTTTCCTAAAATATTTGTGTCCTTGTTTTTTGGATGAAAGTAGCCTTAGCATTGGAAGAGTTAAGCGTGGAGACTGTGTGCTACTACACCTGCCGCTTGATTAGCTTCTGAATTATCCCAGCTCGGAAGCTTGTCGCCCGGCTCCGCATTCTTCCCGCTGCACTGCGCCTTTCTGCCCACTTCAAAGCCGCCTGCCGGGCTGGCTGGCTGCTCCTCCACTGCTCCTACCCTCCCCCTACCCCCAGGGCAGATACAACAACATCACTGAGATCTCACGCTCCATCAGAAGGGCTCATTCGGGCCTTTAGTTACAAGGGTCGTTCCTCCCGTACTCTATCGTCAGGGACGGGACCAAGTCTGCCTTTAGGTACAAGGGTTAGTTCCTCACATTTCTCGGACTTGATCCGCAGGACTGGGACCCAGCCTGCCGTAAAGTCCAACTTTAAGGACCAAGAGTCGTCCCTCAGAGTTCCCGGACTTGAGCAGCAGGACTGGGACTTAACCGGTCTTCAGGTCCAAGGGTTGTTCCACAGAGTTCCCAGACTTGAGCGGCAGGACTGGGACTTAACCGGTCTTCAGGTCCAAGTGTTGTTCCTCAGAGTTCCCGGACTTGGTCTTAACCCTTATGCTGCTGGTGGCTAATTTGGCCAATACAAAATGATTCAAAAGACATAAAAAATGACTGAAAGCCTGGCAAATGGGTACTCATCTGAAAGTACACAGTGAGAGCTTTCTAATGAGTACCAACATGACAGGGTTTAGATGGTTTTCTAAAATCTTTGCATCTGTGTGCTTTGGACGAAAGTAGCCTTAGCATTGGAAGGGTTAAAACCTATCTCTGCTTCAATGTTTCTTTAGATATTGTTGTCTGGATCTATAGTACTTTTCAGCATGATTGTGAAATTCAGAAATATTTTTGAAATAGCTTGAAGGGGGGATGGTTTGGCAGTATGAGTAGTCTGATCACTGAAATCGTAATTAATACCTCTATAATCAATTATCCAGTTAAGTTTTAATTTGCTAGTGTTTCCCAGAAACACTCATGATTATCTTGGGATTCTCATTTACCCATTAAGTACGGATTTTATAAAAAAAAAAATAGTAACTCAGATCTTCTTATACAATAGGAAGATATCGGTTATTGTCCAACTTCTTGACTGTTAAACTTAGTTCTTGTTTTTTAGTAACACCCAAATGTTATTAACCCTTATGCTGCTTGTGGCTAATTTCACCAAAAATGATACAAAAAACCTGAAAAGTTTTGTTTTTCAAAGATCTTTGCGCCCTTGTGCTTTGGGTGAAAGTAGCCTGAGCATTAGAAGGGTTAGCATTCCTATGCTGTGAATCCAGGCAGCAACTTTCACAGTCGCATTTCATTGGAGGAAATGTGTAATTAATGACGGGAAAGGAATGGGGACCAGAGGTGGAGAAGTGATGAATGAAGCTGTCAAAATCCACCTACATCTGCTGACCTATCTCACCACATGTCATCAACCCATTTATGCTTAGAGCACGCGGAGGATCTCAGTTAGTAACTAGTACATTTCTTAAGTTCAGCAGTATTTTGAAAATATTTGAAGAAGTTTTTTTCACGACTTCCATATATCTTTTGTTGAAGTTCTCGAAGTTGTGTGTGTTTCTGTGTAAGAGAGTGTGTGTCTGTTGATGGGTTTTATGAGAGTATGTATGTGTGTGATCATAGAGGGATCATCACTCATTGCCTTTAACCCTTATGGTGGTGTTGGTGGTGGCTAATTTGGGCAATACAAAATGATGCAAAAACCTATAAAAAAAGGTATGACGGAAACCCTGGCAGATGGGTGTTCATCTGAGAGTACTCAGTGAGAGCTATCTAATGAATACCAACATGACAGGGTTGTTTTTCAAAAGTTGTGCATCCTTGTGCTTTGGACCAAAGTAGCCTCAGCATTGGAAGGGTTTAAGCATATTTACAGACATTGTTCTATTTATGCTTTTGAACAAGATTTCTGATAGTTTTCTGTGAAGGGCATTGTGTCTGTATGTCAGCCACCTGGGGGTTCTGTTAATTTGCAGGTTTGCCTCACTTTTCTCCTTGGAGGATGCGTGATCTGCCAACACTTCCTCACAAATAAATAAATAAAAACAATGGCCTCATTTTTATTCATACAAAGCTGTTTTATTGATTTTTTCGTTCACACCTGGGAGCCACCGGAAGTGAGGTAACACGGAAGACTTAATGCTGTTCATATGTTTCCAGTTTTAACCCTTTGATCCCAATAATATTAAATAGAATTGTATATTTTAGGGATACATTCCTCGTGATCAGCATTTGGAAAATGTTTTCAATACAGAAGTGTCAGACGTGAAAAGCTAACATTTTCATCTTGATTTTTTTCGGAAAATCTTTTTTTTTTCTATTGTATCATTGTAATTATGTTTTATTTCATCTTGATGATTCTTTCCAAGGGTGAGACAGAGAATGGACGCATTAAGGAATATGTTTTGTATACTCAATACAAAAAATAACTATCAAATTATCATTGGTGACTTTTCCTTGAAATTTATTTCAATGCTTATTTTTGAATAATTTACTAATTAATTTTAGAAAAATGCACCTGACAACCTCTAGGGGACGCCAGGTTTGAACAAATGAAATGCTGATGTTCATCTTACAATGCAAGGCACTTCTTGATTTCTTTTTAACCCTTTTGCAGCTGGTGGCTAATTTGACCAATACAAGATTATGCAAAAATACTAAAAAATGACTGAAACCCTTGATAAATTGGTATTTATCTGATAGCTCAGCAAGAGCTATCCAATGCATACCAACATGACCGGGTTTAGGCGGCTTTCAAAAATGTTTGCGTCCTTGTGCTTTGCACGAAAGTAGCCTCAGCATTGGAAGTGTTGATTTAACTAGGCATTATTTGTAAATGACACTTCGATCATACTCGTGAAGACATTGCCCTTAAGTCAACAGCTTGTTACTCTCATTGCTAAAGAAATCTAATTGACGTAAATATAGAGGATAAAGATCACTCATAAAAATCTTGCAGGGCTTGATGCCTGAGGCAGGTTGTATTTGTCAAGAGAGATAGGAGTCCTGTGCTGTGGTGCTAGCTGGCTGCCAGTTTTTTGGGGCACTTTGTTATGCCAGATCCGTCAGCGGGTTATCGGTACGAGGAGGAGTTGGGTACTTGGTGCTGAGAGTGAGGAGGAGGAGGAGAAGGAGGACGACTGTGATTCCTCCTCCACGATTAGCAATAAAAAGAGCCGCCAATGCCGCAGCCGCCGTCACTCTACTGGGAGGGTGTTGAGAAAGTTAAGGGCCAGTCAATAGCGTGGGTGTCAGCGCTTTGTAGAACAACTCCTGCCTGCGTCCCGTCCTCTGTCTGTCCGTTCCTCTGCACAAACTGGTCCGATGCTTGCTCTGTGGAACTGTTCTCCAGGGTCCGTACTAGGGTCTTAGCCAGGATTTATAAATTGGGTGCCCAAAATTGGCAATTCTAAAATATAATAAGGGGGATCACAATCTACTCATATTTCAACATGTACAGATTTATCAAAATAAGGTATGATATACTTATTCAATCTCATGGGAATTATATGGAGAAGAAAAAATCCAATTATATGCTTGAGATTGACTTTTTAAGAAAATTGCTCACAAAAAGAATTGGGTGTCCTGAGGGGTGCATTTTAAGAGTGTATGCATTCAAAAAGACACTCAGATGCCCTGCTGGCTAAGACTATGTACAAAGTCTCTGTACAGGAGGCTGGCATCGTTGGTAGTAGTATGTGAAAATGTGGTTGTGTTTACGGCTCAGCGCTGTGTGTACATTGCTATCGTAGAGATAGGCAGCCTGGAGTATCTGTTGTTCTGAGTAGAAACAGCTTTCGTGTTTCACAGTAGGGAAAGTGCTGAAGGAAAAGACTGTGTCAGCAGCTATCAGGCCGAGTAGACGTGCTGCCTTATGATAATCACCATGTGCTGCTCAAGGATTAACCCTTATGTTGCTGGTGACTAATTTTGCAAATGAAATATTAATAATAATAATGATAATAATAATAATAATAATGACAATAATAATAATCATAATGATAATGATAATCTTTATTTAAAGAGGGTAACTCAGTCCTATGGTTAGGATCGTCCCTGAGATCAATAATGCAAAAGTACTCACTGAAAAATGACTGTAATCCTGGCACATTGGTACTCATATGAGAGTACTCAGTGAGAGCTATCCAATGAATACTAACATGACAGGGTTTAGAAGGTTTTCAAAAATCTTTGCATCCTTGTGCTTAGGATGAAAGTAACCTCAGCATTTGAAAGAATTAAGTGGAAAGGCAATTTTGAATTTTGTTTTTCGTCACTTTCTATTGCCATATTGCAGGTATAATTGTGACTAGCCATTTCTTAGTGGTTAATGAAACCTGGCAAAAACACTTCCTAACACCAAGTCACTTGCATGCCCTCGCTGGGATTTGAATCTGGGTAGCTATGAGAGACCGCATGCAGGACCTAAGAATTGAAGGTTACCTCAAAGAGAAATATTTGAAGTAATATCATGGTTTTTCATTAGAAGACCCGCAAGTCTCATACCAATTGTTCTTCAATAACTTATTTCCTAAAGACAAAAGCATTCACTTAGGACCTAGCCACCTGACCCTGACTATCATTGGCTTAATAGGGTACCTAAGGTCTCACAAAACAAACCAAAACAAAGCATTGTTATTTTATAGCCAAATCTCAATTTCATGCTAATTTTGTTAATATAAAATGAATATTCCTCTTAAGTCAAAGCAATTGAACTTTTAATTTCTTTGCTTATGTGCTTTATTTCTTAAAGCAAACTTTTCCTTGTCTGAGTCACCCATTTCTATTCTTACACTGTTGTACCATTTACTCAGCATTGCAGGGTCACACTCCAATCATGTAAATTACTTATTAAGACATTTCGCAGCCATCACCTTTCAAATAAACTTGATCCCCGCAAACCTGATCCACATTCCCGGGCCTCACGACAACATTTTTAACCTCCGAACATGTATACTTGTAAACAGAAACATCTTTGTTCTGGAAGAAATAGAGATGGAGGAATTTTTTTTAATCCAGTGTGCTGTGCAGTGTGTTTATTGGGTGTTGAGATCCACTTGAATGTAAGCTGCTCGCCCGTTAGGAAGCAGAGCGGAACAGGTGCGCGGCCTAAGAAAAGCGACCAATCAAATGTCACCTGTAGAATGTTAACCCTTTAATGCTGAACCCTTGTGGTGCTGGTGTTTTATTTGGCCCATACAAAATGACGCGAAAAACCTGAAAATTGACTGAAACTCGGGCACATGGATACTCATCTGAGAGTCCTCAATTAGAGCTACCTAATGAAAACCAATATGACAGGGTTTGAATGGTTTTCAAAATTCTTTGCGTACTTGTGCTTAGGACGAAAGTAGCATTGGAAGCGTTAACCCTTTAATGCTGACAGGTTCTTATAGAAATTGTCGGCTGGATCTCTCACACTTTTGATAACAACTTATCATAAATTATCCGTAATTCGGGACACTTCTTAATGATTATAATTGTTATGGGTTCAGGGTGGCCCATGTTTTCGGAAAATATCATGATGTTGTTTGAACAAGATTTCCAGCTGTACTCAGAGACCCCTTATGGTACGACGCACATACAAGTGTTCTGAAAGACCTCATTGATCATAAAAAAATACATTTGAATTCATTTTGTATTTTTTGATGTAAACTATTTTTCTTTCTTTTGTGTTATTTTTCAAATATCTCATTATTATTCTTAACATACATACGCATAAGTTATCATGATTTATCACCTAAAAACTTCCTTCACCTCTATAATTCAGCTCTATATCAGTAAGATTATTATGAAAATCTTACATGGTTTATTGATTCCCCTCCCATCTTTCTGTTCAGGTCACCGTTATAGAGATAAGGTTTCAGCTGGAAATAACACAACAGCTCAAGGTTTTCTTATGGGTTGAACTGTTGCAGGTTTAATGGTGATTTGTCTACCATGCCTAATGTGTCCCTTTTCCTGATTGGTTGAATTGCCTCAGTAGACAAGAAAAGTCTTTAATTGAAAATCCAAATGGTGACCTGGTCTCCCATGTTTATAATCTACAAGGCATAAATGGGAAACAAAACTGATTTAGGAGTAGTAGTACACTTGCTGCAAGTCTGTAGTGCAAGCCTGCATACTCCAAGTTGACTTGAAGTTTAGTTCTATTTTTGTCCTCGTGATGGAGCCACTAGAGTTGCAGTTAATTATTGGACTATGAGAGTACATACATGACTTAGCAACTTCCATCCTTGCCACTGGATCAGAATCATTTCGTTTTTTCACTGGCAAAAAACATATGACGTGAACTTCATGTGAACCTCCACATAAATTTTGAACCCAGCCCCCCAAAATATCCTACAGCTTAAAATCCTATTTCTTTAGAGTTGCTGACATCTTAATTGTGGTGGTTTGTGGGCTGGGGGTATATTTGCAGTTAGTGCTACATTGGCCCTCTCTGGGGCTGTGATGTATGGGTGTGTGCAGTGAGTGAAACGATGGTCTGCATGCTAGGAATTGCTAGTTAAGAGTAGGGGAGGCCACTGCATTCGCTTTGATCTCCCCTCGCTGGGGACCAGCGATGCTCTAACCTATTATCCCCACCGCCATAACTCCCACTAACGCCGCTCACACTATGACAGTTTTATTTTTTGGGTTTGTGCGGGTAATGGCCAGGGGGGTTTGGAACAGGGGAGCCAGACAGGGCCATGAATACCTAGGGGCGTAGATTTGATGGCCGAAAGTCTCCTACCCCGGTTGATGGATAAACTGCACATTCGTCCACAGTAGTAAACCCTTATAGGAGGGGCCATAGATCTCCGGCTGTATGAGATGATCATTCAATAAAAGGGTCTATTCCTGGTCATAAAAAAGGGGTGCACTTGTACATTTCAGGGTTGGGTTGGGCTATAAACATCGGAATGAGACGCCATATATGTGTTACCTGAACAGATGACGGTCCCGCTTAACCAATGCTGAGGCTACTTTCGTCCAAAGCACAAGGACGCAAAGATTTTGGAAAACTATCTAAACCCTGTCGTGTTGGTATTCATTGGAAAGCTCTCGCTGAGAACTCTCATATGAGTACCCATTTGCCAGGGTTTCAGTCATTTTGCAGATTTTTTGCATTATTTTGTATGGAGAAAATAAGTCACCAGCAGCATAAGTGTTAAAAGGCTCCATCCCTGCAGCTTACCAAAAGGATGCACTGGATTGTGTGTCTCCTGCTTCAGCCGTAAACCCTGAAAGGAGAGCTTTATATTTGGTGGCCTATACAAACGTGTGTGATGTGGCGCGTTTGTTTTTGGAGAAAGCAGGAGAAGGCTGACAGGTGGAGGCTGTTAACATCATGCCCTAACACTCATTGTTCCTCCAGCCACCACGGCAGTTATGAGGAGACCGCTGCTGTGAAGTGCTGCATTTCTCATCAACCAGGCCATATTCAGATGTCTTCCCTTGTGGATAGGTGGCACTGCGGTATTCTAGTGCAGTATAACTGCATGCACCACCCCCTCTTTGGGAAATATTATGACATAAATGACCAACTAGTAGGCCACTTACCTTTTTGGAGATGAAATATATATAAAACGGTATGAGGTGAAATATATATAAAACGGTATAACACAAAGCCTAGAAGCTAGGCTATTGGTAACTCTACAGGCAGATATACTCCAATGACAAATTTGTACATACATATTGCAGTTCTACCTTGGATGAAGAAAAGAATGGATATGTAGCGAGAGGCCAATTACTATGTGTGCTATAGTGAAGGGCTCAGGGCTCTCCAATCGTTTACATTACAGAGACCTGCGCAGAAACCTGTGCAGAGCACAACTTATGGGCTATTCGTTGAGGCTAGCCTGTTTAGGTTGACCGGCCGCCGGTTTCATATCCACTTGTTTTTATTCGTCTAAGGTTCAACTTGTGACTTGTGGACTTTGTGCGGGTTGTGTGGAGCTGGGATATTGGATCCCGGGTGAGGGCAGTGGGGGCACTCTCAGGACAAACTTGTTTACTCCCTCATCCTCAGGCCAACTCAATGGTCAGACAACCATGAGGGGCCCAGAGGGGTCGGGGGATCACATTTCATTTGGCCAACTTGTGTATGAAACTTTGAGATTATTCGTGCACAGTTTACCCTTAATTTGGAGTAGTTTCTCTGAAACTGAAAGAAATCTCAGATCTTCAGGATGACTATCTTTACCGAATTGACTTATAATACCCTGGATTTCCTACGATGTCTAACTCATTAGTGTAACCAAAAGTGGATAAACACATGTGTTTATCAAATTTTGGTGTCTCTCATTCGTTATTGAGAGTTCCTCTAGAAATTGAGGTCTGAATCTATAATAGTTTGGAAGATGACTTTCAAATTAAGAACAATTTTACAATATATTTGAAGAGAGTTTTTGGGAATATTCAAATAACATCTCTCACCCCAATATCTTCCAAGGTTTGCTTTTGTCAACATGATTTCATCCAAAATGCTAGGCATCTTTTGGCGGCCGAGAGCGCTAATGGGTTAGGTTTGCAGCAGAGCAATTTGCAGGCAGGCAGCGTCCGTGGAGCGGAGCTTGTCAAGAGGGTTTTAAGTTTGCAAGATGAGGGAGCACAACTGGCAGCTAACTCATGCACAAAGAGCCACATTTAGAAAGGTATAAATTATCGCCGGGAGTATTCCTATGCTGGGATGGCACGGGAGACCATCCTCCTCCCCATCCCACAGAGAGAGAGAGAGAAAGAGAGAGAGAGAGAGAGAGAGAGAGAGAGAGAGAGAGAGAGAGAGAGAGAGAGAGAGAGAGAGAGAGAGAGAGAGAGAGAGAGAGAGAGAGAGAGAGAGGAAGCTTTGATTAGTGCTTGAGATGTTCTCCTGGTTAGAAAAGTCCATTGTTCTCCTCATGTATTCTTTGTATTCTTATTAACCTCGAGCACCTCACAAGCATCTTGCAATGGTTTATACTTAGGGCCCAGACGACACCCTGTGGTGGAGAAAGGGGGGAGGGTGTTTAGTCTAGGATAGGTGGGTAGGAGATGAGTCGGTACCCCATGGTGGAGAGAGGGGGTGGGGGGAGGGGGGTTGTTTAGTCTAGGATAGGTGGGTAGGAGATGAGTCGGTACCCCATGGTGGTGCAGTGAGTGGACAAACAGTGATGTAAGAGTGAATGAGGCCAATTGCCCTGGCAGTCAGCAACTGTCCTGCTATTTTCATTCCCATGACATTTCCAGCTCGTGGCAGAACAACACTCAGAGCCTGCCCCTCCTAGTGTAGTGCACCCCCATCAGCTGTGAGCTGGGACGAGAAGGAGGAGGCCAGAATTAGCCGCAAAACTTTAAAAGGAAGCTTGAATACATAACTTGTGGCATTTCACTGAATAAACAGGGGAAGGAGGCGTCTGGGCAACCGGCCAAGATCTTGCTGTGCTGAGGGAACTTATGGCAGGGGTAGGGGGGCTGGACATTGATTATTAAATTATTTCCATGTTGGCCTTATTTCCTTATTCAATTAACTTCCCAGCACTTCATAGTCGTCTGATGATAAATCATAGCCATAACTCTTCACCCATGTGTCTCCACTTATCCTCATTTAGGGGCCCCCATACCTTTACTGCAAGATTGCACTATGTATAAATCATCTACGGGTTAAACAACTTACTATCATTTCTCCAAGTTCTTGAAGTTTTAACTGAGAAGAAATATGGTTCTGTGTCCATCCTCAAAGTTTGTTGGTTTCACATGAAAGCATTGCTCATGCTTGTTTATTTCTTATTTCAACTGTGGGAAGAATGAGAGGAACTACATCTAACACAACAGAGATTTCCCGACTGCACTTTGCGAAACTAAAACCGTACTTAGAACTCTGGCATGGGAGGCTCAGCTGTTCGTTGGAGACTCACGCAGACACAGAAGAGTTCCTCCCTCAGCTGTCACTGGGCTTTATGGCGGAGAAGGAGGAGGAAAAGGAGGGAAAAAATGCCATTTTGTTCAATTTGCGGAGGATTCCCGAGTCTGGAGCACCTGGCTAGCAGATTTGCTAACTCACTTAGCATCACGGCCTACCCAGAGTAGAGAGACCGATCATGATGAAAAGTTCAGGGTGCTCTTGTAGACAGACTATCCATGGTCCAGCTTCGCTACATGCTGCATGCTTGGCCCTGGTACATGAATTATGGCCGGACTTGTGCTGGCCTGTCTAGAGAACTAATCAGGGTTGTCATAATTACCAACTATTAGGCAATCTAAATAAAGCTGTCTGTCCTCTGCTAGTTTTTCACCACCACCATGATGACTGACTGGCTGCTGTAAAGTGCCCTGCAAGCTGAGATATCGCAAGCTCGTAAAGAACTAGTAAGACGGGAACATCGTTGTCAAAGGTCCCCTTTGCCTTGCATTGTCGGCTTTGCACTTATACCAGACCGATGGTTTTGGTTATGCTGTAGCTGGGACATAATGCTAACCCGATGGCTGTGTTGTCAAGTTTCTCCACTCTCTGCTCATTGCAGCTCTGGTTTATTGTGGTATTTATATTGTGTACTGGAGGTTTTTTAAAGGATTTATTGCGGAAAACACAGTGAGCAGGCGTTTGGGGCATATTCCAAGTGCATGGATACTCTACGCGTGGTTAAGGGTGAGATTCCCAGTTCATGAAAATATGTGACCAAAAAACCTTCAAGCATGTACGTCTCGAAACATGAGAAGTGTGATCTCCTAGACTCTTCCTCACTTCCAGTCAAAATTTCATTTAAGCCTAGTATAGTTCTAAGCTGTAGAAGTTATTTAACCTGTTAGAGTAGGAATGTCTTGACCTGGTATTCTAGAGGCTTATCATGAGAAAATATTCACAAATTACATGTATATAAAAATATATATATATATATATATATATATATATATATATATATATATATATATATATATATATATATATATATATATATATATATATATACACATATATATATTGAAGTAGCAGCAGTTGTGTGAGAATGAAATAAAGGTGCACAACTCTTACAAACAACTGACAATTGGTTATCAATTCCTTCATTGGTCTATTTACTATACTGTTAAAAAAATAACCTATTTTTATTCTAGGCCTGTGGGTTCTTACTAATCACATCTTTAATTGACATGGTCTGGATAATTGCAACCCCTCCTCTCCCTACCCCTCTCATCTTATTATATTATCTATCATTACTTGAGAATCGCTTAGCCATTGTTTTTGCAAGTGTTCATCACAGACATACATGACTTTTTGGTGAAATCCATGTTATGGGTCCACGGGTACATTACATCCCTATGTAGAGCATGCATATGTTCTGTCCATGTGTGTGTACCATTAATGTGCTGCGTATCACAATATTATGAGGATATGGGGGGATAGGGTTTCAATGAGAGAGATAGCAGGGATCTTTGTAGTTGCCAGAGACCTGTGGCTTAGCTGCTATTGGCTTGTGGAACTGGCCAGCTTAGATCAACAGTGGACTGAAACTTTTGGCTTCATCTTGAATGGGAATACCCCAGACATTCTACACACTAGTAGTAACAGTACTACCCTGTAGAGGGAGCCATGGTTGCTATGTATTTGAATACAACCAGGATATTATACATACTAGTAGTAACATAGCCTGCCTCCCAGGCCATATTTAAATGTCTTCCATTGTGGATAGATGACACTGCGGTATACTAGGAGTTCAGTTGTCATGACTAGTTGCCACCATAAGTGGCTATGCTTCAAGACCAATATCTGTGCTCCAGGAATTAAATATATGGACATCATTGTACAGTGTAAGACTCATTAAATTTTTCTGTCCACTGGTCAGTTTAGATAATCATTTGACTCTTCTTGTGTAACTAAGCTTTACTAATACTGACTTCTTAAGGTTCTTTCATTATGTGCAGTGGAAGGTGGCTACAGTTGCAGGAGACATTCTTCTAGGTAGCGTGTAACCGAAAGTAATTACGAAATGAATCACATTGAGCAATTGAATAACTCCTTCCTCCTCATGTTTTTCAGGTATGTTTCTTGCTGATATTTCTATACATCATTGAGACAGGTTGGTGAGTCTTTCCATTATCATTATGATTACCAAACCATCATTGTAAAATGTTTGTTTGTTCAGAAATTATAATTGATTTATAATATACAGGGTTTACAAAAAGGGATGTTATCTAGAGAAACTACTTATTTGTTATAAGTTGAAGGGTTCTAAAAGCATTGCAGTTTAGATTTTTAAAATGGATTTGTTGTTTACATGGAAGGAGTGTGCTTTTTCTGTGCACTTTGTATGGAATTTGTGAAGTGAAGTGGTGAGATTTTTGCGGCCACTGCTCACTTCCGGTGCAGCCGGAGGGGAACAAGTCTGCAGGCATCCCAGATCCCAGCAGGAGCAGTCGCCACGGAGACAATAGGGGGTCAGTCACCATGGCAACGGTAACCATAGGTTACAGTTGCCACAGCAGGGGTGTCGTTTCTCTCTGTTTGAGTGTTGACAAGCAGCTGTAGCGAGTGTCACACCAGTGTTTTCCAGCGAGGCGCAGATAGGTTTATATACAGCTAGTCATCTTAGACTGGCGATAATGGGAGCCGGGACAGTTTCCCAACAGCAAGGCCAAAGTGCCACAGTTTTTTGGGAACAGCTAAATCAGTTGCCTTGAAGGTTGGCAGTCCCTAGTTTGCCAACTGATTTATTCTTGTTTATGTGGTGGTACAGAAAAGTTTGAGTTCTAGAAGTAGAGAGTAGATAGCAGGAAGTATGACTCGGGCTTCATGTTCATAGCCTAGTGTTTGGGTAAGCTCCTTAGAAAAGTTTCCCATAATATTTGAAGACTGGTTTATCACGAGTCTTCTCTTGACCGTTACAGAGTTTCTCTTCTGATGGTCGGTATAGACATAGTCAGGGGTCAAGGAACTTAAACGCATGGAGCCGAAGCTTTGGGCTTGCTAAAGTCTGAATTATTTAGCCTGATCTTAGACTATGGCCGTCTATAGGTGCATATATATGTATGCATATATGTATGCATATATGTATGCATATATATATATATATATATATATATATATATATATATATATATATATATATATATATATATATATATATATATATATATATATATATATATGTATATATATATATATATATATATATATATATATATATATATATATATATATATATATATATATATATATATATATATATATATATATAATAGAGTAAGACACCATCAGGCCTAGTAGATACGCTAAGCCCTGATAAGACATTGCCTGCCTTAAATCCTCCTCCTCCTCCTCTCTCAGGCTGGCAGATATGAGGGAATGCACAGATGGGAAACATTTCCCATGCTTTCATTGCTAAAACCTTCCTGTCAGCCTGCCGGCCTTGGCACGTCCATAACCAGCGGTCAGTTGGCCTAAGTCTGACTGACCACTCAGGTATCAGTTTCCGCTTTTAATTAGCCTGAAGTGGCCCAGTAACAAATCCAACAGCTTCGCAGTTACTCAGGCTGCACGGTCTGCAGCTCTCCTTTAACCCTTCCAATGCTGAGGCTACTTTCATCCAAAGCACAAGGACGCTAAGATTTTTGAAAAGCATCTAAACCCTGTCATGTTGGTATTCATTGGGCGGCTCTCACTGAGTACTCTCATATGAGTACCTATGTGCCAGGGTTTCAGTCATATTTCAAGTATTGGCCAAATTAGCCAAATGCAGCATAAGGGTTAACCCTTTAATTGCTGTTGCCCTTAACTAACCAGACTCCCTGAACCGTTTTGGGCCCAACCTCCCTAGTTCAATTTGAAATGCTTGTTTCTAAAAGCTCTTCGGAAGTTCTGCCTTGTTAGTACTGTGAAAATCAATATGAAAGTAGCCTATTTATTAAAAACAAATCTTAGTGACTATTGGAAAGGAACTTTACTTTTCTACCCACATTCTGTGCTTCCAGGGCTACCAGGGTACACATTGAGCGCAATATGCGTTTCTTGTACTTACAGGGTTAGTATACTTTTCAGATTCGATATAAAAGATACATGAGATGAGATGATATCTTAAAACTAGTGTATGAAAATGCTTGGCCTGGGGCTAGGGCCCTCAGACCTTATACTATAGTGTAGGGGTAAGGCACTGCTCAGACTGCAGGCATGCCGCTGGTATGGTGGCCCCACGTTGACTGTGTTAGCTGTGTAACAACCCATCCATATGTCAGGGAAACCTGAGCAGCCCTGGCCCGGCCATGGGGTAAATGCTGCTAAGATGGTCGCCCTCCCCTGCCTTCCTAGAGCCTGCCTGTGAGGCTGTGAGGCTGGCTGGCTGGCTGGCATGTCCAGTATTGTGGGACTCCAGCTGCTATGCATTTAGCCCAGCCAGAGTCAGTACAGAGCTCTAGAAGGGATCCGAGGGAGCTGTTGCAGATTTAACCCTTTTAATGCTGAGGCTACTTTTGTCCAAAGCACAAGGATGCAAAGTTTTTTGAATACCATTTAAACCCTGTCATTTTGGTATTCTCGCTGAGTACCCTCATATGAGTACCCATAAGCCAGGGTTCGGTCATTTTTTAGGGTTTTTTGCATCATTGTGTATTGCCCAAATTAGCCACCGGCAGCATAAGGGTTAATGCTGGTGTTGGTTAGATGCGCTAGTCAGCTAGTCTTGTAGGTTACAGCCGGCTTTTATTTGTTCTCTTCATTACTGCATGGGTCACTGCCGTAATGGGGTACTTATGGGGAGAGGGGGGGGGGGGGGGGGGGGGGGACTCTCAGAGGTAATTGATTAGTCTGCAAATTTTTTGCTACTTGCAACAACTGCTTCTTGAAATTAGAATCTTTGTGACAATTTTTTTCAGAAAGCAGCAAGTGGTGCTCCACTTGCCTGATGGCTGTTTGAAATTTAAAGGTACACTTTTTCTAGACTTCTGTATAAAAATGGGTTTCAAAGATAAGTCAAGACCAGTAAGGAATTTTAAGAAGGCACTCTTTTAAGTTTGTGTAGAATGCTTCCTTCATTAGACTGCATAGATATTTCATCTAAAGCCACTTCATTTGTAACAACTCTGTTTAAAATATCATGCAAAAAGATAACAATAAATAGCAATTTTGTGAAATTCTAGATTGCTGAACCGTTTTATATAATGGTTGATGTTGACGGTAAGAAGAAGATCTTTCATCGAAAGCCCCTTTATTTGTAACAACTCTGTTTAAAATACCAAGCAAAAAGATAACAATAGAATACAAATACTTTGTGAAATTCTAGATCTCTGAACCGTTTTATATAATGGTTGATGTTGATGGTACGAAGAAGAAGATTTTTGTAAAAGTGTCAACAATCTATCTGGAGCCTGGTATGAATTGCAGGATGAAAGGAAGCGTCCTCCTCTGATGTGGCGGAGAAAAAATAACACTAAAGAAAAAGTTACATCACTGTAAAGGTTTCCGCATAATTTCCCTCTAAAAACAGTGTGAGTGAGAGAGATGAAGGCTGTCTCTTATAAACATCCCTGAGTGGCAGAGACTCTTAACCCTTGCGCTGCTGGTGGCTAATTTGGCCAATACAAAATGATGCAAAAACCTGAAAAATGACTGACACCATGGCATATGGGTACTCATCTGAGAGTACTCAGTGAGAGCTTTCCAATGAATACCAATATGACAGGGTTTAGATGGTTTTCAAAAATCTTTGCGTCTGTGTGTTTTGGATGAAGGTAGCCTCAGCATTGAAAGGGTTAACTCTTTCTGCTTGGTTGGCCCAATGAGATTGACACACATACATGCATTAGGGGCAGATATATTTTTTAAATGTACTCACCCTTCAGAGAAAGTCTGCAACTAGTTTTCAGTGGCTTACCTAATTTTTGGTTTTCCCTACTTATTTAATTCTTCATTTTAAAAGGATGTACCCTATTCATGAACTTATAATTTGTCATCATGATTTTCCTAGAACAACTAGAATTCCTGTTTGATTCTTCTTTTTGTTTGACTGAAACTATTAGAACTAAGGCAATGTGTGAATAAGAATTCACCCTCTGAAGAGCTAGATCTCTTGGAAGTCTGCTTGCCCAGGAAAAGCTGTACACCATTCATATTGGACTTTGTATATATGCAAACATAGTGGCAGTACTGAGAGTGGGTTGTAGAGGTTCATATTTTCATTTTTTACATGCATTTAATATTTGCTATTTTCGCAATCCCCCCATGATAGGACTAAAATAACATCATTCAAACCAATATCTTGGTTTGTATTTGGTTTAGTTTGAATGTGCGTTTTTGTGGATTTAAAGCTGCACAAATACCCTCCAGCAGGACTGTAAAGTGAATTTTTAGCACTTAAAGTTATAGTTCCTTTATATCAAATCTGCGAAATACCCAATTCACCCCAGTGTGTATATTTTTCAAGTGTGTGAAATGTGCCCACACTGAGCCTGCCTGTGCTGTATGCAGAAGCAGAGGGGCGTCACACAGGCTGCTCTTCCCCCTAAAGACACCCCTTTGTCGGGGTGTGAAAGGAACTGGCTGGGTCAGGGCCAGGGATCCACAACATACTATTCCTATCCCAATAGCCTCAACAAAAACCACACAAATCTCTCATGGTGAAAACTACAACCTGCTAGTTTTTACGTGCAAGATACGAAGGTCGCTTGCCGACTAAAAAGTCGCGCTGCCTCGCTCAGTTGTTTCATCGACCTTCTTATTTCAGTTAGCTTGAAATCTTCAATAAAATCATAATATTATGCTCCCTGAGAAAAAAGCTGTGATTACGGCTCACCAGTGTGGTTGATATCGGGAAGATTTCGCAGAGAATCCACACCAGCACGCTTAATTAGCCGAATCTAGGACAGAGGAATGTGGGTTTTGGGTATTGATTTCAATTGCCGAACCAAAAATAAATGTGAATTGAATGTTT
>OZ012689.1:40637937-40837937 GCA_963942565.1 Maea johnstoni | reverse complement strand
CGGCGTTCGACACCATCGACCATGATATTCTATTCAGCAGAATGGAAAATACATTAGGTATTACGGGTCAAGCACTTGCTTGGTTTAAGTCTTACCTGTCAGGACGCACACTCCGCATCAAGATTGACAAGTCATTCTCTGAGTTACAGGACATTCTGTGGTCCGTACCACAGGGATCAGTGTTAGGACCATTGTTGTTCCTGATCTACCTCCTACCCCTTGGAAAACTCATCAGAAAGCATGGTTTAGAGCTTCACATATATGCAGACGACACACAGCTCTATCTGGCAATAAAACCTATCACTCAACAAGCTGTGGACATAGGAGTTGCTAGGCTGGAGGGCTGCCTCACTGACATATATACATGGATGTCACAGAACAAGCTAAAACTGAATGCAGACAAAACGGAAGTCCTAGTGCTAGGTACCCCTAAGCAGCGAGCCAAAATATCTGTGCCTAGCATCTCCGTAAATGGTGAGATTGTTAAGATTCTCAATATACCTATCGGCAATCTGGGCTCTGTTTTTGATCCAAGCATGAATATGGCCGCACATGTGTCAAAGGCAGTCAAATCTGCAAACTTTCACCTTCGAAACATTGGAAGGATCAGAAAATACTTGACTGCAGAATCAACTAAAGGTGCTGTCATATCCCTGGTAACCTCAAGATTCGACTACTGCAATGGACTTCTCTGTGGAATACCTGAAGAGCTAATATGTAAGCTCCAGAGAGTACAAAATAATGCCGCCAGGGTGATCACACTCACAAAGAAGTATGACCATATCACTCCAGTACTAAAGGAACTTCACTGGTTACCAGTCAGGAAGAGAATTGAATTCAAGATTCTTCTCCTGGCATACAAGTGTTTGCATGGAACTGCACCCTCTTACCTGAGGGAAATGCTGAAAGAGTATGTCCCACCACGGACACTGAGATCAACATCCAAGAACTTACTCTGCGAGCCGAGAACCAACATGAAAACCTACGGTGACAGATCATTTAGTGCCTGTGCCCCAAAACTATGGAATCAGCTCCCAAATAATATTCGGGCAGCTGGGAGTGTGGCAATCTTCAAACGACAATTGAAAACACATCTGTTCAAAGATGTATTTATCAAATAACTATGTGGATATCAACATCTATCCTCTGACAATGAATGTAATGCGCCTTTGAGCATGTTTATATGGAAAGGGCGCAATATCAAATGACAATATTATTATTATTATTATTATGTTGATTCTTGAGATAGGTCATAAAGCCCCAGATAGCTAGGTCATAAAGTTATTGCGTTCTGGACATGGGTTGTTGCCAGCCCTTGTGGGTCTGTCTCCTATGGCAGGAAGGGTGGGGGGGGGGGGGGGGGAGGGGGGGCAGACTCGTTTCCACTCCCCTGCACCCTGATCCCAGCAAGAATGCTGAGGAGACTGATCCTGTGACGTAACGCGCCGGCCGGCGGACCCGGTGGCGTTATTTGACATGTAAGGTCCAGGTGAGCCGTCCAGTGGGCTGGAATTTAGGGGACTTCTGCTTCACTTGTCACGGCTTAACCCTTCCAATGCTTGAAAACCATCTAAACCTTGTCATGTTGGTATTCATTGGGTAGCTTTAGTTGTGTACTCTCTGATAAGTACCCATATGCCATGGTTTCAGTCATTATTTTAGGTTTTTGCATCATTTTCTGTTGGCCAAACATGCCACCAGCAGCAGCATGAGGGTTAGCCATTCCTCTAGAATTTTTTCATCAGAATCTATGATATATTTAAAAATAACTTTGGATATAGTCATAAATTAGGGAATATATGTGAGGGATCTTCTTCAAATTTCCTTATAAATGGCTGTAGTTGGAGAGATATCTCAGAATTAGTCAGGTGATTTTGGATGCTACAGACATCAATAGGTTAATGCTGTTATCCTTAGCCCCCAGCCAAATCACCACGATTACACGTTCAACAAATCCTGTTACGAAATCTGTTTATTTGCCAAACTTGAAATATTTAGATGTTTTGTTCAGAGTTTAGGTAGGAGAGGTTTGGTCTGAAAACCCTGATGGTAGACATCGGTCAATATTGATTCTGTAATGACAGATATAACTATTATTTCAATTGTCAGCGGAGAACTCACCTTACCAAGGCAAATAGAAAAATGTGAGGTGGTAAAGAGAAGACATTTTGGGACTACTTTCAATAGATGAAATATAGGAACTTTTCTTCTTTAATTTCCTTTTTTTGAGGAAACTTCTTAGAAAAAACAATCTGCGAAAACCATGCAATTCCTATCCTTTTTACAGAATGACTAGGGACTCTTGGCCTTATCATCAATAACTTAACCTTTTCCTTGCACTGAATAATGTATATTACAAATGCAAGAAAAGGGGAAGATTTTTCTTTTTTGTGTATCCCTTTTTGTTATGTGTGCCTGTCTTATTGGTTATTTGAGGTTTCTTGTAAATAGCATCCTTTCTTATTTTATTAAGGATTCAGTGTGAGAATGGATAACTAAGTATATACGTCCCTGGTGTGAAGTAATCATTGCTAGTGACACTTTAATAAACGTCAGCCAGCAGAAAGGGGGAGAGGGGGGCTTTGTCTTTATCCTAGCCTCTACAACTTATCACCCCCCCTCCCTACTCCTACTTGCCATTCACAAGCTTCCTTCATTTCTTGTGGTGGGCTGAAGGAGAAAAGGTCGTTTCTAGTCAGGAGGCGTCGCAGATTAAGATAGATTGGCAGCAAATGATCCCATTGATACTTAGTGATCTGTGTGGCTGATTCCCGAGCGGACAAACAGACAAATCGTACTGCCAATGATCGATGGATGCTCCGAAGTGGCGGAATGCAAATAACCATGACCTCTGTCCGCTACATGGAGACTCAATCATGCTATCAGAAGTCTTTTTTGCAAATGTATCTAGATATTACACCTATAGATTATAAAGGTTTGTCAAGGCCATCCTGATGCATCTTTGCACATCTATGAGAATAACACTTTGATTGAAAAGATTCCCTCTGTTCATAGAGAAATCCCCCCACATTGATTGATATGTCTGCCCCTTAAACTTAGAAGTAACATAAAAGTCATAATTACATGCATGATGTATACATGCCTACATTGCTAATGACAAATTGAATGATCTGAATACATTTATGAATATCTGGAAATTGTCAAAATGATCAATACATATATATATATATATATATATATATATATATATATATATATATATATATATATATATATATATATATATATATATATATATATATATATATACACACATATATATATATATATATATATATATATATATGTATATGTATATGTTTATCAATATATCAAAACAAGGTTTTTATGCATTCAAAGAATAATGGGCAAAATGATGTAAACACGTGTTTAAAGCTGTATTGGAAGTATATCCAAACTTGGCAAAACCTACATGTTGTGTAAGAATTAATGAGTTGAGAGGTATAATGCTTTCATGAACCAATCATATCCAAGGTATCTATTTCAGGGGGGGGGGGGGGTGCCTATGATTGCTACTACACCTACTGCAATAGAAACACTGGTGAATTATA
The DNA here is from genome assembly GCA_963942565.1 of Maea johnstoni. NCBI lineage: Eukaryota > Metazoa > Annelida > Polychaeta > Spionida > Magelonidae > Maea > Maea johnstoni. Next base: position 40,834,365 of record OZ012689.1, on the reverse strand, counting down.
TAAGAGCGCGAGGAGGAGAACTTAATCCCTCTATCAGATGTTGTTTATTGGCCCCAGCAGCCAATCAGATGAAACCTAAGCACGGGGAGTTCGGCGAGACCGACCCCTACTCCATCCATCACGCATATGGCGTGTCTATCATACAGCCAAATCTAGCATTTGAAATTAAGAGAAACCGAACGCATATGTCACGGGTGCCTCTCAAAGTGGTGCTGGGGTGACGCATACCGTAAGCCGCGCTGTTATGATACTTTGCGTCTTTGTTTTGTCTGATATAGAAGTTGCTTGGTGTTGATACACGATGCCAGCACTCTGACCTCGCAGGAATCGAGCTAAAAACTGAAAGTTTTACCGCAGAGTTAAAACGCTCCGCAGGGACTTGGAGGGAAGCGTCACAGTTTATTTGTATGGGACTGAAGTCACGGCTTTCAGTTAACGATAGCCTTTGAGAGTATTAGTATATTTAACCATTAAAACCACTGCAATATAACACAAATACAAAAGAAAAAAAGAAAAAGAAATTTTAATCCTCATCATCATTATTATTATCCTTATGGTCATCATCGTGAAAGTTATGTTTGCTACTTCCGTCAAATATTTTTGTGTAAGTGTTATCTCTTTTAAGGTACTCCCTATGTTTTAGACTACTTTTCCTGTTTTGGGTATGAGTTTGTTAAAAGCTCTATTGTGCAGTAGGTGATACTGTGGATAGAGCTGGTGTGAGCAGGGTGTTGATTGCTGTACTAACAGAGGGTTTCAATGGGTTAAAGGGTCTGCTTTGAGTAGGTTAAAGGGCAAATGCACCATCAGAAAGATTTAGGTTCAAAATGATCTTTTACATGTCACCTTTCAAATAAGACCTCCCCCGAACCTGTCCTCTTCAGCACTACTCAGTTATAGCTTACAGAAGTTCAGCAAGCAACAGTCCTGAAGCAGCTATACAGGGCCTCCATGCATCCCAAGATGCACTCTGTTTTTGACACTTTCTTAGCACCAGCCTGTGTCACTAGTGCCTAAGAGATAGCAGTAATAGGGGGCTGGGCTCCCCTTTCCTGCTTAGCTTTTCATTACTGGCTTTCAATAAGTTGTCACAATTCCCAAAGATTGAACTTCTTCAATTTCCTATTGTATATTCTAACAATCCTTGGAAGTTATACCATGTGACTAGTCTTTGATTTGTAGCTTATTTTGGGGTAGAAACCATTACTTCCTAATTGCTATGAAATCAGTTTGTGCTAATCACTTACAGGAAATTGCAACACTTGTGTCAGTTAGTAGTTACTCATGGGAATAGTGTAGGACGTATTAGTATGTGTATTCCTTCACTTCCTGTTATCAAGATGCTATCTTTGAGTTAAGAACCTGGCACCATTGAGTAAAGGATCATGTGGGTCTAAGGGAGAAGTTCCCTAGGTGAGTCAGATATTTCCATTCCTCCAAATTCCTGAATCGCTCAATTCTGCCATACTATGTAAGTTTTACTTCTTGAAGTTTTATTTGCTTCCAAAAATTGTGATCAGGGATGAGCCAGGAATAAAAATTAGCAAGAAAGGGAAAGCCATGCAGGCTTCTCTGCTACTGCTATCTCTGAAGCACTAGTGACAGAGGCTGGTGCTAAGAAGGTGTCAAAAACAGAGTGCATCTTGGGATGCATGGAGGCCCTGTATAGCTGCCTCAGGACTGTTGCTTGCTGAACTTCTGTGAGCTATAATTGAGTAGTGCTGAAGAGGACAGGTTCGGGGGAGGTCTTATTTGAAAGGTGACATGTAAAAGATCATTTTGAACCTAAATCTTTCTGATGGTGCATTTGCCCTTTAACCCTGGTTAAACACTATGGGCATAACTGGTGTGAGGAGGGTGTTATGATTGCTGTGCTAACAGTGGGTGTCAGAGGGTTAAAGGTTCTATTCTGTAGAGGGTTACTGTGGACAGAGCGGGTGTGAGCAGGGTGTTAAGATTGCTGACTGCCGACAGTGGGTGTCAGAGGGTTAAAGGGTCTAGTGTGTAGTAGGTTACACTGTGGGCAGAGCGGATGTAAGCAGGGACAGGGCAGGGTGTTATGATTGGTGTAGTAACAGTGGCCAAGCACATGCAGACATAAAGCAGGAGAACGAGTGACAGGCAAAGAGATTGAGACATTTCGACCACTGCTGTTTCCGGTGCAAGCAGGCTACAAGCAGGCTTCTCTCCATTTCATTTCTAAAAAATGTATTATTCTTTTAAATCTTTAATTGTCCTAATTCCGTGCATTGTTAATCAAGAAGATCTTGTCTTCATTATAATCATTGTCATTCAGAATTTTTAGCGTCCTTGTGCTTTGAATGAAAGTAGTCTGAGCATTGGAAGGGTTAAAACAGCAATGCATCTCCCACCTCTGCATACAGGTGAAGTTACCTTCTCATCTCCCGACTAGAGCATAGCTATAAACAGCGGGTGGTGAGAGTACGAACAGCCCTGATGCCTGTCCCTGTGCCGCTGCATGACCCCAGGGCAAGGAATCCCATTTGCCGAGGGATCAGAAAATTATGAAGACATTGAGGATGTGCGTATGGCTAATGACAGTCAGGAATGATATAAACTCTGCATGCCGTCCCCAGCTCAGCATAGGAATGAGCCTTAATGGCTGCTGCGTCTTGGTATCTACATTGCTGTCATGTCTTGAGACAATGAGGAGAGATGCCCCTCGGGCTGTGGCCGTATATAACAGGCATAGCATAACTACACCTCTTCTGGGGCGAGAGGGGCATGCAGTCGACACTGTGGAATATGTATGTGGTGATGAAAGTGTTGTTTGTCGCTAAGTGGAAATGGGGGATGAATCCACTAGTCTTTATTGCTGCTTGTGCGAGATACTCTGTCCATGCCACCCACCTACCTTCAGGGGTATTACAGGGACTTAGCCAGGACCTGTCCTGCCTGTCTTTTGGACCAGTAGTTTCCTGAAAACCTCTTTTTTGGACAGGCAAAAATTTCTATGAAAAATCTTCAATTTTGACTTTCTGGGTTAATAATCAAATATTATTTTATCAAACCATCTTCTAGGGAATGGCTAAGTGTAAATTGACCTCTTTGACGCACTAGGCTATCTAATATAGTTGGTATAGAAGTAGATTAGTAGCTAAATCTGGATGTACAGAACTTTTGAAATTCCTGTGTTGGATAGGCATTTTTGAAATCCTAGCTAAGACCCTGAGGTGCTCATGAAGGTTTGTAATCAGTCTACGCCGCCCGTCTTACTTCCTTTGGGCATAAGAGTGTTATCAGATTGGCACTAGCTGGCGGCCATGACACCCCAGGGCCGGTTGGTCGGTAGATCGGTCGGCGCTGCTATCTCGCCGCTGCTGCCACGGTGAGCTGTCAGAGCAGGAGAGGTTTATGGAGCCAGGTGTGATTCCTACCTGGCTGGATAATAAGCAGGCAGGTAACACAAAGACACGCAGGATGGCACTTAGCTCTTATCTCTACGAGGGGAAGGCGAAGGAGGCGGCTTTTTTCCTGCCCGCTCCTCATGTGCTAATTGCGCCAAAACATCCGAGCAAGGACTATAATCTACAGCCATTCATTTTAAAGCCTGCTTGCAACAAGTGATTCACTTGAAACATATTGGTGATAATTTATGTAATCTCCAGCCATACATTTTAAAGCTTGCTAGCAACAAGTGACTCACTTGGAAGATATTGGTGATAACTTTTGCCATTTCAAATAACCTGTCTACGCCATTTAGTATATCTTTACCTGATTCTTTTATATTGGCATTCTCATGAGCGTTTACATAAGGTTTGGAGTGATTTGTGTTTTAATACCTTTTGAGGTTGATTTATTTCCTGTTTACTGAGTGGCAATACAAGCTTTTGGAACTTTTTAGAATATTTTTTTTAAGGTAAGAATTAAGGAAGTCGGTTATGACAGAGAGTTCTAATAGACCTCTCTGGTTAAGAGAAACATGCAAGTTTTTAGAACTTTGCCTCCACCCTGGATTCTAGTCTCCCGCCCTGCACCTGAATTTTAAGGAAATTGGTTATGATAAACAGATCAAGTTTTAAGAACCCCCCCCCCCCCCCTACCATGGATTTTATCATCAATTTTAGTGTGAGGATTGATGAAGCAGTATTTGTTCCATCACATTCTCCTTCACCTGTCATTGTAGGCTGTCTAATCAGCTCCCAATCCTCTTGTAGTTTAGTGCAATTAAGCAATAGTAGCTTGCGCTGCTAGTGACAGTAATCACGCTGGAGGGAATCCCTAATGCGGCCCTTGCATGCAACACTACTCATCATACAAACACCTCCAGGCCCCTGCACCAGGCAATCACATTGACAAAATTACCACACGCCCGCCCGCCTGCCAGTCCGCGAGAGAAAATTAGCTGAAGAAATTATGAAGCTTATTGAGTCTGTACATGACATATTAACCCTTATGTTGCTGGTGGCTAATTTGGCCAATACAAAATGAAGCAAAAAAACTGAAAAATGACTGAAATCCTGGCACATGGGTACTCATTGAAGGGTACTCAGCGAGAACTTTTTAATGAATACAAACATGACAGGGTTTAGATCGTTTTCAAAAATATTTGCCTCTTGTGCTTTGGACAAAAGTAGCCTCAGCATTGGAAGGGTTAAGGGGGTTCTTGGTCTATCTCTAAGGAGTTCATGGTGTTGAAACCACAGACTTCTTGTACTTAAATATTTAACAATTATGCAGGGGTGTCCAACTGTCGCATTGTCGCACCAGCGTGCGACAAGGGGTTTCAAGACGTGCGACAAACCCAAAACTTCAAGTACTGAGAAATAATCGCTGAACATAACCAATTGAACCTATCAGATATTTCACTTGAATAATTTTTGATACAGAGCGTAGTTAAGATCCACCAAAGCTGTCTATTGATTGGTCTTGGTCTCAACTATTGCAATTAAGGTTAATACAATAGTGCCACCAGGGGACAATATTCGTAACTATTATCGAACCACGGTCACCAGAATTTGCTGTGCTCCAGGATATATTGATTGTGCTCCGGGACTAAAATATTTGGACACCACTGTTATGGGAAAATTAGCTACAGAAAATATGAAGCTAAATTGAGTCTGTACATGACATATTTGAGGGAATTATGTGCTTCTCTAAGGGGTTCATGGTTTTGTTAACCGCTGATTTATTTTTCTAATATTTAACAATTATAAGAAAATTAGTTGCAGAAAAATTGAAACTTATTAAGTCTGTGCATGATATATTTGGGTGAAATTTATGGCTTTGTAAACCACAGGCTTTTAGAACTAATATATTACAGTAATGATAGATTTATGGACCTATATTGATAAATCCTCCATCCCCCTAATTTGGCCAAATAAATAGAGAGGCATTCACATAGGATGTAGGAGTATCTAACTATAATGTCATACCCTCAACATTATTGTGTTAGACTTCATTCCTTTAGTTTTATTTCATTCAGCATATATCAATGTATTGCAGTTACCATCTAGTATAGCTTTATACTGAAGTGGAAATATATGTTGGATATGCATCTGAATGAATGAGTGTACAATAATTCCAATTAGTTCTCCGATATTATCTCATTATTTAATGTGATGTTCCAAAAGAAAACTATTGATTTCTGAGAATAAATAAGTTGATTAATAGATTTTGGTATTTCCTAGTCTTAATAGGGCAGGCTTAGGAGGGCTTTGTGTTATTGGGCTAGTATGGTTGGGAATAAACACTGTGGCAGAGCCAGGCAGACTGCCGCCAGATTGCAAATGGGTTTAATGGCCCCCACTGATTCTCATCCCCTTAAAGGAAACCAAGCAGATAGAAAGACGCTAATCTTCCTGTGCTGGATAGACATATTTGGCTATTCTTACAAGCACCATTCTGCAAGCCTGCAAGACTATTGATATTATTAGATAAGAGAAATGGATAAATATTGAAATATTATTGCCAGAGGAATATTCAGATCTTGCTCATCATGGCAATAAGAATTGACAGAAAATTGAAATATTCTTACAAGCGTCCTTCTGCAAGACCATGGATATTATTGAATAAGAGAGATGGGCAAATATTGATATATCATTGGCAGAGAAAAATCCAGATGTTGCTCATTATGGCAATAAGAATTTGACTGGAATATAGGTGCTGGTTAGATATGATGTTAGATATAAATTTTGAAAGTTATGATGAATTACTTAAGGAAACTGAAAGAATTCAATGGTCGATTAAGGTGGGAAATTGTTGAAAAAGTTAATGACTGAACATGTTTTTTCAAACGTATGTTTCTTTAAGTGTCTATGACACTTTTCCTGTAATTGCTAAACCCCCTCCTTATAGTAGAACTCCTAAATTAAAACCTGAACTCCTGCCACCAAATCCTACAAAAATGGTCAATATGTAGTAGATATATCTTCAGTTTTTTGCCTTTTTTACTGAACCCGATTAAAGTTTGTAATAAAGGTATGTCATAGCTCTACATACGGGTAATAATTGTATTTGTTTTATTCCAATCATATTAAATCGACCAGGTTTGGCTGATGGTATGTAGCACCCTGTTTATATGGGATGATAAGTTGTTTTGAGTGTTTTTCCCCAGCCTTGCTGTATGTTACAGGTCCTGCAGCAGTAGGAGGGTATATCTGTGTTGAGTAGGCTTATTTATAGGGCGTTGAGAGGCAGTAGAGCCACTCGCAGGACATTATCCTTATAATCTTTGACACTTCAGGCTCCCATTATCACCAGGATATATCAACAAACTTCTATAGCACCATAAAAAGGCACTTTTATGTGCACCAAATGGCATTGATAAACATACTAAACATTAAAGTGCCACTTGGGAATAGAATATACAGCAGAAAGTTTACTTTTTATCACTTGAGTAGTGTAAACCCTGGTAAGTCATCTTTTGTCAGTGCTTTCTTTCTTAACCCATAAGAGGCCTTATTCAAATCACAACTTTGAAAAGATATTTGATATATCTTGAGAATTATATGCTGTATATTTGATGTATCTTGAGCATATGACAATACAACAATGTCAGTCATTGAATTTGATAAACACAACTTTGAATCATATGTTTCAAGTAATGTTATGGTTTAGATTTACTTCTGCCTTTTACTTTTACTTTTACTATTTTGTGTATTAGTATTTCATATTATTTTTGATCAATTACTATTATTGTTATTTTCATTATTATTATTACTATTATTATTATTATTATTATAATTATTATTATCATCATCATCGTCATCATCATTTGTGGTGGGTATTAGCACATATCTCTATGCATAGATTTCAAGTTGGCCAAGCATCCAGAAACCTTCTCTGACATAGACATCTTCAGAACTTCAACGAAAATGATATAATTTGTACTCTAAATTGCATACCTACCATCCACTGTCATTAGGGACTCGCCATCTTTAATGGTTTGTAAATTACCCTACCAATAGAGGATGTCCCTAAAGAATGTCAACACTTTACTTCCACACCCATGCATTTACTCCCTCACAATGGAAACGCTGGCCCTACCTGTCTCATTAGCATAATTTTCTCATTTTCTGGGCTGTCTAGTCATGTTCCACAGGTGACGCGTAAGCACCGGTTGATTCTAACACATCCAAATAGAGTTAATAGTGGGAATAAGAAATCCCCTGTGAACATAGTAAGTTATGTTTGGTAGCATTGTGGATTTCAGGGGAATGATTTAGGAGAGGGTAAGGGATTGAAAAATAACTTAACAAACATTTACTCACTAAATGCTACTTGTCTGAGATTCTACCTTATCAACATCCCAATTGCTACCATCATAGTCTCTGCTTACACCAACACCACATCAACGACCATCAAAATCCTTATCATTATTGTTATCACCATCATCATTGTAGCCATCGTTATTGCTATCATCATTTTCATCATCATCATCATCATCATCATCATCATCATCATCATCATCATCATCATCATCTTCACTCTCATCATTATGATAATTTGCATCATATTCAGCATCATTGTCATCCTCATCCTCATCATCATCCTCATCCTCAGCATCCTCACTTGAACACGGTAATCCTCCTCAGTCTCATCCTCTCTTAAGGGGAATGTTTCCCCTTACATATGCTGTGTGTGTATGTTACACAAGCTGATGTAAGTCAGTTTTCCAGCAGTGGCTGCTGTAGACCTTACCTGGTCGGCTACTGGCTGGCCATAATAGGCTCTAGGATGGCCTCATCAGCGATTACCTGGTCTCCCCCCCCCCCCCTACAGGGAGAACAAGGGAATGGCATGCCATTCCCCTCTTTGTAATCACCCCAATCATCTCCAGCTAATGCAACTGCTATGTTAATCTAATAGCAGTCAGCGTCATACTTCATAACATTGTCATTTCTCATTACATGCTCAATATCAGCTATGCTGGTTACCAGGCCACTGTGTGGGGGAATCAATACCAGAACATGGATATTGATCTTGTCATGACTTCTGATGTGATTTGTAGGAGAGATAAGGAGAAAAGAGAGGCAAAATTCCACACAGAATTGCAGTAGCCAACTTCTATTACCTCACATCTTTCCTGTAGAAATCCATAGCTTGGATTCTTCATAAATTCATTTTTTTGCCTTTTTGATTTATTGATAACAATTGTTCTTAAAAATATCTTCTAGAAAAGTAAGTAAAAAGCTATTTACGGTACTTCTCTCTCTCTCTCTGTATAGATCGGAATATCATTATCCAGAAAAAAGAATAGAATCATATAATAGATAGGCCTTTGGATCAAGCCAAGACTTCAGAATACTGCTAAAAATCAGCGGGGCTAGAACAAGCTAAGATTATGTAAGAATTAGCTTTTGATCGCATCAGAATGAGCTGGCTTTAACCTAGCTTATTCTAGCCCTATGGCGAAGATATATGTAACAATGTCCCCATCAGATATCCAAAGACATGATTTATTTTAACCCTTACGCTGCTGGTGGCTAATTTTGCCCATACAACATGATGCAAAAAACCTGAAAAATGACTGGCACATGGTACTCATCTGAGAGTACTCAGTGAGATCTATCCAATGAATACGAACATGACAGGGTTTAGATAGTTTTCAAAAATCTTTACGATGAAAGTGGCCTCAGCACTGGTTATTTTTAAAGCATTTCCCTAGATGTCCTAGCAACAGATGCCACTTCTCAAGATTTCAAGAGTAACTTTCTGCATGAATTGGAAGTATACTGTCTTTGGGTGTTGTTTGTGATGGTGGGTGCTGCGGGTTGCTGGGTAGGACAGTCGGGCCTCACAGAGAGCAGACGGGTGGTTGGGCAGATTTTGGATTAAGGGGGAATTTGTATTTCCACTCACACTTTGGTAATAGCCTATAAATATTAATAGCCGCCTGGTGTTAGGAATTGAGTGCGGTGGGGAACTGCAAATCAGGCCCGCAGATGGAGGTAAATACACGGCTCTCTGGTAACTGAGGAGGAAGGTTACTGGGGGATGAATACAGCGGGGCAGTAGGAGTATTTTGGAGGTTTTATTGTTGATTTGCTTGGCAGACTTGCCTGATATTTAGTGTACCTCATTTCTTTCCTGACACGCATACTAAGACGGGATACTGGATAGGAACACCAGTAACTACTGATCTTACTGCAAAGGGCAGGACTTGGACAGATTTGCCTGAGAAACCTCTTATACTAAGAAAGGATAGAACTACCGGTAACTACTGATCATACTGCAAAAGGCAGGACTTGGACCTATTTCCCTGGGAAACCTGAGTACCCCTTATTTTCTCAGGTAGGCAAAGATATATGCAATAATTGTCTAGTATTTTAGTTGCAAATACAAACTTACGGGGGAGGGTTTGAGGGATTTGTGGTGAAATTGAAATGCCCTCTCTTAAAGAATCATGAATCTACATAGGCTTTCACACATGTCCCTTTTTATAATATTTCTTTCATAAGAAAATTTAAGGCAATTGAAATATTGAATGCATCTTTTCACCAACTAAAATTGCTGAATTGGTGAACACAAACTATATACAAGAATTGTGGAAACAAAAACTATTGACAAAAATATCTGGGGAATGTCAAACTGAATAGAAGCTGATCAATAGTATGGCTTATTTGGCGCTGAATTACGGAAGCAATATTTCATGATTTGGCAATAATTTAGGAACCTTTTTGGGGGAATTCCATTAAAGGGTTTCCTCATGCATCTCGGGTGAGCAACAGGTCCTGTCTCAATGGTGTATGTATTGCGTCAGCTGGGGTCCTCACAGACCGCCAAACTGATGAGATTTTGATGATGCCACGTCTGAAACTGATTACAGTGAAAGGGAAGGAAATTGGTGCTCTACTGAGGTGGCTCATTAGGTGCGGCTACGGAATACAGATGGCCCGAAAACTACTCGCATTGTCTGTGCGAGCCGCCGGGCTGGTGGGCGAATAGAGGGAGAGTCGTGGGCCCAAGGGGACGCACGGACGGACGGGAAGTAGACGATCGTTCGAGAGAGACCAATTTCTCTCTGTGGATGAGGAGGGAACACAGGGGAAGGACACTCGGACTATGGCACCACTGGAATGTCCTCTGAAGGTCAATCACACACTAGTTGTCATTTTTTAGGGAAATAGTTCTTAGCGTTAATATGGTACATTTGTATATGTCAACAGTTGGTTTTCCTGTTCTAAAGTTGTTGCATTTCGGAATGAACAAAGTTGTCTAAGCTATTTATTCCCTTCGCGAGGACTATGCAGAAATACATTCCAATATTGTTGTTAAAAGTCAGTATAGGCCTTAATTAGTCAAAGTTGAAGAAATTTCAAAATATGACATTTATAATACTCATTAAACAAAATATGTGAAAATCTCATTCTATAGGTCATTATCCTAGATTTATCTTAGAAACTACACTAACTGTGAGACTTTCATTGAATGATAGCCATTGTCATTCACCAGCTATTGTATTGAAACAACATATGCAGTAGGGGTAATTTTCAATTAGGGATTGATTTAGGGGTGGTCAGTTTATTTAGAGTGGCCTAATTGGTCAGCAGAGGTCAGTCTGCTCCACCCTGTATTCCTAGTGTGCCCTAAGCTCTTAATTAGGGCTCCAAACACTCCAATTGCCCAATTAGCCTGGCACTGGTCAATGGTTAGGGGATGACCAGGATTAATCTGACCCCTGAGACCTGCTGGTCAAGTGTCCTTGCTACACTTGAATTTAAGTGGCCTAATTAGACAGTCAAGAAGTTTTCCTAATAGGCAGGTGTCATTGCAGCATCTTATAGTAAGGTAGGTATCAATTGCCTTGAAATCTTGGATGAAGGTCATCTAAGCTTGAAATGTACATAAGTAAGAATAAGCTAGATTGCGGAACCTGTGTAGTGCGAGACTTGTGAGCCTAGGTAAAACCAGTGACTTATAACTCAAGAAACCAACTCAAATCAACTCTCCCTGGTAAAACACATTGGAAGAGGCCTAACACTAGTTGCAAGATGAAGACAGAATTTAGAAAGGGGCCTTTTTTAGGGTGAGGGGGGGGGGGGGGTGTTGTTGCCTTTGACAAGATCAAAGACAAGTAGCTTATACTTATGTTAATGAATTCCTTAATTTGAATGCTGAAAAGGAATTCCTTAAACCTCTCTCTCTCTCTCCCTGTATAGTTAGCTAATATGCAGATAATTATGTTGTTGGTCTTCCTACATAAGTCTTGGCTTTAGTGAGTAATCTTATGCAATTGCTGATCCCCTAACTGATCATTAGCTCTGAGACTAGTCACTACATGAAGATTATGTAGATAATGCACTCAGTAGTCTGAATACTAACCCTACATTAGCTGACTCCATTTTCTAAAGGGGGGAGGGGGGCTTAGCCTGATTATTTTCAGAATAGAGAAGGGGGCTCACCCTGCTTTTCTGAAGGGAAGGGGGTGGGTAATCTTCCTCTTGATATTAGTAACACCAGAAGAGAATCATATGTATGTGATGATTTGGTGTATGGAAAAGGAAAATAATTCAGTTCTATGAAAGGAGTGCATATGTTTGGAACGATTTAGCAGGCTTTTATGTGGTTCTTGGTTTTAGAAAAGCCATGCAATAGAATCATTGCCATCTGATGAATGGAAGTAAGAAACTAAGGTAGATAAAACGAAGAGAGTCTGTGTAGAGCTCAATCAAAAGGGGCTTTTATGCTGTCCTTGATACTAGAATAATCCGAGGGAACTGCGCTCAGCTGACAGTATAGGATGATAAAGGGATGTTATAATAGTCTCAGTACCCATTGGCTAGCCTATAACCCTTGGCTGCCTAATGGAGGTATACCATAAGCAAGCTCATTCCAGTCCATTCCTGTCCACTTACACAGGAGAGTAACTCAGGCTTTATGTCTGAAAGGTGCAGATTTTATGGGCTATGGTGGCCTGCGCTATCTTGTGTGGTCCATACCTGCAATCACGGTCACCAAAGGTCAAGGATGAGGGACTGACCTCCTCCCTCTTGCCCCCTTGGGAATGACAGTCCCAAGATGTAGTTATGAGGGTGCTGGCACCACACCAAAGTTTGCTACCTGATTATTCGGGATGACCTCAGAGTGAATTGACCTTTTTGTATTTGCAAACAGCAGACTCTACCGGTTGGGGATTTGTGAAGTATGGAAGAAAAGATATTGAATATACACATTAAGATGATCAGCCATAAGATTCAGTCAGATATTTCCAAATGGACTACTATTTCACTAGAATTCGTAAGATATGTTTATATGTTCATACCAGACTATGATTGGAGGTAGAATGAAAATGTTTTGAAATAAATGAGGATAAGAGTTTATTGGTCTTTGGTGTAAGCTAGCAAGCCCCCTTTAATTGCCTATCATTACTACATGGCTTATGAGGATGGACTTAGATGGTGAGTAAGGATCATAATAGACAAGAAATACTGCAGTCTTCTTTGCCACTATTCAGCTCAACTAGACATGTTCACTCACTGCCACTATACATGCACATGACCACCACAGCGTTTTATTCAATATGCATTCTACCGCTCAATATATCTGCTTCGCACTTAATACCTGCACTCTAAAAGAGGTAATATTCTCCATGCACAGTCTCTTACACTGATGGAGGAGCAACTATTGTTAGAGATAACAATAGGATGCGGGAGGATGAATTGTTCTTGGACGCGACTGTCATCTCTAGGTTTATCTTTCCAGCTGATGAAGAGCGGCTCATTGTTTTGCTCATCAGGAATCCATTTTGTCTCGTTGGATTTCTATGGGACGTGTAATAGTGTCATCACGGGCGCCTAGTCAATAGTCATATCACATCCGCAACTTCTGTGAGAATTTTACCTGAGTATTGAGGTAAAACAATGCCTATTGTTCTCCCGCCAGGTGAGGGTGAAGACAGTGGAGAATCTTGATGGCATTGCGAGGCATCAGCTCCATGTTAGAAACTGAATTGGGACTATCTGTTTGTTAACCCCCTCATGCCTACATCATCTATTAAATGGCTAATTTTGCCATTACGAAATGATACAAAGAAGCTGAAAAAATGAATGAAACCCTGGCATATGGGTACTCATCTGACAGTACTCAGGGAGTGCCGTCCGATGAATACCAACATGACAGGGTTTAGAAGATTTTCAAAAAAATTTGTATCCTTGTGTTAGGACGAAAGTAGTAGAAGTATTTTTTCAATTCATTATTATTTTCCAAGGTGTTTTACAAAGCACCATAGGCCCTGAATGATCTTGCCAAATATATCTCCAGGCATGAATGGGTTAATAAAAGCAGTTTTTCGTTGGAGAAATGCAATTGCTAAAACTCATGTCACTTTGACCTTGCATGGGATCTTCCTTTACAGAATTAAGTTATTCTAGGAAGAAATAAACATGTGTATCACTCTGTTTCTTGAGAAGTTTGTGCATGCTTCACAAGTTAAGTGTATTTTCCCCGATAGCCTGTCTGCCAAGCCAAAATGTTACTATGGGCGAGTTTATGGTGGATGATATTTCTGAGCTCTTCTGTGAAGAAGCTGGAAGTATTCGAGTGAAATGTTTGCAGCTGTCATTGTTTGTGTTGTTTTAGTTCTGGTCCCCTCGATGGCATATGGGTGTGGGAGAGGAGGAGGATGCGTGAAAGGCACATGTATTTTGCATGTACTTACACTGTAAATGAACCAGCTAATAGAAGATATTTTATGGGTTGTTTCATATGGGAGGGGGATGGGGCAAATTCAAATATGGTATTTTACCATGCAGGCCACTTGTATTTTGCATGTATTTACACTGAAGTGGTAAATTGGGGATCATTAAGATGTTATGTATTTTTTTGATTTTTTTTTTGGGGGGGGGGGGGGGGGGGGGGGGCGCAGGGCAAATCATAGCTCTCATTTATAAATAATCTAAGTATCATTAAAACTTTCATAATTTTTCTTATTCCAGGGGATGAGTACTTTTTGCAAAGGCTTTTTAGTGTAACCTTGTTAAAATTAGAAATGTTCAATAATTGTATTTTGCAAACCTGCATTGGCTTGTTTCACCCTTGATACAGTACTGGCTGGTCACATTGTAATGTATTGTAACTTCACCATCTAGTGATTTGTATGCTCACATTTTCTCTCTCTCTTTCTTGCAGAGTTCTCGGCTCCTATGGTGTGTGTGTGTTACGAGGAAGGAGTGTGAGGAGGCGTTCGTAGCGTGGCGCTGTAACTTGGCGTCGTTGTGACGTCAAAGGCGGCGTCGTCGTAGAGGTGGAGATATGTTAGCTACAGGAGCAATGGAGAGGCAGCTCAGATTGGCTTGTCTTCTCCTAGCCACATGCTGCCTCATTATTCATGCAGGTAAGACACAGTTTACTATGAAGATACATGCATACATACACACATACAATTGTGTGAATATATATATATATATATATATATATATATATATATATATATATATATATATATATATATATATATATATATATATATATATGTATATATGTATATATATATATATATATATATATATATATATGTATATATATATATGTATATATATATATATATATATATATATATATATATATATATATATATATATATATATATATGTATATATATCTGTCTGTGTGTGTGTATATATACACAAACATTAGTATATATATATAAAGATATATGTTCAATTACAAAATGCTCACACTGACTGCAAATCACAAAGAATGATACCAATAATAACACCAACATATTAAACACGGCAACATTTCCGCACAAACATCCTAATTCTACGTACAAAGCTACAGAAATGCCCCAGAAATGGTACTGTATAGAGAAAGTTGTTCTGCTTACACTAGACCATGTTACACCTACTACAGTGTGTGCAGTTGCCTGTGCTATCTGTGTAGAATGACTGATGATAATACTGTATATTTGGGATGTTGCTCTGCTTAATACTAGTAGCACTCTCAGAAGTTTGATCGCATGAAGGGGTAGGATACCTCCCCCTTCCTGATCAATACATTGATGAAAGCCACCCTAGGGGACAGTCAGGGCCCTGATAGATCCAGGAATAAACCTAACTTAGTGGTATCCTGGGAGCCATATATTCCCTCGGATCTGTTGGGTCTTGTCTCAATATAATCCACCGACCTTTATACACCGAGATCAGATCCCTAGATGTCTGCCTGTGATGGCTACTGCACTATAGACCTTCAGTGACATCTATAACAGGCCATAATCAACTACCCTTCATCCTCATTCTGTGCTCTAATGGAATTATTCATGTCAATTTCGTGTCACTTTCATTCTGGACTACCCTAAGGGTCATTTTGTGTGGTTTAACTGGCTTTTCTGGAGAATCCTGTCCATTCTCTATTAACTGTGGTAAGTAATCAATTTGTGGGTGAAAAGCAATTCGTTTTGACTCATCAAATATTGATAGTCTGGGGGCAGGCAGGAAAATGAGGGGTATTTTATTTGAATAGAATCTTTTATAATGGAATAGGTAAGAGGGCCTTCTTTTATGAGGAAAATTCATGCAAGTGCCTGACCTTGACCTTTTTGAAATGGATGTCCATGTATACATATATGCAAAAGTATTGATTGATATTTTTGACAAGTTTGATATTTTCGTTATGGTTGTATGCATAAATGTCTATTTATGCTGCATCATAATTTTGAAAATTTGCATACTTAAATGTTTATTTTCCATAACATCTTCATCTGAGATCCAACAGCAGTATATCGCATCCAGTAACCATTATGTACAATTTTTGACTGATATCCATGTTTGTTTTCAGTTATGAGCTTTATTTGAAGAACTTTTCATATTGAAATTTTTGTATGATTTTTTTTTGATTTTTTTTATCAAAATCTCTTTGCCAATCATCGCAGTCAGATGTTTCTTTTTCATTTGGCAGATCAAGGAGCCTTCAGCTTGCTCAATTCACCTCAATCGAATAATACTTAAATATCTGAGAGGGGTTGGCATTTGTCAGGAAAACCTTCCCACGATTCCCTATTAATTGCTGCTTAAGCCAATCACATGTCGTTCCTGGTGTACGACTTGTCATATTTATCGGCAATGCGCATCCATGCCGTGCTTTATGAAGGGAGATAAGCACGTTAATATTGTGTTGGCTTTCAAATATGAATTGCGCTGAAATTGCGCACAGGCATTTTTCGCCAATTCAGTGGAGCGATATGTCATGTTGCGAAGTCACTTCTCCGGCATTTTTCCACCCCGGCCACTCATGAATTCAGCTAGCATGAATTAATGAACTACACAAGAGCTGACATTGCATCTAAACAATCTTATTGATTGCGTTCCTGATGGCCGGCTCTTAGGATTACAGCCATAAACTTCTCCCAGCTATCATAGGCTCACAACATTCAATAAATCAGCGCATGAAATTACACATTCATAAACCAGCCCACGACATTAGATAACGTGTGCTTTCACACCCTCCATAAATGAGAGTCGTTTTTTCTCAGGAGGCAATACTGAGCACTTCACTGTTTGATATCAGAGTATAACATCAGAAGTGTGTGCCATGGAACCTGTCAGCTTGAACCTCTCTATAAGTTGGCCTCTTTCTTGAGATCCAACAGGTTGTATTTTCTAATGTTTTAAGTACAACTCATTGATGTTCCATTAGTGTTGAACATTTGTGTTGAATAATTTTTATAGCCGTTAGATGTTTAGTTCATGCAGGTTTTACTCTGGATATGGAAAATTTGAAAAAATTGATTATGATCACTTTTTCTACCATAGAGTGGGTGAATCATGTCTCGCCAATTAGAAGTGGTGGAGGAAACCGAAGGTCCAGGGTAAAACCACCGCCTAACCACAAGTCACTGACAAACTATACTTTACGAACCGCCTGGCGCTGTTATCACTGCGTTCAATGCAAGAATAAAACTGACCCAAGTAGTTATGAGGATCAGGTTACTGTAATCCCATTATGAATACAAAATATTTGAAAATACATTAAACACTTTGAAAAAAAAGCTTGGTTTGAAAGAAAGGTACCCAGTTATGGCTATAACCATTAGAGCCTGTTTTCAGTGTGGAAAAGCCTTTTCAGTGCCTGACAAGTGATATATGGAAGAATTATAGATGTAGTTTCAGTCAAATTAAATATCTGTCATCTTAGCCGGACCACCTTGAATGTTTCCATTAAGGTGTCATCTAGCCAATCGCGATGTCCTATCAATTTCAGTCGAGTCATATCGGACGTGCTTGAGTTGGCCGTCGGCCCGTCAAGCGTGTTTAAATGAAATATCATCCACCTGGCCTTTGCTGTTCACAGTGGCGCACAGGTGCTCGGCTGACAACTCTGCTGCAAATGGCTCAAAATGGACGCCCACATTCTGGAAATACTTTAAGGAAGATTGTTTCTTGTTGAGGAATTTTGAGTCTTATCCTCACTTCATCTGCCGTTTTGTGCCTAAGTTTGCACCTACGGCAGTGGAGGAACTTGGAATTCAGTATTATCCTCACTTTATATGCGACATTGCGGCGAAGTTGGCACTTAAAGCAGTGGAGGAAACCAGCGTACCCGCAAAAAAATGCCATATTCCAAGTCACTTGCAACTTTTTCTTATGTATTGAGGGACAGTGAATAGTCTGTGGCAATGCCTTAGACCACTCTGCTATCAGGACAGGCCCTCAATAAACTAATTTTTAATTGTGAATTACTTGAATTATTTCAGGTAATTCCTTGTGATTTTTAGGAGATTTGCATCCATATTAGCTAAATCAGGTGAACTGAGCATAGATGAATTAAGATGTCAACAGTTGTCCAAATGATTCCTCTCCATCACCAAGTCTCAAGTGAAAATCATGTAAATTTCTTGACAAAAATTAATATAGAAAGTTTTCAAGAAGAGCACCATGTTTGATGTATTTCTTTTTTCATTTCTTTTTGGTAAGAAATGAAATAAGGCGGGCTTGTATTCAGATGTTCATTTGAGGCGAAAGAGCGGGGGTATGGCCGCTGTCCTCTCCTAAAGGATTGTGGGAAGGGAACGTGACAGAGGGCGGTGATTTATGTCCGAGGGCTTGCTCCTCTGACTCTCGGCCATTATGAGTGTATACACATGACAGGTAAGATGGATTCAACCCAAACATTTCTCCACAGCCTCAACGCATCTACTAAAAGCAGCATCCTCCAGCCAAGGCAGTGCTCACGTCATCATCATCATCATCGGCATTGCTGGCTGTTTTGGGCCCACCACTGCCATCAGTAGGTTTATGGGGGTTGTCTACAAACCCTCTTAGTACGTTTAGTTTATGAGGGTTGTGGGCAATTCCAGATTTTTTGGGCCAACCCTCTCAGTAGGTTTGGTTTATGGGTGTTGTTGGCCAAACCTTTCAGGAGGTTTGGCTTATGGGGGTTGTGGGGTTCCCTTGTTTTACGCAAGTCAAAAAAGTTGCAAATGACTCTGGAGATGATAAACTAATTTTCCAATTCAGATTCCTGCAGGAACTGATTGGCCACGAATTGCCTGTCATGATGATCTTTTAATTGCCAAGAGATGGCCTCTTTCTGATGTGTAATTAAAGGCTCGATGGGAAAAGATTATTATAATTATAGAGAACTCTGCTTCACCACATTAAAACTTCAGTGGTGACAAGAATTTCAATCAGTTCTATTAGGGTCAGATATCTCCAAAAGATTGCTAAATGTCTATTCAATGCTTTAACAAGGATAGAAAAAAATAATTGCTAAATTTGCCATTTAGAGGCGAATAACTTCCACTGTGATTGGACGGCATTAACCCTTCTGATGCTGAGGTTACTTTCATCCAATTCACAAGAATGCAAAAAATATGAAAATCATCTGAACCAAGTCCTGTGGGTATTCAAAGGAAAGCTCTCGTTGAGTACTCTCAAATGAGTACCCATGTGCCAGGGTTGCAGTCATTTTTTCGTGTTTTTTGCATCATTTTGTATTGGCCAAGTTAGCCACCGGCAGCATAAGTGTTAAAGCCCTCCTTGGCATGCGCGCTGCGTCAAGGTTATCAAGTCGGGCGAGCAACAATCATCAGTGGATGGCCTCTAATCTGCACTATTGATTTCAGCCATGCACTTTTTTTTTTTTTCGGTGGTGGGTTGGCCCAAGTGATCTTAAGCTAGCCGTGAAGGTTAATTACCCAGCGTCTAATGATTAAGTGGGACCGATGAAACAATCAGGCCCTCTGCTGCTGCCCCAGGGTTAAATAAGTGCTTATTTGGCAACTAATACGCTTTTTATTCAGTAGTTATTGCTCTGGACCACTCAGTCTGTCTCTAGAGATCATCAGCCATTTCCAGGGCTGGATAGTACTCAGTTGATTCATTCAACCACAGGGAATAACATTTTTGCAAATGAAGTCTTTCTGAATGAAGTATTCAAATCAAAACTTCATTCACGATGATTGGTTGATTATCTTAACTTTGATTATTGTGAATATTATGAGATGGAACGAATGAAATGAGATGAAAGAGTAAAGCTTGATTTTTGCTCTATGGGCAATAACAAGTGTTATTATATGCCTACTGCTCATTCTCTGCTGTGATTGGTCAGATCATGGTCACATGACCACCTTACAAAAGTGATATTGGGGTGCAATATCACTTTCCAACACTCTGACTCAGAGCTGTCAGGTTCATGTGCTCAATTCTCAACTTCAACTCTTGGAAAGGAAGCCAACAGAAGTGAATTGAGACAAGGAACTCAGAAGAGTTTGGGCTTCTTGTAAAATTATGATTAGGAAGGGAATTAGTAAAACACATTTTAAAATTAAATAAATAAATCATTACATTTCTAAAACTAATGCATGTGACTGACTTGTGTATTTATAGTATTTTGATTGCGATATTACTGAATTAACACAAGAATATATTACAGCTCGTAAATTTACAATAACCAAATGGTTTGTGGTAAAACCTGGAAATGGAAAAATATATTAATAATATTTACATTTTCAAAATTCTTTAAATTAGTAAATTAGTAAATTATTCTATTTGAATGAGCAGTAGGCATATAATAAAACAAATATGGCACTTTGGTTTCGTGCAATATCAATTTTTATTGCACTCTGAAAAATGATATTGCACTCGGCGCAAGCGCCTCGTGCAATATCATTTTTCAGAGTGCAATAAAAATTGATATTGCACTCACCCAAGTGCCATATTTGTATAATATTACGGAAAGCGGTATAACCAGACCTCCAATCTTTACCGAGACACATCCTTATGTTTAAATGCCTTAATCTGACGATCTTGTTGAGATGGTAAAAAGTTTGAAGTATTTTATGGAAAGAAATGAAATATGTTCTTGTCCCTTGATTTTTATACTATCTTAATATTCCTTTTTATTTCGTTTTGCAACTCCATCATTTGCTGTCGCGCAATTGTTGAACACTCCTTTCAAAGGACTGGCTCATAGATTACTTGCTTTTTGCAGCTCTCGGTTTAATAAAAGATAAAAATACTTTCTGAATTGCCATCATGTTTCCATCTTTGCATTCGTCAACATGGCCTAAATTTGCCAGCTGGTTTTATATGTTCTTTAAAGAGACCTTTGCCTTCCCCCTGCTTTTAAGTGGTAGTAGAGTGACTATGGCTTTAATTAATTCAGAATGTATCAAATCAAAATTTATCTTAATGTTGTCGCCTTCCCTCCGAAAGGTCTCCCATTAGACGGCCCTCAGTTCTGCTTCAGCTGTGCCCCACTATTTCCATAAACGCTGATACGCACTGATAAGAACCGCCTGTCCCCAAATGCATTCCGGCTTTTAGGATAAGCCCATAATGGGCACCTTATTCAGCGCTTGAGGAGGGAATTGCTTCAGAACAATCACGACTTAAAAAAACACTTTTAAGATTTTTTTCATGATATCTCGATGTTGAAAAAGACATCTGGGATCAAGTCTCATTTCGGTAATCTGTGTTGTCATTAGCGTTGACACTGTGTTAACCCATTCATGCTCAGAATTCCCCCAGAGGAGTACTGTATGGATGCTTAACCCTCATACTGTTGGTGGCTAATTTTGTCCAATACAAAACGATGCAAAAAACCTGAAAAATGACTGAACCCCTGGCATGTGGATACTCATTTGAAAGTGTTTAGCGAGAGCTATCCAATGAATACCGAAATGAGAGGGTTTAGATGTTTTTCAAAGATCTTTGCGTTCTTGTGCTTAGGACGAACGTAGCCTCAGCATTGGAAGGGTTAAAAGCTTATGAAAAATCACTAGGTAAAAGCATATATTCAAGCAGTCTTTTCAGGAGACTTGTTTAGTGTTGAGGTCTTATTAACCTGTATGCTACTGGTGACTGCTGTTTTAAATGATGCAAAAAACCTGCCAGATGCATATCCGGTGGATCAACATTCATGGTTGAACCCCCAACACACACATTAAAAAGTTGTGATTTTAATATTAGGAATGCCACTTGCAAAGGTTCATGCTATATTTCAATTAGAAAACCCTGTATTCTACCTCTACCCTGATTAGTCTTCTGTGTACCTTAGAGCTTTGAGCATGAAAGGGTTAAACATAAAGTCTGAGCTAGTAGCTGCAGCACTTGATATTTAGTCTGCACAGGCACTTAAGATGATGAACAAGAGAGAATTGATGTGTTTTGACAGTGGAGGAGGAAGAAGAGGAGGAGGAGGAGGAGGCTGAGAATTGCCTGGCCACTTGAGTGGGACCAACACTTGGCATTTCATCTTCTACTGTCTTGTTGCCCTTCCTGCTTCAGAAATCCTCTTAACCCTTATGCTGGTGGTGGCTTATTTGGCTAATACAAAATGACGCAAAAAACCTGAAAAATGACTGAAACCCTGGCACATTGGTACTCATCTGAGAATACTCAGGGAGAGCTATCCAATGAATACCAACATGATAGGATTGAGATTGTTTGCAAAAATCTTTGCGTCCTTGTGCTTTGGACGAAAGAAGCCTACGCATTGGAAGGGTTAAAAAGTGTTCTCACCTGGATGCGCTGATACTTATAAATGACAAATAATGACTTTTGAGTAAAGAGATTATTTGTACATTAAAAGATGGTTGATGGTTTGATTTTAGATTTCCTTACTTGAGAAAGTGAGGTGATTGATTAGAAAGGTGTGAAAACTTTCATTGAATTGAGAGTATCTATTGGGTCTATTTAGTCTTAGATGAAAAAAACAACAAGTGGATATGAAACCAGCTGGTCAACTTGAACAGGCTAGCTCCGGCGAATAGCCCAAAAGTTATGTTCTGCGCATGCTGGCGCGCAAGTTTATCTGTAATGTAAATGATACTAGAGCCCTGATTGGTCCTTGTCCCCTCATGACATTATGCTGATACCACATCAGAGACCCCTGGCATGTCCAGCCCTTCACCATAGCACATATAGTAAATGGTCTCTCCCTGCATATCCATTCTTTTATTCATCTAAGGGTCTATGTAGTGTGTAGGATTAGTCCTCACTTCTCTGACTCAGATGCTGCTACTGAATATTTGGCTCTAGTTCCTTGCCTCAATTCTCCCTTATCGAGGGAGATCGTGGTTTCCTTTGAATTGTCTATCAGGTGCAAGCGAAGCCGCGAGTGAAACCCTAGGAGATGAAGCCCATCTGTAGTTGATTCTTTAGGCATCATCCAAGTGGCCGAAATACTCTCCAAGCCATCATAGTCATCATAGCCATGCCTCCCTCTACAACACATGAGTGCGTTTGATAGGGCCGGCAAGTGTGGGCTGACAGCGCCTATCGCGGGGACTCCTTGGCTTGGAGGGGGATACCACAGGGATACCGCGCATCTTGTTACAAAGAGAGATAGGCGTAGACCCTTATATGATAACATCCATGAGAATACATCAGTCCTGTCAATCATAAAACGTTATTGTCAAATTTCCCTTCGAGTCTTTCTATTTTGAGATTTTATCACTTTTTCGTTATATTTTTTGGCAGCTTGATCTAGACAGTTGTCAATAACCTAGGTTATGGATATTGATGATATAGAGGGGATTTTGAGGATCTGACTTACTTTGTAACCCTTATGCTGCTGGTGGCTAATTTGGATAATACAAAATGATGCAAAAAACTTTTAAATTGACTGAAACCCTGGCACATGGTTACTCATCTGGGAGTACTCCGCGAGAGCTATCCAGCTATCCTTGTGCTTTGAACTTAAGTGGCCTCAGCATTTGAAGGGTTAATATTGAAATATACTGTTCACCTTCAATTTGAAGGTAGTATGTGATGATACAATATTGAAAGGGATTTCAATACCCTTAGCATGCCTTGGCAAGGGTTTGAGTGCCCCACAAAGTATTCTTAGGGGTTTTGAAAAACACACTGTTTTGTAACAGAAAAAAAAGACTCAACTAGTGTCTGATTTTAAGTCTGTGAAACTGTCAGTGGAGGAATGTCTGTACAAACTGGCACCTATGCCTGTAAATCTATTTGTAGTTTGGCATTTTGTTTTTGCACTCTCCCTCTGTTTTATAGATTGTCTATCAAGCAGCGTTTTGTTTGGGTGTTGCAAAAACCAGCCACTTAAACTACTAGTAGTTTTATGAAAGATGGTTAGTTAATACAGGAACTATATATTTGAATAAATAGTTCCTGGTTAATAGTTAGTTTGTTCTTACCAATACAAGGCGTTTGGTTCATAGCTATTTGTGAACAATACCTATTCTATGCTGGTGATGGCATGACTTCAAATTAATTGAGTGATATCTAGTGCTAACTTGGCTAACTAGCATATGGGTAGTCACCACTTAAAGCTCGACAGATATTGAATATTTGATTGTTTTCATGATTCCCCCCCCCCCCCCCCCCTTAAAAAAGTCCCACCTAGTAACTAGTCAACGAACCAATGGTATAAAATTAGATATTGGTTGCAGTTGAATTTTTGAGTCATTTTAAGGTAAACACATGAGTCATCTAAATGTGATTAGTAAACTAGTAATTGAATTAGAACAGAAGAAATATATTGATCAAAACGTTTGTTCTTTTTTTTTTCAAGCTTCATTCCCCTATTTATCGAGGCTATGTAGAAGGTCTATAATGGTCTGTTATGATGGAAGAATAAGAGTGAGACTTTTCTTGACTGTTCAGAAATAAAACTCCACAGGCCACCTGGTGGCCGCGAATGGAACTATTGGGGGAATGGTGTATTTGGACAGGAGGGAAACATTGTAACGAGTGGGGCAGGCTTGGGTAAGTGGTGTTTGCGTTCCACTGCGTGCCTAGCAGGGATCAATGTGGTTCTAAGCTAGTCCAGGAGGGCAGTTGCTTGCTTCTGTCAGTAAGGGGGCCATCTTTCTCCTAATCCCAGCCTGCATTCTTACACATACAATCCGGCCATGGACCTCCACCGTAACCCTAGAACTGCACACCCATACCCTGAGCACAACTATCCAGGTTCCTCTGGTTATGATATAGTGTGAGGCCTGAGAATGGGTATATCAGCTGCGGGCATAAGTTGGCACAGATGGGGGTTTATCTAATCTGTAGAGAGCTGCACAGATAGGAAGCGCTCATCACCTTTTTAGTTGGATAATCCGGCTGATGTATAGGTTGCGGTGATTGCCGGGTGTCAACATAGATTATAGCACAACAACATTGCCAATATAATACATGGGGCTATTGAGGCTGGGGAGGGGGGGGGGGGGCTAGTAGGAGGAGAAGGGGGAGATCTCCTTGCTGCTCACATAGGACTCTTATGGGAAACTGAAGGGCTCCATATGGGACTAGACACTTGTAGTTGATGCTGCTGCCTCTTGTGGGCACCTACAAGCCCTAACTGAGGTGGATGCAGGATTTCTGTGACTGGAGTAGGGGGGTTCACTTTGTACTGAAGGGGGCTTCGTTTCTACTGAGGGGTACATTTACTTCATTGTTTTTTTAAGCAAAACAAAAAATATAAAACATTTCTAGAAATTTAATTGACATTTTGAATTGTAATGAGAGTTTGTTGAATTCTCAGTGTGATTTGCTTTAAGGCTCGTAGTTATGAACATCTTCATTTTCCAATTCACTTGGTATATTCATCAGAAGTTCTTTCAGTGTTTAGCTATACAGATGCCTGACTTTATTGAATACCCTGATTTCTGGTTCTCGCCATTTCATGACTCATCATTTCTACTTAAAGTGCACAAATGCCCATTCTGAGAATTTCAGATGTTTTGAAAGTTTTAACAAAAATGTGTCCAAAAAATAAAAAAAGTTACATAATTCCTTAACCCTTCTGATGCTGAGGCTACTTTCATCCAAAGCACAAAGATGCAAAGTTTTCTGAAAACCATCGAAACCCTGTCATGTTGGTATTCATTAGAAAGCTCTCGCTGAGTACTTTCAGATGAGTACCCATTTGCCAGGGTTTCAGTCATTTTTGAGTTTTTTTGCTTCATAATGTATTGACCAAATTAGCCACCACCAGCATAAGGGTTAAGCCATTTAGCCACTCTTTGCCTGATAAGGCCTGACTATTTTGGTGATATCTCTCAGAACAAAGCTGTTTTTGAAAATACTTCAAAGGAATGAATTTGCCTGAACCCCACCAAAAACCAAAAATCCCTCTTCATTTAAAAAATGCTGTCATGCTTCATTCTGATGTCATTTATCAGAATCATAGACCCAGAGGATACTTTTCAAGGGTATTTCTAAGGCTTAATGTTTCAAGTGGTATGCTGGTCTAGCTGCTAGTTGTGCTTGTGCTTGTGATGCTTTGCTGTACAATGCCCCCTTCCCGCTACGATATGGCAGCCCTTTGGGAACGCGGCAGAGGGAATCCCAGTCAATAGTAATGGGGGAAGAATGTGTGAACAGAACATCTTGTGTTTTCCAGGCAAGTGGAAGAATCGCTGCACGTTTAATTCTGCTTTGCTTGTTTCACATTGAGTGTGAAAGGAGCGCGGGTTTGCTATTATTGCAAGCCAGAGCATTCGATGAAAGAGCCGGCTTCTTCGCTATTTTTAGACGCCATTTTTGAAAAGGCCCCGAAGAATGCCAGATAAAGCACTCGCACGGCACACAGGGTAAATCATAGTATTTTCCTGTAATTACGGCGAAGCGGTTCACGGTCAGAGGGGTTTTATTTAGGTGTCACTGTTTGTATCACAACGTGGTATTCATTTGGGCTGTATTCAGGACCAGCGCCCCGCTCCAATGATGTCACAACCACGCACCTGCTGCTGACAGTTTCGTGACACTCCGCCGTGAAGCCGCCGCGGTCTCCGTCTCCGCCGCGCTACCAGCCGAGCTCTTCATTTGACGACGATCACCGCATGCTATCATTAACCAATGGAAACTCAAATCAGACCAGCAACTTCCTCCACCACCGCCATGAGAACGTCTTGTTCGCCCAGTGCTAATGAATGGGCAAAGCTTTCAGAAACAGTTTTGAAAGAGATACCTTTGTTCAGAACTTGGTTGAAGGGGAGGTTCTATAAGAAAAGGTAGAATGGTGTTATCGTGTAGGTATTTGGTAGGAAAAATATCTTAATAATGAATACATACGTTTGCCATATGGCATTCAGAAATAATCCCACAGAAAGTATGCCCATGAGTGGACAAGCTCAGGAAAAGGGTAGACTCATAGTGTTATCGTGTTGGTATTTGGTAGGAAAATATCTGAGTAATAAAAACATACATTTGCCATATGGCATTCAGAAACAAACCCACAGAAAGTATACCCATGAGTGGACAAACTCAGGAAAAGAGTAGACACTCCCTGTCAGATATCAACTTATTTTGGATAAATTCATTCTGGAAGGAAACAAAGCCATACCCTAGCCAGCACACAGGAATTAGTCAATAGAAAAAAGGCACACATAAGCTTCTAGAATTACCCTTATCTAAGAGAATTTCTTGAAAACTGTTACCCTTTTGCACAAGATGGCAAAATTGAGATAAAAAGGTGTATTTCTCAATCAGGTGTGATAGGTTAAATTCATCATGATTGGAAAGCAATGCACATCAAAGCCCATTGCACAGCAGTTACTCTCTCGAATAAAGGTAGAATTTTTCTCCTACATCATCCAAAAACTGCCCACCTTTTGCTCAATATTGTAAAATTGCGAGAAAAAAAAGAGTTGTATGTCTAGGTTTAAGTAAGTTAAGTTTCATGGAGATTGGATGATGATATTGATGAGTGCAGTGGGTTTCGATGGGGCAGTGGGGTTCCAATTAATAAAAGTGCTGCTGTATTTGCAGCTATTATCAGGAACATATATGATTATTCATTTGATTCTCCTGCTGTTATTAATCACCTGGTTATGAGTTATGAATCATGAAGCTTAGGGGCTGTATGAGCATGAGTATGTGCAGTATTGTGCACCCCCTTTATGATGCCAGATTTCGGCCCCGCCTGAGTGGCTTGAGACTAAAGGGGGCTGCCGGCACCTCCACGTGGCCCCCTTGGGTAGCGCCATGCAGTGATTGTTCTAGGCACCACCACTTGATATGGAGTGGGCAGGCAAGCTTGGGTGCTTCTTGATGGGGCAGGGGTTTAATGGGCCTGTTTTGTGCTGGGTGGGTACATTAGCATCCAGAGTGGGTATGGGCATTGTGAGGGTTGGGAGGCGGTGGACCACACAGGTGACAGGGTGGTGGGTATAGAGGGGGGGGGGGGGGGGGCAGGTGAGAGCAGCATCAGCAGTAGCAGGAGGAATAAGGGGAAAGCAAAATCAGGAGGGGGGATGGGGACGATCGTCGCCTGAAAAATGACTCTTCAAGCCATCCAGGTGTCCAGGTTTCATTTATCATGATCAAATCAAGGGGCATCTTTTGGGTGTCCGGGGTAATACAGATTCCTTCACCTGCAACATGCCCTACTGTTCCAAGGGATGGAGAGTTAAACATGGTTTCACTGTAGGATGTGGAATTTGGATTATTGTTACATTTTTGAAATATTCAGGCTTATTTCTAACGAGCCAGTTGTCTGAGGTGAAGAAAAGCTGGGATGATAAAGATAATCATTTCATCACTGCCTAATTTCTAATTTGATAGATAAGGCCAAGAAAAAAATATTGTTTGTTTCCTGTAACGGTCTGAAAGAAATAGGGTAGGTAGGTCAGTAAAAAAAAATTTTTGCATGATTTTTTTGGTCAAAAATGTGTGTTTTATGCATGTTTTACGTCGATTGGAGTTGGGAGGGTGGAAAAAAACTTAGGGAAGGGATTTTTTTTAAATAAAAACATGTTAGGGTAGGGTTACAGGAAACAAACAACTTTTTTTTTTTAGGCCTAAGCCTACATCATTACCCTTGTTCTTCATCCACCAGGTCCACAACTTTATAAGGGCCATATTTGAAATGATATTTCATGTTGTGAATGATGATGTGTGTTGAATAGCCTCATATCGTTCTTGAAATGCTGTCTAGACCAATCACCTTCTCTTTGTGGCTAGTGGGTAGATGCCTCGTCCCAACAGCAGCCGATACTCCACTCCGTATTAAGAACACGTTAGAAACACTTTTTAACAGAACGTCCTGCTGTCCAAAATCTGGTGTCATTGTGAGGCTGTTGCTATGGCAACGCATCTCAAAGATGAGGAGGAGCCTGCCTATGTGGCAGGGATAAAGGAATGTTATTATTTGGAAAATTGTCATCTATCATTCAGGCCAGCCTGTCAGCGGCCACAAAAGTCAGGAAAGTGTTTTGATAAAGGCGGAAAAAAGGCGCTTGGATGAAATGTATTTGAAATGTCAAAGTCTATTTTCTCTACAGTCAGAGCAGTGATATCTTTATGCTCTGTATTAAGTTATGAAATAAAGCATGTTTTTCCACTGGTGAGTGAGCAGTCAGTCATGTATTTAACCCACTCACACTTAGGGGTCACTTTGGATTGTAGTCTAGTAGCTATACTCCTTATTGAAGTAACATGTTAATCAGGCACTAGTTGGTGAAATACCTGATAGAGGATATCTACTTGTACTTCTAATTAACATTTCCCCTTCAAATCGCTTGTGAAATATGCATTTTTGGAAGGATATATGAGACCTTGATGAGTATGCTCAGATGAGTACCCATGTGCCAGGGTTTCTTGTGTTTTTCACCTTTTTTACATCATTTTGAATTGACCAAATAAGCCACCACCAGCATAAGGGTTAAAGTAACATATGATTTCATGTGTACTTAAATACCAGAAAATATAATTTGTCAAGGTGTTCAAACTAAAGAGGTTTTCCCATTTGAGAAGCTCCATTGTAAATGTGTTGATGTCGTTATGTAATTAACGTCACTATCAGTGAGTGAGGGAGGGAGCATCAAGCACAGTTTGCAGGGCAACCACCAATTATTGCATTGTGCCACAAGTCCAAATAGACGCAGCTCCCCTGTTGGTGTGTGAAGGAATGCACCAATGGCCTCTACTGGAACAAAGGGCTTGGACATTTTGCTATGTTCTATACACCGTTTCACCAGGGAGGTCTACGGAGACTCCGAAATTGCATGTTTTGCTCCTCGGTGGTAATGTGCGTATTGCGTGAGATTGTTATGTAATTTAAGATTTCATGGAATCAATGAAATCCACCAGGTTATTTATAATGTTTGCTGGAATGTATCAGTGGACGATCAGTTCTTTGTTATCGGGTTCAGATGTCGCTCGAGAAACCTCCTTCCCTGAAACATATACTGCACTCGGTGACCTTTACACCAGCCAATCAGATTGCTCGATACATCTAAATGCCTTTAAATTGATAAATTATCGCTATCATCAGCTCAAGAAAATGCTTGAGAAATAATTGTGCCGCTGATAGTGTATTTGCATGTCGTGGACGATTGTGGGCGAAATCGACCTCGCCAAACCCACCATTCCACGCCATGGTAAAAACTGTGTGCGTCCCAACGTGCAATTAGAATGTCACCAATAAAATATCACTAGAGCAGTTGAGTGAATACCTCCCCAGTGCCCGCAGTGGTGATTTCCAACCAAAGTGGTGATTAGGAGGAGTTGGAAGGCAATTATAGATGGAGACAGGTAGTTACGACGGCTGACTGGGCCGCAATCGCTACATTTACGCACACATTCAACAATAACTCCACTGTTTCGCTATGGAAATCAGTAAGCCAAACAGGTGCTGGAAGTTTTGTTCAAGTTTCTGGGATTTCCTTGCTTCGATATGTGACATTGGCTGTGGCTATTGAGAGAATTTGGTTTCAGTTAAGATTCCTACATGTAATGCTGCTACTACTACTTGCTGGGTTGAATGAACCCTACTCAACATCGACAACTTTTTTTTAACCTACACATTTATTTGGCTCAATTTCATCACTCACACATCAAACACCCATACAAGAATGAATGTTTAACAGGAATGTGTCTGTGCGATTTAAAGAACAACATTCATTTAAACAAATCATAAGAAGACGAGTTTTAATGTTTTCTAATGTAAAGGAATTTTAGCAAGCTCTGAATGCTCACAAGAGCAAAATCAAGATGGCCGCCAGTTTGTGCCATCAGCGTGGAGAAGTGCCCACTCTGTGTTGTTGATATAATTAAAACAAATCAAAGAAGATGAGTTGTTTTGTTTTCTAATATATCAGACTTCTAGAATGCTCTGAGGGGTCTAAAGAGTAAAATCAAGATGGCCGCCAGTTTGTGCCATCAGCGTGGAGAAGTGCCCACTCCGTGTTGTTGGTATAATTGAAACAAATCAAAAAAGATGAGTTGTTTTGTTTTCTGATATATCAGACTTCTAAAATGCTCTGAGCTTTCACAAAAATAAAATCAAGATGGCCGCCAGTTTGTGCCATCAGCGTAGATAAGTGCCCACTCCGTGTTGTTGGTATAATTGTTTGATTGCTAGGAATGTGTGGGGCTTTGACCAGTGGCTACCTGCTGCTCTGGTCACCACTCTGACAGCCTCTGGACAAAGGGACAACACTCTAGGCGCTACTAGTTTCCCATTTCCCTCAGTGTCCACTATGTGGCCCCGCTGCGCCCGGCCTAGTCCTGCAGACATGCCATCATTCTACAGCAGAAAGCATCAATGGGCAATATGACTCGCTCATCACACAGTTCCCTAAACATCCCCACAATGCACTTATGTAAGTTTCTTGCTTTGATATGCTGTTATTTATAAAGAACAAAATCAAAATCAATGTTCTCATTCTCTTCTACTGTTAATATATATATATATATATATATATATATATATATAGAGAGAGAGAGAGAGAGAGAGAGAGAGAGAGAGAGAGAGAGAGAGAGAGAGAGAGAGAGAGAGAGAGAGAGAGAGAGAGAGAGAGAGAGAAATGTGGAAGTATTTGGATGGTTAGGTGTTGTCTGTTTGTGGTAAAAACAAGAGGGGTTGAATGTTTTTCTCCACCTTTATTTGTCAGTGCTAACATGTGATCCTCTACTGCTCTGGAGGCCAGCACTCCTCTCTCATGTCCAGCCAGCCTTGTATGAAATATCTCTCCTCTGCTGAGTTATGTAGCCAATTTAAAATCTGCTAGTGAACCCTGGGTATCCGTTTCACTGCTAGATAATGTGCAGGTGAAACTTAACGAAACCCTTGGCTCACGGGGTGGCTCGATGTATAGGAAATGGTGCAGGCAATGTTATGGGTATCACATTGTTTTTATCACGCTTCATGTTAACAGGCTGAAACTTGAGCACAATAGCCGTATGCTGGTGTGTTATGCCGTGCGATACCCTATACCCTATACCCCAGTCAGGTGGGGCAGGCACCCTATACCATGCTGCCCTGTACCACACTCAGGTGCGGGTTCAGCACCCTAATGACATGTGACTGCTGCCACAATGGGCTTAAGTGCTCCCAGTGGGCGTCTGGTGAAAGGCCACCGACATAATCGCTCAGGGAGTAGGGCAAATGCCGAGATTTGGGACACAAAATTCTGAGAATGAGCAATTTGATTCCAATATAGTAACTAATATTATTGGTATTTTTTCACATATATTATGATATGAAGTATTTTTGTTATGCTGAAATGATCCCTCAGGGAATAGGGCAAATGCAGAGATTTGGGACACAAAATACTGAGAATAAAAGCAATTTAATTCTAATATATTCACTAATTTTATTGGTATTTTTTCACATATATCAAGTATTTGTGTAACACTGAAATAATCACTCAGGTAATAGGGAAATGCCGAGATTTCGGGCACAAAATACTGAGGAAAAAGATTTAATTCCAATATAGTGACTAATTTTATTGGTGCTTTTTCACATATATTTTGTGAACGTCCTGTCATGTTGGTTTTCATTTAAAAGATCTCATTGAGTACTAACTTATGAGTACCCATTTTCCAGGGTTTCAGTCATTTTTTTGTATTGGTCAAATTAGTCGCCAGCAGCTAAATGGCAAAATCCTACCAAGTGCTTTTCTAAGATAGCATTTAGTAGTAGTGAAGTAGAGAAAGCATGTGGAGAGGAACTGGCATTCCGGAGCAGTGAGGAGGAGGAGGAGGAGGAGGGGGTGGGGGGGGGGGGGGGGGGGGGGGGGGAAATGAGTGTGTTTATAGGAAACAGGTGACTCGGCCAATGGAAGACGTCAGCGCACATTCTCCCAGCGAATCTCTCTAGTCTCGTCGTCGGCATCAGCATCAAAGACGACGACGCTTCAGCCAAATAACATGTGCGCACATACCATAATTCTGATTGATATCATCACAACAGTTTTCATATCCAGGGTGAATTTGAACCCTACCCCATTTCTGAGAAGACCTGCACAAATTCATGCAATGTATGTTATACTGTCTAAGCAGTTTATTAAGTGATTTTCTATACAGAGTGCTGTATTTGTTTGTAACTTTTGGTATATGCAATTGATATAGCGATCTTCTATAGCCATTCCTGTAGGGGCATGAAACTATGTAGTTGATAAAATGATTAACTATACACATTTCTGCATTCATTTTTATATAGTAGGGCCTATATAGATAATCATAGTGATTGTCTACACTGATACCTACATTTCTTTGTGTATAGCAGGGTGGGCATTATAATGCAGTTAATATAGTGAACGTCTTTGGTGGGCTGACTGTCTCCATCCTAGAGGGATGTGGTGCGTACTGTAAAAGTTACTGAACTGGCAGGTTTGACTCGGTGAGAATGAGCACAACTGTGGCTGTGGACCTTGGCAAGATCTGATCTAACGCGCGCACAGAGAGCAACTGTCAAACGTGCCTAATACATTTATCAAGGGTTTTGCCTGAAAGAGCACCAACAAGTGCCGAGCTGAAGGCAGCCATGTTTGATTGCGACCTGGGGGTCAGCTGCGGGAAAGGTTGTGACCAGACATCCCATAATAGTCAGCAGTTGCCCAGGTGAGCCAGTCCAGTTTTCTCCAGCATTAACCTGTACACTGCTGTTGGCTAATTTAGCCAATGCAAAATTATGCAAAAAACATAAAAAATGACTGAAACCCTGACAAATGGGTACTCATCTGAGAGTACTCAGCCAGAGCTATCCAATGAGTACCAACATGACAGGGTTTAGATGGTTTTCAAAAATCTTTGCGTCCTTGTGCTTTGGACGAAAGTAGCCTCGGCATTGGAAGGGTTAAGACTGCTATTCCGGAGGGAGGACTAATCAAGACCGTGCCCAGTGGATTATGGGGTTGACGGGTTGGATGGGTGCACATGGGCACAATACCCTGGCTGGAAAGGGGGTGGGGTAACGATACCCAAGAATTACGTTACCATAGTTACATTCATTGCCCTTTCTGTTATATTTCCCTATTATCTTGCCTGCCTTTTCATGACCAAAATCTACTTGTAATAGACATGTCACCCGTATTATGGAGTATTTTCCATTAAGTGAACGCCAAATACTGTCTTTTTGGGGGCTTATATCTATCATGTGCAAGCTGTCTTTTCTTCAGTATAACTTTCTCATCATCATCTGAAGTGAATAAGTGTCTTGAACTTATTGAATTCGGGTGCAGACCTTGAGAAAACTTCAAGCTTCAAGCGAACCTTAAAAGTGTATATCCTACACTTGATACAGTCAAATGCCCCTAGCTTAATTAGCTATGACATTTGCTAAGAAAAAACCTTCAAACCATTTGTATAAAAGAACTTGCTACTTCCTTATTGTTTATTTTGGACTTGAATATATGAACATGTACATGTACATAATCTGTACCCATTGGCCAGCTACCAGAACCGTTTGAGCATAAGAGGGTTAATCCAAATAATGGTGCTGGTAAGAGATCTCTGTGGATTGTTTGAGCGTAAGAGAGTTAATCTTAAGACAGACCATAGATATGATCATTGTTAGAAATCTACCTGGACTGTTTGAGCCTTAGAAGGTTAAGACAGACCATAGCTATCATTGTTAGAGATCTACCTGGACTGTTTGAGCCTCAGAAGGTTAAGACAGACCATAGCTATCATTGTTAGAGATCTACCTGGACTGTTTGAGGCTTAGCAGGTTAATCTAGAGAGAGTCTGTAGGTGTCGTTGGTGAGAGTAGCAGCAGGAACTCCGTCATTAACCTGACCTTTCCTATGAAGCCCTAGTGTTTTGCCAGCTTGATTAAAGGTGGCAGTTGGCAGTGAACATCCATTTGCAGATTACTGGGCGCTCCACCTTAGCAGGCTTCAGTGAGAAATGTCAGAGAGAGCTCATTGCTCATTGTGGGAAACCCTGCGCGGAAAGAGGGACGCAAGTTGCTGTGAAAAAATAATGATATCTTAATGAAGAGGTCACTTACTGTGGAGAAGTGTGATACGGTTTTTTATCATCTCGATGCAAGGAGTGATTGATATCATTTAGAGATGTGATATGGATTTTTATCATCTTAAAGAAAAGAAAGGAGAGAGTGATACTATGATCTGATAACTGTTAACTACTTTCGCAGTAAGTGAGAAACTTTTGGGTAATGGTTATTGCACCAAAACAACAACAAATAACAGAAACATCAACAACAGGGATGATATTTAGAACACAGGGCAACATGAATAGTATAACAACAATAATAACAATAACAACAACAACAACAACACAACAATAGAAAATGTGTGAAGCTTAAAGCAGTATGAGCATAATACCAAATAGATCTTGAAATTTCACTGCATGAATTAGGTTCACAGTATTTGTTTATGATGGACTTGATCTCTGAAGCTTCAAGATATTTTCTCAATTGCCTGCTTACCAGTGAGATCCTTAACTACGAAAACAAAGATTCTATTTGATTTCAACTTAACCAATTGTTCTCAAAATTGCCTTGATACTGATTTGTTGCTTTTTTATGGAGAGTACTTCAGTACTGATTTCTTTTTTCTCCTCTTTTGCAGAAGAACCACCCAGATTTATAGAGGAACCTCGGACAGTAATAGCCAAACATCACACTAAGATTGTGATGCGCTGTGAGGTGGAGCCCAAGTCTGCAGATATCCGATGGATACGGAATGATAAATATATAAATACGAACTTAGAACAAGGCATAGAAATAGAAGGCGGTGTATTAATTGTTTTATCTTTTAAACATACCAAGAAATTTAAACATCACGTAGGAACTTACCAGTGTGTAGCTAATAATACTGCTGGAGCGATTAGGAGTAAACCAGCACAATTATTACGAGCAGGTAAGACACATTTGTTTTATTTCTCTCCTGTCTTAATGAGATTCATCATAATAAACTCATAGATGATCTAACAACTTTGATATTCATGATTTCAATAATCATCACTTTTTCTACAATTTGTTCCAAGACAGGACTAGCCAGTGGAAACCATTATACTCAAGAAAGAAAATCTGTAAAATATTTCTCTGGCAATGATAAATTAAAGATTGGTGTGTTATATTTATATAATAATATGAACCATAGATAATGACAACAAAACATCTTTTGTCAAATGTTGATGAATTTATAAATTGTTTTTTTTATTAAACCTTGCTTTGAAAATGTCCTATTTGTTGAACTGGAATACATATGTATAAATGTATGTATTTACTCTTCATATACTAGTATGTGTATATTTACATCCATGTTTTTCTTTCTTTTTTTCAGCTATTGGTCATTTTAAGGCCAGTGCGGATGTATATATTAATGCCACGGAGGGCAATGTGGCGGTGGTGCCGTGTGACCCACCCAGTGGCGAGCCTTTTTCCATTACTGTGTTCGAAGTCAATAGCACAACCATTGATAGGAGTACAGGTAAGAATCAAAGAAAAAGTAGTAGTCAAAATTTCAACCTTTGACAGAAGTGTAGGTAAGCACCAAATACTGACCTCTAGAAATTAAGTTTTTCAGTATAATATTAGTCAATATCACAACCATTCATAGAAGCATAGATAGGCACCCATCCAATGCATGTATTTCTTTATCATGCATTGGTAGCCCCTACACCAGTCATGAACCATTATATGAGCATTTTTTCTTCCCATCTCTCATTTCAACTTTTTATTAAAGCGCTTTCAAAGACATCCACGTGTCACACTTATGAGGCATGTGCTTCTTCACGAATATTGGACTTTTGATGGTCCATCTGGGACTCATCTGGTCCATCTGGTCCATGGACTCTCCTGGTCCCAGAACAGCTTTGTGAAACTGCACCATGATACTTCCATTATTAACACACAACTATCTGTCCCACCCCCTAATAATTCATGAAGGCCTTCATATTAGCCCGGCAATCCTGGTCTTCTCTCTGTTATAAGATACTGCATGCCCCATAAAGAAATTGCCCATTCTCTCCAAAAATGATAAACTAAATGTGCGACATGTGTCCATATCAGTTTCCATGGTAACGGTAAATGCGAAGTCAATACTTTGGCAGGACGCGTGACATTGTCTGAATAATTGTGTCACATTGTTAGCTGAAAGAGGGATGTTTTTGTGGACGGGAGATATTGTGGTATTTCTGCCCCCTTCTTGTTTCCGGGCAGGGGGACATATTTCTCCTATGAAATGAATGCAGGCCACATGTTGGTGATGGCTGACAGAATCCTTTTGTCAGTTTAGCTTTTATCTATGGAGACTTCCCCCTTTATTTAGATCTGAAATTGAGGAAGTATATCAGGGTGTTTGTCAAGTTCAGCAATTTATATCTCTTTTGAAAACATAATGAATGACAGGGGCTTGTCTGATTCTGGCCTCATTTTAAATTTTTTCTTTGGACCTTTCCTATGTATTTGGCCTCTAATGTATGTAATAATGCACGGCATAGGTCAGATGTGTAGAATGTGCCCACTTTAACCTGTTCTGTATTAGGGTGGTATTCAATTTTATATACAGGGTGGGTGGTCAAGGGGTTTTGGTGAACCCCCTTTACAATTGTCACTTTTCTTCAGTTTTGATAAAAGCAAATGAGGCAGATCTACCTCTCAGTTGAAATGAACCTCCACGTGGAAAACAAACTGCTTGCACAATGATGCTAGTTCCATGCCTGGTATTCATTGCAGGAATATTGCATGTAGTTATCGATAACTTGAACTTGGAGTTGCCTGGTCCTCCCCTCCTCCTGCTGCTCCCGGTTAACTCATCCATCTCCCAGTAGGTGGCAGCACCAGCATGTGCTAATCCCATAATGCCACATTCCAGGGTGAAATGGATCCAGTGTAAGCTCATTAAAGTTGTCATATTTCTAGCGGTAGTGGAGGCGTGGCGCTGAGAAGGCTGCCGCTCCCGACGGAACCTCTTGCCGTTCCCTTGCCGTCTCCCCTCGTCATTCCTAGGATCCTGACCCGAGCACACCTCCCAGCCAATAAACTAGAGGCACTAATGATTTAATATCAAAAACATCCGCCTTTTCCGTGTGCTTCGGTGCAGCTGGAAATGCAGGGTAGAGGATGCATGCATTCCTTACACCACAACATTCATGCTCATTTCGAGTGACCTAGCATTCTCGAGTGCATCAGGAAGTTTTTTAAGTGGAGAGGACGAATTCCTGGTACCAGAATATTTAAATTAACTCCTATTTACTTAGTCACCAAGGTTAAAATCAAGTGCATTTGCATTTTTTTCGTCTCTTGAGGTTGAGATGTCATCATACTGTAAAATATATACAGTTCCTAACCTTTATGCTGCTGCTGGCTAATTTGGTCATTTCAAAATCATGCAATAACCTGAAAATGACTGAAACCCTGGCTAATGGGTACTCATCTGCGAGTACTCAGTGAGAGCTATCTAATGAATACCAACATGACAAGGTTTAGATTGTTTTCAAATATCTTTGCATCCTTGAACTTTGGACTTGAACTTGAAAGTAGCCTCAGCATAAGAATTAATACAGACTGAAGATACTGTATTGGGGGCCTGGATGAAAACTGCCACCTTTTTTTCTAAATTTAACTCAAAAAAATGAAAATTCCCTACAGTGTGCCCATTAGTAGTATGTTGGGCTTCAGTCAAGGTTGACTTCATGTCCGTAGCGCCCTGCCACTA
Source organism: Maea johnstoni (assembly GCA_963942565.1). NCBI lineage: Eukaryota > Metazoa > Annelida > Polychaeta > Spionida > Magelonidae > Maea > Maea johnstoni. The sequence goes on along the minus strand of OZ012689.1, from coordinate 40,795,586 downwards.
GGTCACAGGCATTTTTTGGTCTCCGTGGTGAAGATTTCTCACGCCATGCTAATGTGTAATCTCCAGCCCGCTGAGTGTGATTAAAGGCAGGTGATTTTTATGTTGTGGAGGGATGGAAAAGGCCTCTGCTTAATTGAAACCATGCTTTGTGCACCTATGCTTTCCTGTCGACCGCTGGGAGGGTTATGAAGGTCTGTCAGAAAGATTGACACATGTTTTTGCTGGTTTCGCCAACTTCGGAATTGCCTAGTTGGAAACTTTTGCACTCAGAAGTTTGGATGGAACCCTATGATGGAAGAAGCAGGTTGCAGCATTTGGTCCAGTTTTCCTCAAACTTTCCATCCATTGATTCATTCATGAGATGTGTTCTCAAACAGAGGCTTCCTGAACAATATTGTTGCCAAGTTCCTCGCTTAATCTCGGAGTACTGAGGATTGGCTTGTCAAAGTTCCTTTTCCCTACACATCCCAGAGGGTTCTATGCTTAGGTTTTGACTGGCTATTCAGTGGACACAACCCAGTCGCCATTCCCTTTTAGATGTACCGAACCAATATGGAAATGTTTTCCCAAAAGGATACAATGCTCACACCATGGTTTGATTAGGGAAAAGATAGCACTTGGTTTTTGCCTTGGTATGAGAAGTCGCTCTGCCTCTAGCACAAGTAGAGCAAATTAGCAAAGTGCAACATGGCCAGGCAAAACTGACGACAAAAACAGACTTTCATTTCGAAAGCTGCTCTAGAAGCTGCTTGCTCTCCAGTCTGGAAGAGTTGGAGGGGGGGGGGGGGGGGGGGATGATCCTAAGTGGAAATACAGAACTTAATTGAATTAGTCTATACATGTTCCCTGAGTTAGGGCTAACACATGTGGCCCTGTAAGCTGATTAGGGTGAGGAGTGGCTATCTAGTACCCCTCTGTGCAGTAATCCTATGCAGATGGATCTGGCTGAAGTTTGGCCGTAAAATATGAGCTAGGATCTGCCCCCTCCACAATCCGTCCACATCAATTTTGGGGAGAGCCGCCAGCCCGTCCTGTTTTATTAGTACTCAGTCAGACTCGCCCAGAGATGAAAGCCCAACTTGTTGTTTTTTTGTCCACGCTTTCTACACAGTGAAAAAAGGTTGATAGATAGTAGCTATTAAGACTGGGTCTTCACTGCTATTAGTGCCCCATACAGAGGCTGAATAAGTGAGGATGATTAACAAATACATCTTTACCTTTCAAAACATGATATGGTAGTCCCATATGTGCAGCTGCTCATGACTGGCTGCCTATTTCTAGACTTTGTTCTTTTGTGAAGCGTTCTCCCTTTGTTATTGTTGTTGTTGTTGTTGTTATAATTATTATTATGATATTATCATTATTATTATTATTACTATTATTATTGTTATTATTATTATTATCATTATTTTTATTAATATTTTTAATAGTATTAATACTTACTATTATTATTATTATTATTATTATTATTATTATTATTATTATTATTATTATTATTATTGTTATTGTTATTGTTATTATTGCTATTATTATTATTATCATTTCTATTATTATCATCATCATTATCACCATCATCATTATTATAATCATTATTACTATTATTATTATTATCATCATTATTATCGTCATAATAGTCATCAGTTTTGGTTCATCCCTGGAATAAACAGATTTGCTGACATATCATTCATTAATCTGTATCATGTGCTTGTTTTCAGATCACCATAAGCTGATGCCGTCAGGCAGTCTTCAGATCTCGCGTGTGAAGCCGAGCGACCAGGGCGTCTACAGGTGTATCAGCATCAACCCTGTCAGCGGCAAGAAACGGACAGCCAAGAATAAAGTCATCCTAAAGGTTCTTGGTAAGTAATTCACACAAGGGCTCATTTACTGTGCATATTGGTCAGGCCCTAAAGAAAGTCTTGTGATATGTGGAATTTCAAGGACATAGTGAACATTCAGTTTCTAGAAAATATTTGCTGAAGCATTCATAACCCAACCATCAACTTGCCTTCAAGATTTTTCAAATTTATGCTGACGCCCTAACTTATTTTTAAAAGTACCATGGCTGCCAGATGCTTCTTTTCATGAGGAACTATAGGCGTGTGGTCTCAGGCATTGACACTCACTCCTCACTGTCTCTCGCCTCTGCTTGGGTTTGAACCTAGCATAGATTATATGTGAAAGTTTCCAGTGACTTTGGGTTAGGCAGTGGTTTTTCCCCAGGTACTCTTTGTTTCTTCCTCTACTTACAAGTGGCTAGTTATGATTTAGGCTGTATATAGGGCAGAAAGATAATGCATGAAATTCCCAAAATCAAGGGGTTAGGTAGACGGGCAGTAAAGGCTTGACTGGGTTTGGGTTAAGGGTTTAACTGCTGTGCTAAGGAAACACCCCCTCTCCCCACTCCCATTGCTTGACCATCCCACAGGGCGCTTGCTACTAAAAGCCTGCTGCCCCTTAGTGGTCAAAGTGAGGCATGGGGTAGTGGGGTACAGGGAGATAAATGGGGTGTCTGTCGAGATCAGAGGGTACCCCCACAATATACCCCACTTCTACAATGATAGATGTGAAGCGGGCTATCTCATTATGACCTGTACCCGCTCACCCCGGTATTGTACCTGTAACCCCCTTTGTGTTTGGGTATTGACGGGCTACCCTAGGGGTGCCTTGGGGTGCAGGGGGCAGTGAATGGAACACTGGACCCGTTTTACACCTTGGTAACATAGTTGCAATGTTTATTAGTCAGCAGACCTCTCTCAAAGGCCATTTTAAAGATGGCATTTTCATAAGTGTGAAGATTTGATCAGATTTAGAGAGCAGATGTGGAAACACAGGGGGTAGGAGAGTTACAATGAGCTACCCCCTTTCGGGCATTTAATTTTTGTTTGGGTTGTTTGGCATACCTGACTAATCAGATAAATGTGTATGTTCTCACATGTTGCAACCATGCATTAGTTTTTGGAAGAGCAGCTCTTACATCTTATAAACATCCTCCCTTCTCTTTAATATTGTTGGTAGAAGGAAGGAAGGGGGTTTTATGTAGCTTTCAACAGCTTAGGTCATATCGTAACGAGACCCGACCCCCCCCGGAAGAAATTCCCTTCTCTTCATGGGGTCTTTCAGTTGCAGAAGGAGATAGAAATTTGGAAATATTTATAAAGATGTAAAAGCAAGTGAAGGTTTGACTTTTTATATCCTTACATTAGTGAAGAAAATTTAAATCTGCGATACAAGTTTCTCATAGTACATGTTGAGAGAATGCCTGATTACTTATGGACTATACTCTGAGTCATGTCCACATAACACGGGGATGAGGATTTCCAACCAAGCCGCCCTCGTCGGTGTAGATCAATTCTGATTGGTCGCTCAGCACGGCTGTCAGGAGTGGCTGCCTGCTACCAAGATGGCAACATGTACTATATGAACTTTCCTTGAATTCTGTCAACACTAACATAAATCATCCCCTCCCCCCCCCCCCCCCCCCCTTCACTACAACTAGTTCTCTTGGCAACCTGTATCCTAATTAGATTTCTCACATGTCAACATCAACTTGGGAAAACGTACACACACATACTCACACACACACACATATATATATATATATATATATATATATATATATATATATATATATATATATATATATATATATATATATATATATATATATATATGTATATATATATGTATATATATATATATATGTATATATATATATATGTATATATATATATATATATATATATATATATATATATATATATATATATATATATATATATATATATATATATATATATATATATATATATTTTGAACTTATTTAAAGTAAGAATTGTAAGTTTCAAGATTATGTATTTTCTTATCAATGTGATTTTTTTGTAAACATAATATTGTACTAAATGGATCATTTTTTAATCAAAGCTTTTCCTTGAATGTGATCCTTTTGTGTGGTACAATGTCCATCAAAAGTTGTAATCTGTTTGGTTTGTAATGTTTGTTCATTTGTAAACATAAGCTGTAACAGCACTGATTACCCCATTTTGCATAATGGGTTTTAATTGAATTAGTTGATTAGTGAAGCTGTGATGCGGTCTCCATGGCGATGTCTTTGGTGTGCTCTGCACTGGAAGAAAATGGACGTTTCCCATCTGTTGACTTTGCTCCAATTTTGACACCAGATTTATTCCAAGGAATTTGCCGAACCCTGTCCACTACATAACACATAGCAGATATATAAGACCCCCTCCCCCTCTTGAGTCAAATTATGAGTTTTTAGAAAATTGGTGATTTCAATGAAACATTTGTGTGGGGATTTAAAGGATGATTTTCAAAAGAATTTTTATTTTGACAGCTTGAAATACATGTATTTAGACTGAATTCTGAGGTAGATCCGTGATTTCTGTCTCTAAGTTGTTCAAACTAAATGAAGATGAAGTTTATTTCAACAAAGAGATACATCTACATTACTTAGTTTTAAGTGAAACTTAAAAGTAAAACTTAAGAAAAGTCATATTTTTAGCCAAAAAAATTCTTAATGATATTGGGGGGTTATTGAACCCGACTAAGCCCTTCTGCATCTCTAACTTAAGTTGTAGATCTATGCATATGGGCTGTCCTTGCTATACACCCTATGCAAAGGCAGGCCCCACTAACATTGAATGGATTCTAGTTATCGTTTTCACCACCAGATGTCCTCTCTCTCCACTGCCTGGCAGACTGCTGGCTTCATTGTGTGTAGCAGGGAAGATGGGGAGATTATTAACAACCGTGTCAAAATAATGTTGCGAAAGTGAAATTCACAATGAAATGTACACTCAGATAATGTGACATGCAAATTGTAAAGCCTGGAGTAGTGAAAAAACACAAAAAACTGGGTTAGCTAAGTCTCTTACGTACCACCTAAAACAGACCCAATCACACCTTCAGCTGTAACTGTCTGCAATTTTTAGTGCTGTCTTTACAACTTTCTATTTAGTCATTCTTTTGCGATCTATGGATTATGCTCCTTGTGTCAGATAAAGTTATCTTTTAGTATTCATATTCCCCATTAACAATCGTTCACATTGCTTCACTAGGATCATGGGACGGACATGAGGCCCACATTGCGAGTTGAGTCGTACCATAGGCTTAAAGAGGTCACAAAAAGTAAAGCGTTTGGAAAGAACAGATTGTTGTTTTAATTTTTTACGGGGGAGAGAAAATAATCTGCAGTATTTTCCACTTGAGTGTTCATGGAAGAAGTACATTTCACTGGAGCTACCTCTCCCAGACGTGGCAGCAGTTGTGTATGCGCGCCCAGAGTGGTGGGCACCATGACCGTTCACTCTAGAAACATATGTTCTTCTCTGCACAGTTTGCCACAGTTCAGCCTTTCTACAGCAACAGTGGCATGCTGACTGCTGCCAGGCCGGGAGCAAACGTATTACCCTAAATTCTCAGTAATTTGGGACACTTTTTAATAATTACAATTTTTATGGGTTCAAGGTGGCCCATGTTTTCTGAAAATACCTTGCTGCTGTATCAGCAAGATTTATGGCTAGTTCCATATTTGGTTAGATGGCAACTGGCAGGAGATTGAGGGTTGTCCAGATTTCCCACTTATTATTTTGCAAAATAATTTTAGTGGCCCATATTCCGAGGTTGGTCTTAATTTCTGAGAATTTACGGTAGTGCTTATAACTCATGCTGCAATACACTATGTTTTTATCCAACAATACATATCTTGGCATTCAATGAAATATCAATAGTATCTCTGAAATTCCGGATCTGATGAATATTTCGTTAGAAGTTGAACAATCATATTCGTTTTCCTGTTAAAAGCATATAATTAAGATGAATGCCTTATATTGAATAATTCTCCTTTGTGAGATCAATTAAGGTTGAAAGTGGAAAATGGGTGTTGGTTGAAGAAGCTGTCTTGTTTGTCCAGTCTACATTAAGTGAAACCACTATGGCACAATTCTTGACTCCGCATATGTTTCAAAAGGGGGATGATTTTAAGTGACGCATAGGAGAGATAATTCGTTGCATGAATATTTGGTAGGTGACTTGTGCGGAATGTTCTGCCACTTGTGGTGACATCATCAAAACACGTGTAGTTGGCTCCAGAGGGCCAGGGGGGCGGGGCTGGCTGTGGTTACGAGTGCCAGTATCATCGCTCCATGTCCACGCTCTGATGGCCGCCGCTCCGATGGCGGCGTTGGTGGAGCACTGACAGGTGCAGATAGCGCACTATCATAGTGGGCAGCACCGTCATACCTCCTTATCAGTTACTGTAGCAGACTTACTACATGCTGCCTGCACCTTAGGCATCTTGATCACACAGCTACCCCCCCCCCCCCCCCCCCCCCCCCACCCCACCCCACCATACAAACACCAACAGCATCTACCCCACCCCCCTCTCTCTCTCTCTCCTACAATACAACCCCTTCTATGGCAGGAATAGCATCACACCCCTCTACCCCCCCCCCCCCCCCTACTCCTACCCTGCCATAGAAATTCCTAGAGCATCTCCTATGCTCCTACCCCTTGTTTTGGCAGGAAAAGGATTATTGCTCCCTCCCCCCCCCTAAGACCAAACAGTGTGGTGTAGTACCAGGCATGGAAGATAGATGGCACCACCTTATCCTCCCATCTCTAGAGGTTTTAGGTCATACTCTAAGTGAATCCTTTGTTCCTTTGGTGAGATAAGTGTAAACTAAATTGACCACTATGGCCACCTTGACTATTTGGTGCCTGGTAACAGAAAGCATGACAGAAAAAATCATATGACAGCCTAGAACCTGTTATGTATGTATAACCTTTTTTTATCTTTCTATTACCTCTTCTATCGGTACACTCTTTTACGATAAAAGTAATCACAACTGATTTTTTTGTCTTGAGGAGCTAATTGTTCTCTAAAAGAATCCCACATTTGGTTTCATTGGTCGAGTAAAGACCGGACCTTGTGTGCCTCCCTTTGTTTCACCCTGGCCGGTTGTCCCTTGATGTCACTGCAGTCAAACCATGGCCTGGTGGTATTATGTTGATTACCTGTGTAGCTGCACAGGTATGTTAACGACTCTGTTGAGGTGGACCACCTGGCCGCTCAGGTGTGTCGCTGCACCTCGTCGTCGCTGGCTGTCGGCACAGACCACCCAGGCTGAGGAGGCTGAGGCTGCTGCCGGGGATATCTGTACGCGACGAGGGACCGATGACGCCACTAGGTGATCAACAGCGGAAGGGGGAGGGGCTGGACGCTCGCTCGCTCTCCCCTCCTGTCATAAGCCATCATGTTCTCTCCAACCCAATGTCCGTATGTGGGGAGTTATGGTGATACGTTAGGGGAATGATGTCGGCGGGAGAGTCCATGGTTGTGAATCCTGCGGAGAGGTAGCAGGAGGGATATTGTAGTTAAGGGGAAATAAATCGTTACAAGGTGGTGGGGAAGTTTCCCACGAAAATGTACATTAACATCAAGAAGCAAACTATGCTATTAAATAGGCATTTTTGAAAAACAGCGTGGGATAGACAGCTACAAAATGAGGAATGTCCTTTATTTTCAAAATCCTTCAATTTTTTCAGTCAAGTTGTTCATTATTTTATTCATTTATTTAGTGAGTTAGTTTGTTAATTATTACTATCATCATTATTATTATTATTATTATCATTATTATTATTATTATCATTATTATTATTATCATTATTATTATTATTATCATTATTATTATTATTTTTATTAATATTATTATCATTATTATTATTATTATTATTATATTATTATTATTATTATTATTATTATTATTATTATTATTATTATCATTAATTATTATTATTATCTTCATCCCTGGGATTAACAGATTTCCTGCCCTAGATAGAGTAGTATTCTGTATTTCAGTCTCCATACCCTTAGATAAAATGCTACGCAGGCATTAGTGCATAGGTCACTGTTTAGGGATAGCAGAGGCATATAGAAGTCATGTACACTCTCTGATGATAGTGATAACAGAGAATTAATTTAGTTGTTGTAGAGACAACTTCCTGACTTTTTTTTTGCTTGTGTATGGCATGTTTTGTGGTGTTGAAGGTGAAATGATAATCGGGTGCCTGGTGGTATGAGAGGGTGGTGATACCCCGGGTTCAGGGTGCCTGACAAAGGGTGCCTCCAGGTGTAACGTGTAGCTGTCAGTGAAGACCTGAATGAGACGTTCCTCCCAGGATCTGGTATCACCTGTGCAGCGAAAACTCATCCATCACACAACACAAGACAATAGAAAAAGACAATCAACTAAAAAGAACAAAAGACAATGACAACAGCAAATACAATGCATTGAAAAACATAGTTTTTCAAATGTGACATGCTGAATGACTGTATAAGCAATTGCATCAATGTTTCTTATTCTATGAAAAATGTCCACATGAACTGTAAGTATAGGAAGTAAATTAATGCACAGTAGAATTACACATTTGTGGTACAAAATTCAAGATTAGTTCTATCATTTTAACCTCACAATTTTATTTACAAAAGATAATGTACTACTTAATTAAATAAGGGGCCTCCCAGTTTCGTACCCTTAAACTGCGCCCATAGAACGCCAAACAATTGGGTGTTTGGTATATATATGCAATTGTCATCATCTTTGTTTTTTTCCTCTCTTCAGCGCCGACCTCCAACAGTCCACCACTCGTGACTCAGGGACCGAAGAAGAACTACGAAGTGGTGGCGGGGAGTAATCTTACCTTGGAGTGCGTCGTGAGCGGCTCGCCCGTTCCTACCGTCTCCTGGAACAAATATGGCGGACAGCTACCGGAGGGGCGATACTCGCAAGTTCTCGGTAAGCTGTGATATCAGTTTAGGCAGAAGTTTCTTATAATGCTGTTATAAATCTTATAAACCTGTACGATGAGTGTGCCAGTCTATAGTTAGAGTAATGTGAATTTGCTGTGCAATACTAATTGTTTTACATTCATAACTTAGATTTGTCTCTTGATACGCAAAATAGAATAAGATTGAAGATTGATCTCTTGATACTCCAAATAAATTTATTGATAATTACAATTTTACAGATTTGAAGAAGTAGGCCTATATAATTTCTCCCATCCATGAAATGTAGTTCTTAGGGCAATTGATTGACAAGGCAAAATGTGTCAGTTACATAGATTCCTAACTGATTATATGGAATTCCCATTAAACAGAATCAACTTTCACATAAACAATAATATCTCATAATACAATAAATTTTCTTGCTTTTTCCATTCATTTAAGAGGTATCAATTTACTGTATATTTCTTTTGTGCTTATGTTTCATGGAATTATCATCTGTCTTCTTTGCAGGGAATCTCATCATCCACAGGACAAAGGTTCATGACCAGGGGACGTACATCTGTCAGGCGGACAATGGATTCTCCCCCTCACCCACAGTCATCACCTCTGTGGACGTCCTAGGTTAGTATAGAAAACACTCCTACAGAAAATACCCTTAATACCGTACCCCAGCCTTCCTTATTTTTGTTAGAAATGAACAGTGAAACCTGGGAGATTTGAACAACTTGGAACAAAGGCAAAGATGATCACATTAGGTGTTCACATCTCAGAGGACAAATGGGAATAATAAATTAGGTTTAAAATATTTGTTCATATCTTTGATATTGTTACCATAGGAGTGTTCTCTCTAAAGATGATAGTTATAACTTTTTGGCAAAAATCACTTACTTCCTGAAGAAAATCCCTTATTGGTTTTCACTGGGTACTCATGTGTCCTCCACCACTTACAACTGGCTAATCACTACTTGGAGGCAATATCACTAAAATAATGGGGCTATATGAAATTCCAAAATCCTCACTTGCATTCCTTAGTCGACCATTCTTATGATCCTGAACGAACTTTATTCCTTAGTTGACCATTCTGATGATCCTGAACGTACTGCACTCCTTAGTTGACCATTCTCATCATCCTGAACATGTCGTACTTTCAGAGCCCCCAAAGATGACGTACCCCCCTGTGAACAAGGAGACTCACATAGGTGGCACTGTTACCTTTGACTGTGTAACAGAGAACGGCCGCGGCACCCACACCACATGGCTGCATAACGCCAAGCAGGTGTTCAGTGATACCTTCATGACAGTCACAGGTGAGTTATCCTCTGCCAATATCTTGAAAACTGTAGAATAGGATATCAATCCGAGTGGTTTATTCTGCTGAACTTTTCCTAGTGGGGTCAGTTTGTTATAATGAAAGTCGGATGTATCATTACTCCTGTTATTAAAATACAGACCTTCAATATTGGCTTTTCAGAATAAAACATCTCAGAAAAATCCAAAATCACGAATTTGGTTAATTTGCACCTCTGATTAATTTTCTATTCTACAGTACTACCGTATGATTCCATATAATGATGTTGTTGATGTTAAGTTTTAATATTTTCTTTTCTGCTGATGCCTTGCATCTATGCATCACATTTAGATGTTATTGTATCTTCTCCAAATTGGAGATATTTGGAAATTTTGATATGTAAATTTTGGTATACAAATTCTGACATTTGATATTCAAACACAAACATTTGATACACAAACACTGACATATGAATATCAAATATCATGATAATCCTACAAACCCTTGAAATTTAGGTTAAAAGAATAGTTACCCAGTTTAAAAGCCATTCACAAGCTCCTCAAAGGCATTATGATACTGCCAGTAAATTGCTTCACTGATGGTGTATTTGTGGAATGTGCATGCTTTTTTATTCTGAACAGTTTTGACTAGTGAGTTCGAGATTAAGAGCATTGAGCTGTGCTTAGTCCCCTTTGTCAGTGAAAAGTTCTTTACTACCCACATTTAAACTCTACAGAACAGTATAACTGATTTCTATTTCTGTTTCTGTGGCTTTCAAAAGGAAGTGAAAATGGTAAGTTTGTTTTCATTTAACTGGGTAATGTGACGGAATCTTTTGATTTCAAAAAATCCTTTACAAAACTGAATATGTTTGATGATATATACCTGAGATATATACAGTTTAGAACCCTGCACAGAAGATTTTTTACCAATAACATTTTATTCAAAATGAGAATCAAAAATTCTCCACTCTGTACTTTTTGTAATGAATCTGATGATTCCAATGAACATATGTTAATAGAGTGTGGTAAGGTTAAAGCACTATGGATAGAGGTAGAAAACTGGATTGCTGAAGTAGGTGTTGTTGGTTACGTCATAACTGACAGACTTATTATACTTGGTGAGCTACAAAAAGCGCATTGGATTAATGCTGTAATACTTTTGACAAAAAAGGTTATTTTCAATTCACGTATAAATGACACCTGTCCAACTTTCTTAAGCATTAAAACACAGGTGAAAAACCTTTACAAATATGAAAAATACAAGTATACTCTGTGTGACAGAGAGGACAAACTGGAAAAAAGATGGGGTATGATGCTAGATTATCTTGAAGAATAACAAGATATAATATATTTTAATATACAGTATTTATTATGTCATGACAATACAAAGTCAATAGAGGAATATATATTCCCTTATATCACAACCTGAATATTGTAATATTTTAGGATGTCCTTGGCATAGCCGTGATTGCCCGGCACGCAGGAAAATAAAAATGTTTGAAAAATAAAAAAAGTTTGTTTTCATTTGAAGTTGTGTCACTTAGGAATTGAACCTACAGCTGATTACGCACTATGAATATAGTGGCAAACATATTAAGATATAAATACATGTATAATTTTTAAATCCTTTCATATTTCTTATTTCATCAACTTAGATAATGAATGTTTAAAGGTGGTAGTTATTATTATTAATGAACTGCTATACCTTGAGAATAGGCAAAAGCATGTTCAATGCTCTCTATTTTACCTGTAATTACGATTTTAAACCTTCCTGTGTGTATTTGCAGATACCTCATTGACCATCAGTAATGCACAATTAAGCCACCAGGGGTTATACCAGTGCATCGTCAAGAACAAGGTCGGACAAACATCGGCCGTCGCCAGTTTCCGTATTGTTGCCATGGCAACGACAACCACCACCGCGAGGATTCCGTCGGACCACATCATTCAGAATGTGGCGCCAGATAATCGGGAGAGAGCGGAGCATGGCGATGATGATGGTGAGTGAGCATGCCTGCTAGTTAGATAACATTCACAATAACACACTTCTGCACAAAAAGTCGGTCTTGGCCACAACTGTCAAACATCAAATCGATATTTTTTTCATTTTAGTAAGTCTTTAACTAAAAATTGGTTGATTTTTTGTTACATACTTAGAATCAAATTACTTAGGAAATATATGTTCTTTTTGCTATCTAATGTTAAAATGACATGTAAACATTCAAATGTTTATTTCCAATGAGTACGGATTTCAAACAAATGAAAATCATGTTTTGGAAAACTGCATGTTCAGGTGAATGATTTTCTCTATAACACAATTATTTTCATGTAGTTTTGACGTATTATCTTCATTTAAGAAGTATTTTCAAATTGGGCAATCTTATGAATAAATCAAGTGCTATGATTTCCTTTAGTTTCTTATGCAAAATTTGAAAAAATCTGGTGAAATCCAATTTCCTGATGTTTTACAGTAAAGTTTGCTAACTGCTAACTACTGGTATTGGTAAAAGGGTAACCACCTTTGTGTATTTCAAGGATAAGATTAACAACTTGACATCGCTATCTGCATCGGTTGTGGTTAAATCTGTGGCTGTACCTTTCTTGGTTTATTTACTGTCTGGTGTTCATTTTCCTTACCGGCCACCTCACATTGCTTTATGTAACTGCACAAAGTTCGGTGTTGACACTCACAGTAACCTTGACCTTAGGTCTCATCTCTTAACTCTCTTGTTTTGTACTAAGAGGGATTTCCTACGTCACCACGGTAACCGTTTGTTGCACCCTGCACATGGCCAGTAACCAACACTCGATGGGAATGCATGACCTCTCACCATTCTGCATGAATTCTTCTAGAAAATTTCATCTTTATTCAAATAATTCCCTCATGTCCCAAGTGCCAAGGTGTTCTGACTAAATGCAGATATCCAGGCAGGTTATCACAAAAAAATATTTCAATGCCAAAATAAGATATTTTTAAATCAAAAGTTTTTTCTTTCTTTTAATTCTCACAACCAAAAACAACACAAATTTACTTCAAATATCCAATGATTTTCCTCAAAATTGCTAAATCACCCGAGTGCTTTAAGTATGAAGGGGACTAGCTACACATTTCTTTCGTTATTACCCGTTTCCTCTTTTTTGTTTGACCTCTAATGGTGGGTGGAAGGTCGTTGCTCTACCCTGAGGGTGGTTGATGGTTACTCGTCAAGTGCGCCAAGTTTTTACCATTGTTTCTTCAGTGTTGGGCGCTAGCTAACCACTCGCTTCGCTTTCCCTTATTTGTAGACGCAGAACCAACTAAATCACCAACTAAACACCCCAGTCCCCTTATTACCGTTCCGCCCTCCAACACCACTGCTGTGGTGGGCGAGACGGTCGCACTCGTCTGTCGCACCGATAGACCCGCACAAATAAATTGGCTAAAAGATAGCGTAGCCATCAATTATGGACGGCAAAGCCGCTACCATTTAACCCCGAGCGGCTCGCTGCAGATATTTGAGCTTAGAACTGACGATGCAGGGGAGTTCACCTGCATAGCCTCAAACCAGGGTGGATTTGTAACTGCCGTCGCAAATCTAAACATCACAGGTTGGTACTGCATTATGGTAAAAAAAAAATTACAAAGAAAATAGGGAAGGGAGTTTCTGAACTGTCAACAAGCTAAATACTCACAACACTTGTCGCTGTTTTGCATCGTTGAGTCATCACTACTTTAACTATCTATCTAATTTATGTTACTTACGTTATCATTTTTGTATTATTATTATAAAGTGTCATCGTTTGTATTCTGTAAGCACTTGAGTTCATGTAGCGCACTTATGATAAGTTTTTGCATGCACTTTTTCATTATTATTAATAATAATATAATCCACACAATTCTATTTATTTATTCACAAGATGCTTTTGGATGGTTTGACAAATCTGTAATTTGTATTTTATCCCAAAACTTTGTTTTATTTCTAGAAGCAAGGAAGACCACACCGTCGCCATTGTCTTTCTCCAGTAAAGACCCTGACAGCTTCAATGTGGACACCCCTCGCGGTTCCCACCTTGCCCGCAACACCACCTCTACCCAGGCGCGCCCTGTCGGCATGACGACGCGCCCCGATTCTGAGGGGGGTGCTCGTGGAGAGACCTCTGGTGGTGGACGTAGGGGGCATCACGGGAGGAGACGCAAAAATAAGAAGAAAAAGAAGAATAGGAAAAATAATAATAATAATGGTCCTGAGAGTAGCAGTCTTCCTGTGATAACTGAAACTGAGACGCGTGGATCAAGTTAGTATTATTTGGTTAATAAATGAAAATAGTATTTATATCTTGCTTTTTTTTTACAAATAAAGACATTTTGTTTGAATGAAAGAGGTTTCTAATAATTCACTCAACCCAGGATCTCTATGTTAGTGTCATCTGGATGTCTTAGGAAAATAATCTTAGGATTGATTGCAATTTCACATCATTTTTAAAAGAGATTTTTGAGACAGGACCTGGTCAACAATTCCAAACAATTACCCGTTTAACCCTGCTCTTGCTTACACCGGATATATCCGGTGCTACATATCTTTCCTGTGTGACCAACACCGGATATATCCGGTCATTGGGTACCCTTGCACTTAGCAAAATAAAAACAACATAGGTCGATTAAGGGGTATTGAATTATACTAGATATCAATGTTTTACCTTTTACTATGTTTCTATTTCAGTTTGTGAAGCACATTATTTAAACAGTAATAGAAATTTATGAAATCCTTTTGATTTGGTGGGTAGACCCACAATATCCCTGGTCCCAGGGGATAGGTTCTCCCATATGGGGGTCTAGCATGACAAGGGTTAAAAAGATAATAACCAAAAAAGGCATCAATGGATCAAACAGGTTTTTACTAATATTATTGCTGTCCTGCTGCATCATCCAATCAGTGTTCTTTCTTGGCAGGTTTCTCTGTATGTATCAAATATGTGGTATATAATAGCAATCTTTTATTTGTACTTTCAGATCAAATGATCCCTCCCACCAAGCCCCTCATCACTCAGTTGTCGGATACCTCTGTGATGCTGGCGTGGACGGTACCCGCAAACGACGGTTACCGCATCACGTTCTTCAAGGTCCAGTACAAGGAGATCACGGGCGACCGGCATCGAAGCCGCTGGAGAACAATAGACGAGGATATCCAGGATAATATCCGTAGATACGAGGTCTCGGGGCTCAAACCGGGCGGCATGTACAGGTTTAGGATCGCCGCGGTGTATTCAAATAACGATAATAAACTCGGCGCGAACTCGGATAAGTTCCGATTGCGCAAGCCGTCGAAGCAGGAGGCCCAGCGGCCAGTAGCGGGGCCTGTGATCGTTGACGCTCGCCCGATCGCAACCGATGCCCTCATCATCCGCTGGCAGTACCTACAGGTGGACGGCTCACCCATCGAGGGCTTCATCATCTACTACAAGCCGTACGGCTCCAACGAGGAGTACCAGAAACAGCGCGTCATGGGAGCAAGCCAGAGGAACCACATAATACGCGACCTCCTCGCCAAGACGCAGTACACTATCAAGATGCAATGCTTCAACAACGTCGGCAAGAGTGACTATAGTAATAGCGTCGTCAAGAGCACACTCTGTGAGTAGCAGTCCTTACCATTCTAAAATGCTCGGGCAAAAATTGAAATTATTGCTAATTGTAAAATACTCAGGCAAAAATTGCAAATTTTTTATCTGAATAAGACTATTTTGAAAGTATTTTTTGAAGTAATTGGCAATGGTAATATGCTCAGGTAAAAATTGCAAAAACTTATTCTGAAAATAAAATATTTATTTAAAGTATTTGTCTGTTGTAAAATGCTCTAGACAAAAATAGCAAATTTTCATCTGAATGAGACTATTTAACTAAAATAATTGCTGATTGTAAATATTTATCTGAATAAGACTTATTTTGAAATATTTAATTAAAGTATTGGTCCATTGTAAAATGCTCAGACAAAAATTGCAAATATTTATCTGAATAAAACTATTTAGGAAGTATTTAATTTCAGTACATGTAGTTTCTTCATATTCATCACAAATGGTCAATCACGACTGCCACAATATGACAGAAAAAGTGACGATAAATGAAATTCTAAAGTTACAATTTCTTATTCATAGAAGGAGGCTACTTTAGGAGCTACTGTTGTGTAATTTTAATGTTTTATGCATCTAATTTAGAATTTCTCTTTATTAAGAGGATGATTGAAGTAAGATTATTGCAATTTGTGAATGTGGATTTATGGAATCATTGTAGGCCCTATAAATAATAGGATTTCTATTGAAAAATTCTAAAAAAACTTTAATTGTTTAGAATATAATAGATTTAATCATGCATAGTTTGTATAGTAGTCATATTTTGAATGTTTTTATGTAATCCGATATTTGATAGAAAAAATATTCATCTATTTTAGCTGATGATTCGCAAATACAATCTCCGGACTATCCCCCAGTGCCCTTCCCGGACCCTGACATCCCGGATCACCTTGATCACCTGACCACCAAGAAGCCAATCAGCAAGCAGGACGAGTACGAGGAGGATGAGACGACGATGAACACACACTCGAGCAGCGAGATGCTCTACATGATCCTGGGAATCGTGCTCGGCGTCATGATGCTGCTGCTCGTCGTATTCATGGTCATGTGCGGCTGGAAGCAGCGACAACAGAGGCGCATGATGGGTAGGTGCTGCCACACAGTGGCTGTTAAAGGTGCTGCCACCTAGGGGCTGTCATAGGTGCTGCCACATGAAATTATTCCATGAATGCTCGCAGTGACAGAAAATATCTTGACAATTTACAGCAGAGGCGCATGATGGGTAGGTGCTGCCACATAAGGACTATAAAAGGTGCTGCCACCTAGGGGCTGAAATTATCCAATGAATGCTTTCAATGATCAGAAAAATCTTTACAATTTGCAGCAGAGGCACATGTCGGGTAGGTGCTGCCACCTAGTGGCTGTATTAGGTGCTGCCACCTAGTCCCTGTGTTAGGTGCTGTCACCTAGTGGCTGTGTTAGGTGCTGTCACCTAGTGGCTGTGTTAGGTGCTGCCACCTTGTGGCTGTGTTAGGTGCTGCCACCTAGTGGCCGTATTAGGTGCTGTCACCTAGTGGCTTTGTTAGGTGCTGCCACCTAGTGGCTGTGATAGGGGCTACCACCTAGAGGCTGTGATATGCGCTGCCACCTAATGGCTGTAATAGGTGCTGCCACCTAGTGGCTGTGATATGTGCTGCCATCTAGTGGCTGTAATAGGTGCTACCATCTAGTGGCTGTAATAGGTGTGCCACTACATCCAATGAATGCTTTCAATGATCAGAAATATCTTTACAATTTGCAGCAGAGGCACATGTCGGGTAGGTGCTGCCACCTAGTGGCTGTATTAGGTGCTGCCACCTAGTCCCTGTGTTAGGTGCTGTCACCTAGTGGCCGTATTAGGTGCTGTCACCTAGTGGCTTTGTTAGGTGCTGCCACCTAGTGGCTGTGATAGGGGCTGCCACCTAGAGGCTGTGATATGCGCTGCCACCTAATGGCTGTAATATGTGCTGCCACCTAGTGGCTGTAATAGGTGCTGCCACCTAGTGGCTTATATTTACCCATGAATGTTCGCAGTGGCCAGAAATATCCTTACAATTTGAATGAAAACTTTAGTCAACAAAGTCCCTCTGGGAAGATATTTGAAGGAATTTAAAGGAGAAATGTAAATCAGAACACTTGCGACAATTCTCTTTCTAGTATTTTTTTGAATTCTTGCTTGCTTTTGCTTCTTGCAAGATTTGTCATAAATATCATAGTTTCAGCGGACACTATCTATATCTGAAAAAAATATGTGTCGCTCATATATAAACAATTAGAGCTGCACTTAGCACAAAAGAACAGCTCATAACCACGCCAACAGTCTTAATCCTGATTTCTCATTTAACAGTTTTAGGGCCTTAAAATCCTGTAGGATTTGAAACTCATTTTCCTGTTTTATATTTGCAGCCGCATTGAACGCGAATGTGCGCAAGTTCCAGGACCCAGCGCGGAACATCCATAACGAGAGTCTCAGGAAGAAACAGATGAACGGTGGCTTCGCCCTGAACGGCATCGCGGCCGTACCCAACGGCAAGGTCGGCAACGGGCATCTACCTCAGCATCATCACCATAGCAACGGGAAGATGAACATCAGCATCAACCCCCTGACTGAGCTGGACAGTCAGGGCGTCATCTCCGAATCAGACACCCCCAAACCCAACACAGTGAGTAAAGCAACGATACCCAGGCAGTAGGGTGTCAAACTCTTAACATTTACGCCTCAGAACAGCCAAATAGTTGAATGTCTAAAAATGTCATTGTAAATGATTCAGACACCCACCAGAAATGTCTTAAAATGTCAGTTTTAGCGCAAATAATCAGAAATATTTACTTCGCTGTAGATGCTTGGACATTACTTTTTTACATGTTTTACACGGTTTGATATATTTTATTGTTTGATAACTAAATATATGCTTATGGTTGTATTGTGATGATATTATGGTTTCCACTTACACACCCAATATTTTTTATGTGCCCCAATTTCATTTCAAAATCTTAGCTAAGATCATGATACACAAACTTACTACCCCTCAACCCAATCAGTTATTAAACTTGAAACTTGCTTCCAATTAACTTTGACTGAAAACAAATTTCCTTTAAAATCATCTTTCTCTCACTCAATATTTCATGATAGCCACAATAAACTAAAAACGAGTTTGTGTCAGATATTTGTTTTCTTTACTAGCACAGGAAGGCCAAATGTAAGTGTAAGATTATTTCAGGATATGTGGTAATGCATTTTGAAAAAGTTTGATTTAGAAACAAATTCGATGAGATATTCATGTTGAAGTTCTCATTTCAAAATTATAAAAATTGATGATTTTTTTCTTGAAAAGCTCACATGATTACATGACTATATCATGAATTTTTTATTGATTTTTTTTTCAGTCAACTCAGGATTTGAATGGCAGTATTCATGACATCTTGCCCCCACCTCCCCCTATCATTATGGGGGAGACTTATAGTAGCACAGAGAGGAGTAGAAATCATCATAACTCACAACAAAATAGTATAGGTAAGAATTGCTTGTATCTTCAGAAAAAATAGATATGTACTAAAAGTGTATGGGAGAGTAGCTTGTATCTTCAGGAAAAATAGGTAGGTTCTAAAAGTATGGTGAGAATTGGTTGTATATTCAGTATAGGTACAAAAAAGTATAGGTAAGAAAGCTTGCAGTATAAATACATAGATACCAAATAGTATAGGGACTTGATATTTTAAAAGATTGTTTACTTGGACATTTAAAAAAGAAAATGCACAAGACCAGTTACTGTAAAAAGAGTTGTGTAAAAGAATTTGTAGTGATGATTGAAAGAAATAAGCTTGAATAAGTACAAATCTTGCTTTGAAATGCCTCTGAACGTATCTGGTCAATATTTTCCATGTAGTTCCAACTTTTCCTAGAGATGTTTTCCTACATTCCTTTTTCAAATACCTTATTGTAAGTTTTTCTTTTCTTATTTTTTCAGATGGTGTTAATAGACTAGATCATAATAATGTTAATACAAATCACAGAAATAGAAATGAACCTATGGGCACAGATGTGCCACCAGACTATAATTCTCTTAATAGGTCAAACGACCAACTACCCAGGTCGCATGACCATCTTAATAGGTCATTTGACCATGTAAATAGGTCACATGACCACATACCCAGGTCACATGACCACATTAATAGGTCACGTGACCATATTCATAGGTCACGTGACCACCTCTCAGCCAATGAGCAGTCACCATCTCAGGTAGCCAATAAGCATAAGCGGCGGCGGAGGAGGCATCAGAATCGGGAGGAGAGAGGAGGAATGCGAGATCAAGCAACAAATACAGACCTTAGTAGCAATGGTAAGTACAACATCTTCACCTAGATTTACCCTTCCAATGCTGAGGCTACTTTGGTCCAAAGTACAAGGATGCAAAGATTTTTGAAAACCATCTAAACCCTGTCATGTTGGTATTCATTGAATAGCTCTCGCTGAGTTTTGTCAGATGAGTACCCATTTGCCAGGGTTTCAGTCATATTTCAGGTTTTTGCACCATTTTGTATGCAGCATAGGGGTTAAAGGATAGCTTGCGTTTGAAAAGGTGCGAGAGATTGCGGTAAATGCTCCATGGTAACCAACAATGTAATTGTTACCAAGCAGCTAGATTTTAATGATTTCAAGGTGTTCAAAAGGCCACTTTGGTATAAAATAGTTAATGAATTTGTCCTTGTCGCTGGTCTACATTTCTTTTGCTTTTCTTGAAAACAAATCTCCGATTTGTATTTTTTGTTGTGCCGACTCACAAATCCTGTTGGTCATGTGATCATCATGTGATCTATGCCCCTGCTATACTAAACAGAATTCTGAAACTGTTATCTTTTTTAACTATTCTCTTTTTTCACTCTGTTGGCAGCAAGGCCTTGTAGGTGATAATCCAAAGCTCCTTACATCACTCACTTTGTAACCCCAGACAAGGATGTTAACAGGAAGCAGGAGACCTTCAGAATTGTGTCATGCTTTCTTGCTAAGCAGAGAAAACTGCCATGAAACTACAACTTAAGTTCACCTGCCTATAAATACCAGTTCCCTAAATAATCCAAAACAAAAAAATGCATTATATTTTGCCTGTTGTGACCATCTACCTCCAAAGACCACAAATTTAACAGCCAGTTGTCCTTACTGTATACCAACAATTAAATTTTAAGGTGTTCCCATATTTTTTTAACTAAAAAGGTATACTTCTGGTTGCCAAATGGATTACTATTCTACCAGAACTCTTTTATTTCCAATAATAGTTCAAATGGTAATAAGGGCTTGGTTGCTCCCTCCGGAATACTTTTTGGTCCTGTAATAAAGATCTGGTGAACATTTC
Source organism: Maea johnstoni (assembly GCA_963942565.1). Classification (NCBI taxonomy): domain Eukaryota; kingdom Metazoa; phylum Annelida; class Polychaeta; order Spionida; family Magelonidae; genus Maea; species Maea johnstoni. Next base: position 40,774,553 of record OZ012689.1, on the reverse strand, counting down.
CACCCACTTAACCCTTCGAATGCTGAGGCTACTTTCGTCCAAAGCACAAGGCCGCAAAGATTTTTGAATAAAAACTAAACCCTGTCATGTTGGTGTTCATTGGATAACACTCGCTGAGTACTCTCAGATGAGTACCCATGTGCCAGGGTTTCAGTCATTTTCTAGTTTTTTTGCATTATTTTGTATTGGCCAAATTAGGCACCACTAGCATAAGGGTTAAAGAATGCACATCCTTGTCTGGGATTTTCCTCTGGTCTTAAGAGCACAGTTCTCTCGTCTGTTCTAGTTTAAGTGTAAGCTCTAGTTAAGAACAGGTTTATGTTAAATGTACATGGACAAAATTATTGCTTAAGGCATGTCTGAATGTTTTGGGCTGTTTTTACAGGTACTCTGCATTCCTCCACTACTAATTTCTTTTGCTATGCAGGGTTCTATTCTAAATGGCAGAAAAATATTATTATTATTATTTTTATTATTAATTATTATTTTTATTATTATTATCATTATTATTATTATTATTATTATTATTATTATTATTTTTATTATTCATATCTGTACTTGTTGTTCCCCAGTGTGCAGAGCATGCCTTATATAACAAAGTAATACACACTGTCCTTAGCACTGCATGATATATAAAAAACACATATTTCACACTTGTTCAAACTTCCTTTTTTGACCATGATAGCATAAGTTAATATAATCTAGCTTAATAAATCCCTTTTCATATTTTTAAGTATGTTTATGGTTACATGTGCTATCTTTTATTTTCACTAAACTCAGAGTATTCTTAGGCACTGATATGAACTGGAAAAAGTCAATCTTGTAATTTTTAACCAACAATTTCTTTTATTTCTACTGTTGGATTTAGTAGTTATAGCAGGGGCAAATGCATCTCCCCGCTCTTCCTAATCCAGAAACTTCCCCAATATAATTGCATTATCATTTAAGTACAAATGTTTATTCTTTTATGCTTTCCAGAAGGGACGTTAGACTACCGTTCTCCGTACCGATCGACTGACGGAATACGTCAAGACTCGCCTCCGTTGGCTACCCATAATGCACCTCAGTTTAATGACTTCCCGTCGCTGAACCATTACCCTCCACTCGACACTTGAGCTAGAAAAAAACTATGGGTAAAAACTCTGTACACCATGTAAATGCTACCCTTTTAACAGGATGGTCACCTTACACAAAGAACGCTTTATAGTGACCCTGTCGTTTGGTGCAATCTTGTTGAGAACTGATGCAATCCTAGCTCAAGCCTGTGTTTGCTGGTAAAACTGGGGACTTGGAGTGACGAGAAAGGTGCAAGTACTCTTCATGCCGAGCGAGGCGTGGGAGATGGGGACAGACACACGTTATTGCCCTTAAAAGGCGATGGATATGGATCTAACGCCTAAAGGAAAAATGTAATGGAAGCTGCCATCAAGAATAAGGAAAGCACCACGAAAAAATGTCTGCGGCACCCACAAATCATCATCTTGGTGTGATACTGGTCCTATGTGTCTAATAGAGAGCGGTACCTGTTGGGAGAACATGGCTCCGTGCACAATAAAGACGAGTCTCTCTTGGTAGTGCGATAAGAAGAACCTCCTACCTATGGCTGACCATAAAGGACCCCATATCTGAGTCTGCTGCATGAAAGAGGACCCTCTTATCTGTTGGAGCACAAAAGGACCCACTAGCTCGGATGTGCTCAACCCTTACAATGCTAAGGCCACTTTCGTCCAGAGCACAAGAACGCAAAGATTCTTGAAACCATCGGAATCCTGTCTTGTTGGTACTCATTGGAAAGCTCGCGCTGAGTGCTCTCAGATGAGTACCCATATACCAGGGTTTCTGTGATTTTTCAGGTTTTTTCGCATCTCTTTGTATTGGCCAATTTAGCCACCAGCAGCGTAAGGGTTAGATTGCTGATGCACAAAGGATAGGGATGGCCCTGATTATGCACAAAGTAGAGATCACCAAGTTGTATTTCACAAGGGAGGTGGATGTGTGCAATGGAGGTATTTATGAGAATCCAAATCATGAGTGTACAAATTCTCTGTCATTTATACCGAGTGATAAGTGGCGGAGGTTGAAAAAAACGAATGAACAGAATATGCCAGTCTCCTTCGAGGAAACAAGTGCTGTAATTGAGGTATATAAGAATATATCAAAACGGGTCAAGCTGAGGTGAAATGATAATAGTAACTGGAGGTTCACCATGTAGACAGATTCATTTAACCTCTTCATTCCCGGAATGCAGTGTGGTCAGGCGGTGGTTTTTACTGGGTACTACAGTTTCCTCCACCACCAACAAGTGGCTATTCACGTCTTAGCTGCAATAAGGCAGAAAAGGTGACGAAAAAAATCCTAAATTCCAAATTCCTGGTCTGTAACTTAATAACAATATATCAAATTTGGCACTCTGAAAAATAAAAATAAATAGCAATACATAAATGGAAAGGAAAATAAATGAAAATGTTGGAAATGACAAAAAATATTTTCTCTACATATTTCCCAGTGTGTGTGTTGACATGAGAGATTTGCATATTTTACCTGTCACATGACCTGTCACATGGCCACCTGGGTAGCTCGGGGTTGAACAGGTTAATGTTTTTCCTGTACTAAAGATGGTGGAGCTGCAGCTTTGTGTATATAGTAGTAGAGGGTTCACAGAAGGAGCCGTTGTCGTCGTCGTGCTCGGGAGAGAGAGATTCTGCTCAGTTCAGTATTGATTTGTCTTTTCACTGTCTTTCATGTGTTCATTTGTAAGTAATTATCTCACCTTCATTTACCGTTGTTCTTATTATCAAGTGCGTGTCTTGCCAGGGAACCACACAGTGAGGGAGAGAAAGTGGGACAGGGCACCTTGTGGCGCCACTTAGAGCGCTACGCACACTCTTGCCGTGGCGGTTTTGTACTTAAGATTATGATTTAAATTGATTAGAGTGGACGTACGGCTGCATGTAGGAGTATTGAAATAATAATGTGTGTCACTTTATTCTGTACACTCAATATTTTCAATAAAAAGGGAGATTAAAGAAGTAGGATACCACACATATCAATGATGGTTTGACATCATGTATTTACAATATCAAATAAGCATTGCAATATAGTAGTGTTGCCATGTTACCATTGTTATTTTGATATCACAGATTTACATATCAATATCTTGCTCATGTCAGGAGAAGGCTAGGCACCTTGTATGTAGGAATACTGTTAGATGGTACTTTTCGGCACATGAATAAAGATAATAAAATGATATACCTTTGAAGAACTAGCACAAAGTAACAAATACTTTGCATTGGGCTTTGGAGGGAGGGGTTGGGGGGTGGGGTGTATTTTATTCTTTCAAATTAGAAAAAAAGGCCAACATCACCTTTTATTTGTTGTTATTTTCAATTGCAAGTATAGGCTATGATTGCTTGGAGTTATCAGATGATATAAGATGTAGAGTTTTGAATTTTCGAGTGTACAGGGTATTGAACACACATACATTGAATCTAGCCATTGGAGTTTTTCTCTGCCTGTGATATCTTACCATTGCAAGAGTCTGCAAAGTTCATTGCGTAGATGGCGCCACTGTTGTCCTGTCCCTCTGCTCCCCATAGTATAGTTCACGTCCTGGTGGTTTGGTCTTTTCCACATGTGTATTATATTTTATAATGATTGGAACTATATACTTGTATATATTTTATTTATATGTTGTATAGCATATTTGTTGTGATGCAGTGGAGTAGTTATCACAATGTGGTTTACGTTAACATGGCAACCGTTGCTGAAGCAAGCGACTTCGGCTGAGTGGGAGATGCGATCCCACAAAGTCCAGGGGGAGGGTATTATAATGGCAGATGTATCAGGGGGAGGGTATTACAATGGCAGTTGTACAGAGAGGGATCTGTATTTTTTAAGTTAAAACTGTCCTGCAAGAAGCATGGGAGGGCAGTGTAATTCTGTAAATATTAAAAGATTTACTGGTAGATGTGTATACTTTGTGTAAAGAATTTGATAGTCACGATGATCACCAGAAACTCAACAAGAAATTTTGCTATGTGCAAATTGGCATTTAGAGCACTACTGACGCACTATTGATGTCTTTTCTTTCTTTGCAACATGTGATGTCATTACCTCTAAGATGATGGACTTAATGATGTCATTACTTATCGTGTGAAGTCATCATATGTTGTGTATTGGATGATGTCATCACTTCTTGGGTACTTGAACTACCAAATATAGCTATGTAAGGAATCATTGACTTTGTATCAAAGTACTCTCATAGCCTGTTGTGTCTAGGACTATTGTTTGCTACAATCCTCTCCAAGAAGTAATTTATCTCATTGTTCATGTATTTTGTGTATATTGACTGTTTTAGCACAAAAAGGATATCTCTGAAACTGGCCTTTCTTACCTTTCTTACCTTATCCAAGTTTGCACTATTTGAGTTTTTATCTTTGTATCTCTGAATGTTTTAATTTGAGATTTAAAATGACCAAAGGCAGTGAAAAAATTTAAGTTATTTTTGTCAATGTGTTTAGTTACATTGGTTCTCAATTTCTTTTTTAATAATGTTGCAATATTTGTCAGGAAAATGTCAAGTTGACTTAGTTTAGTTCATGCAATCTTTGGCTCAGGATGTCAATAAATTTCAGAGACCTAGCAGAATCAGATCACTCTCTGACTGAAGTTTTGTTTTTATCAGTGAAAGGTAATAAACCTCCTAAGTTGTCTGAAAATTTTGTTCTTATTATCATATCAAAAAGATTGGACTGGATTCCTGAAAACATTGTGAGTTTTGAGAATTTTAGTTGAACTCTTATTCTTGATTTATTTTCCTTTAAATAGGTTTCCATAAGTCATGGGATCCTCTGTGTATTACCAATGAGATTATATGCTTGCAACCTGCCAAAAATCTGAGTATCCAGTTATTGTGTTCAGCCCAGACATCTATATCCCTCCCTACAGTTCATATCAAATGTTATATTTTAAGAGATGCTTATTTTCACCTTTTCAACCCAGTTTTTATGTTGACCATTTATTTTGCAGTCAGAATTTGAGCAGAACTCAAGTTCAAGGGTTACTTCCGGCTATCATGTCTGTTAAAGTGTTCCAGATATTGTGAACAACCGTATGTATAAAAGCATGAAATGATTTATCAAAGAAAAATATGAACTGCATGATGTCTATACATAAAATTGGCATTATCTGGTGTGAAAATGTTTTCAGAAAAACAAAGCAGGGCTAGTTTTGTCTTGTGGTTACTAATTGTTGTAAGGAAAAGGTCTCCTTGCTGTCATTCAAGTAAATGATACTGCAACGAAAGGGGTGATTTCTAACACTGTACACATAATGTCTGAGTGATATACTTCGAGTAATGTGTTATATGAGGTCAATCATGTCAAAACAGTATCAAATTAGCTGGGCGCGTTTTTTTCTGCGATGAAGTCTACATGTTGGTACCGTTCATATTGGTTACTTCAAATTTAGAAAGAGTTCCATGCTATAGAAAAACCCAAGTGGTGAAATGTTAAGACTAGACACATTTGTTTTCATTAAAGGATTGTCATACACATATCCAAACTAAATTTCTATGTGTCAGAATGGTAACCCCAAGATAAATAAGGCATCAAAAATGAAAACAAATTTTAGTTGATCGTTTTGTGTGAAATTGTTTTATGCATAGATATCCCTATGATGGTAAAAAGTAATTTCTGTAAGTATGCAACCTTATATTTTGTTCCTTGAAATTTTGAGAGGTTAGCCTTATGTAAGTAGACTCCTGAAAATTTTTATGTCATAACGCCCCTTTATTTGTTGACTGAGCAAATTGTGTCTCGTCTTCTATTTTCTCCAATGGTCAAATAAAAACTCAAAATTCCAAAATCATCAGAATTGAGATAACATATCTCCAATGGTATTTTGTAATTAAGTATTGTCAGTGCAGATCAATCATGCAAAGTTTTTTTTACTGGACTGGAAAAATCACTATGAAGTTAAAGTTTTGGGTGTACAGTGTAGTTCTGCAGTCAAGGAAGAAATGGTATTGGATTTGTTGAAGATTTGATTTCCTAATTTGTACATTTGGGTAGAAAAGGATTCTGATTGGAGGATGTCGACTCTAGTTCTGCAGTTGAGACAATAATGGTAGTTGATTGGAGGATTCCTACTCCTTAATTTCTGCAGTAAAATATCCTAGTATGATCGGAATGGTGGTCCTACTATCACGGTTGATCAATTTGTTCATTATTGGATAGACAATGAAATTAGATCATTGAGAAAATTGTCATAATTTAACATTATTAAACATGGTAATAATTATTTAAAAGATATGTTTGTTTGTTGTGTTTGAATTCCATTGCCATTCAATTTTCTCACCAAGCTACCCCTTCAAAGCTCTGAGCGGTCCAACATGTGGTCACACCTTTCTATATTTCTATGTATATTATAGTACCCTTTAGATTTACATCTTATCTAACCCATTGGTGCCTGTAGCTCAATTTAAGTATATATTAGTGCCTTCATCATATTTAAGGAATTGCCCAGATTTACTTAAATCTAATCCATTGGTTTCCTTAGCTTGAGGAATTCCTCAGATTTACATCTTTCCTAAATATTACTGCTCTGAGGACTGAGAATGTAAATTTAAATCGTGTCTCGCAGTCACCAATATAATTTTTTAAACAGATTCAATCTTTTCCAACAAACTTTATTGACAAATATCTGTCACAAAAATAACATGCTGCACGGTCATACACAAAAATACATCTTAAAAAGTTGCAGACGGTTATGAAAGGAAATGTTTACATTTACCCAGTAGTGCTCGCGAGGCCAAAAGCAGCTTTACAATTTTTGTGAAATCTTGGAGGGAGATATGTTAACCAGAACACTACTAACAACTCTCTTTAAGACAGTTGGTGAAAAAATTATAATTTCAAAATTATGTAAAAAGTATCATACATCCAGAAGACATTTTCTAACAGGAATTCATGCATGAATTGGTTATGTTTGGAAAAAGGTAACACAAAACAATACTACAATACAACAAATGGATTATGTTGATGTTGGTCACAAGGAACAAATGATAGTTAATTACATTCACATCTCTCAATAAAGGTAAGGTATTTTAAAAAATGAAAGCAAGTTTCAATACGGTCAGAAATGTCTAGAACACAATTTTCCCGATTCAATACTAAAATCAGAATGTGGAAATGGTATTCAACGAGCCTACTTAACAATAGCATAGTGGCAGTTTTCACTTTCAAAAAGTTAGTACATGTATAAAACTATCTTCACCATACCTTGATTTTAATATGAAATAGTAAATACATTTTAACAGAAAAAAGTCAAATCGCAATACACATGTCTATGGATTATAGGATTCATCTTTACTTCTAATCTCGTATAACCTTTTGATTTGTAATTTATATTTGCGTAACTAGGTCATACTTAGACGAAAACGTGAGAAGCCAGTTTAAGTGGTGAAAGAAACCGGGCTACCACCGAAAATCACCGCCTAATGTTAAGTAACTTGAAAATTTTCTTACAGTACAGACGTTTAATTCCTTAAAAAGTTCACTGGCCGTCTTGTTAGTGTCCTGCTGTACAAAAACCCATTGGTAACATATCAAAATATATACCAAGCACACCAATGACCCACGTAGCTTGCGAATCAAAGCTAAGTTCAGTTGTGAGGTCATCCATGCATCCATGCCCAGGAAACTGGGTGGCAATAGGGCTGCTGTAGTATATTATGCTCGGGCCGCCAACACATTTTGTGCAGGAATTAAATGTTGGCACTGTACATGCCATGGGCAGCATGCAAACCCAGGCAGTGGTGTATGACATCAAGCAGCCGGTGGTAATGCATTAGACCATTAGGGCAGATTTCCCTTGTTGCTAGTCACTGTAAAATGTGCAGTGCACTGAAGGACTGTCCATGGTACAGGTGAACTTGGATATGACGGACCACTGTATGACGGATTTTTGCATATGACGGACAATATGCTTGGTCCCAGTCCGATGCAAATCAAGTATTCATCATATGTATACGACGGATTTTGGATATAACGGACCAATTTTTCTGGTCCCACTGAGTCCGTCATATCCAAGTTCACCTGTACTACTCGAAAAAATGAGGGATTTAATCACCGGCTCTGTGTTCCTATGGAGAACGCGATATGTCTTATCCCATTCACGTTTGGAGGGTTCATATGGCCTAATATATGTGCAAATATCTCTTTAGTAAAGTGGTATTTTGAGAAATATTTGATGGAAAAATGATATTCGTCTTCGATATAACAATCCCTATTTTTGAAAAATCAAATAGTACTTTAATCAATTTATTATGTTAAAAAGTTGTCAGACTGTGTACATGCTCCAGATGCAAAAGGGTTACGCTATGGAAAGAGACGTAGATCCTACAGTGCCAACATTCAATTTCTGCAATTAATGTGTGGGCAGCCTGGGCAAAATACATGACCGCACACCCGATTGCCACCCAGTTTCCTTGGCATGGATGACCTCAAAACTGAACGTAGCTTTGATTAGCAAGCTACTAGGGTCATTGATGTGCTTGGCCTATTTTTTGACATGTTATTTATGGGTGTTTGTACAACCAGGCAATGGCAGACGTCCGGTCGACAGGTGCAGGAAGTAAATGTCTGCACTGTACCAAATGAAATGAAACGATTGTATTTCTATTCATTCTTTCCCTCCCACCATTTATCCCTGAGCTTATCAATGGTCCCGTTCTCTCTGAGCTCTATGATTGCGCGGTTGAGAGCACTCAGAACTCTCGAGCCCGAGGCCACGGCGAAGGCGTAGTAATGGACGTTCAGGTTGCTGCCTATTGTGACCAAATCGCAGCCCTTCTGTTGGTTCACCACATATTCCGCAATGTCCGAATCCAAGAAAAATCCATGGTCACCGCGCAGAACCTGTATAGCAGAACAGAACAGACAAATCTTCGTTACAAAGGATCATGTGTTATGTACTCTGGTGGAGGTGTGAATGGCTGGAAAAAAACATTTCTGCTGTTTTTGGAAAACCGTGGGAATTTTTTTTCTGTCGTTTTCCAGAAAAACAGCGGAACTTTTTTTGCCGTTTACACCTGCACCATCGTAGTGAAGAGATTCACCTGAAAAAAGAACACATGTTATAGCGAATAGGTGGTCAGTTTGTAGACATGAAAACTTAATCAGTCATGTAAACTTAATGAATCAGTACGCTAGTTTTATAGATTGTGCAAAAAAAGAATGATTTCGTTAAAAGGCAAATTGGCCTAACTTATCAAATGTAGGAATCATCAAGTCTCTAACACCAAATGTTCAACCCTCAAGTCGTATACTGAATTTAAACTGAGAGAAATGGGTAATTTACAAAGTGAGATGCCACAGAGACCAATATCAGTATTAACCCTTTCAATGCTAAGGTTACTTTCACCGGAAGCTCAAGGACGCATAGATTTTTTAAAACCATCTAAAACCTGTCAAGTAGCTCTCAATGAGTACTCTGAGGTAAGTACCCATGTGCCAGGGCTTCATTCATCTATTGGCAGTTTTGCGTGATTTTGTATTGGCAAAATTAGCCACCAGCAGCAAAAGAGTTAAAAGGCAAATTGGCCTAATTTATGAAATGTAGGAATATCAAGTCTTTAGAAAGATATGATCAACCCTCAGATTGTCTACTGATTCTAAGCTGAGAGGAATTAGTAATTTGCATATAGGGAGTCGCCACACGAGTCAATATTAGTATATGATTTGATTTTATTTTATTCGGTCTAGTAAGATGTATATAACAAGTCATTTGGCACATAAAAAATCATATATCACATTAGCACCCAAGCGAAGTTGAGAGGTTTTGGTTCTAGATTTAAGGTTTTATGACATTTATGGAAATGTAAGTTTAATTTCCAGAAATAAAGCACAGTAATCTTAAAAAAAACTTTTATTCATGGGTCATCGCATGAGTTTTTTCATACAATTTTGAAAAATTGCCCGCACATATAATGCAGGAATCAAATGTCGGCAATATAAGGCTGAAATTTATCTTCACTTAAGGAATAGCTTATATCGTGTCATCTCCTTTATTACTACTCTACAGTTCTGAGACATTACCTTTCCAATTCCTTTGTTTAGAAAAAGCTTTTATCCTATGCCTTCTTCCATCTTTACCAGTCATCAGGCCTGAAACTTACCTTTCCAATTCCTTCACTTAAGGAATATCTTTTAGCCTGTGTCATATCCTACCTTTACCAGTCATTAGGTCTGATATTTACCTTTCCAATTCCTTCACTTAAGGAATAGATATGATTTGAATCGATTTGATTCGGTCTTGTAAAATGTATATTACACATGATTTGTCACATAAAAATCAATAGCTTTTATCCATTGTCATCTCCCATATTTACAAGTCCCTAACTCTAAAATTTACCTTTCCAATTCCTTCACTTAAGGAATAGCTGATATCCTGTGCCGCGACCATGGCCTCCCATATTCTCTTGTAGAGTGTGTTGGTGGAGTGCTTGAAGAAGCTCATGATGTTGCTGTTCCACAGGCAGCCCAGCGTGACGTCACCCTCCTCGGCCGCGCTCACCATCTCCTCTATGGAGGAGAAGGGGAAGGGGTTCTTGTACACCACCGTCGTGCCCACTGACGAGAGAGGGTGGGTGAAGTCCACGGCCTGCGTGCGCTCAGCTGTGATACGAAGTCCTGCCGCTGCAATGTCTGCTTCCTGCAAGAAATTGAAAAAATACAATTGGAAATAAAAATGAAAAAGTAATCATAATTTAAATAATAATGTTAATGATTCAATAATTGAAATGACAGTAATAAAAAAAACGATAATGGTCGCATTTTTATGATGATTATCACCTATCTTATATTTATGATAAAAAATTTGTTGGCCTAATTTGTAAACTATACAAATGTGCGGCGTTGTGAAGGTCTCTCTCTCTCTCTCTCTCTCTCTCTCTCTCTCTCTCTCTCTCTCTCTCTCTCTCTCTCTCTCTCTCTCTCTCTCTCTCTCTCTCTCTCTCTTTCTCTCTCTCTCTCTCTCTCTCTCTCTCTCTCTCTCTCTCTCTCTCTCTCTCTCTCTCTCTTTATTTAAATTATTGGCATGGACACAATGATCCACGTGAAAGTGTGCCCAGTGGACCATTTAGCTTTATATATAGTACCATTAAACAATCTATATGTAAAGTTGCAAACATACGATTCGAGAAATATTGAAGATAAGCCGTTATATCCAGTACTTACCCCGTTTATGACGTCCCCGATCATACCAGTCCACTTATTATCTTTACAGGTTCCGTAGAAGTCTGCCACCTTAATCGAGTATGTGACGCCGAGCATTTCTGTGATGTGCGCTAAGATATCTGGAATGAACCCCTCATAGCGACTGTTCTGATCCGGGCCCACTTCAGAGCAAGCTCGAAGCATAGTGTATGGCGCACTCTGTATTAGAAAAAAGAAATGTTTGTTTTAAAACTAACAACTGGTCCTTCCAACTTATGATGGTGCAGGTGTAAACCGCAGAAAAAAATCGCAAATTTTTAAAGAAAAGTAGCGGAAAACATTTTGCCGTTCACACCTGCACCATCGTACCAATATGATGTGGGGGACCGACAACTTATATGAGTGAGTTCTGATAACCCAATATAATGTGTGATGTGTGTTCTTTGCGCCCTTATATGGTTTGTAACAGTCCCAAAATACTCAGGGGTTTGAATAATATATCATTTGATAACTGAACTGCGCTCCATTACGTTCAGCCCTATCATTGTATCGTATCGTACCGTATTGTTTGCTTATTTACATATGTACAAATCATACAGTATACAAACATCTTTGACATAAGCCCCCAGAGGGTATCATAGGTAACAGGTAACAAATAGTTAGTACAAACAGCTGGCTTAGCCGCTAGTTTGATTAATTTAAATTGACATTAGTTTCATTAAAAATAGAACTGATGCAAATGCTAAAAAGTGTATCTTCATTCAGAAGTTTATGTATAATTCACTTTCCAACGAGTTAAGTGTGGTATTTAGAAAAGGAAGTGCAACAAACTGTCAGCTGATGTTTTTGTAACTTTGAATGGGGCAGACATGGTGGTGAGCATAACTTCAATGTATACGGGGATACAGGGTATACATACAGCATGTACAGACTGGTATTTCTACATGTAACTAGTACCCCACGCTAGGGATTGGCACCTTTAAAATTCTCCGGGTTCGATACAATATCGATACTTTCTTAACGATACGATATCTTAAGGATATCTTTAACAATACTGTCTCTGCTTCTTGTGGACCTAATTCTACTAAATAAAGCACCGTAAGCTTGAAGAAATTCTCCAATAAATTGCAAAAAAGCTTAGTGCCGAGAGGTTCCGTTAGCATGGTCAATTTTCTATATGCATTGTATTTTAAATCTTAACGATACCATACGGTACTTTTCGATACGACATTTTTCCCCAATCAATATCGATTGTATCGTATCGAGTACCAGTACCAATCCCCCAATTATGAGAAAATTACTCCATCGAAACCAGAGTCTGTGCCCAGTTGGTTACGAAAACTGATTTGCATAAAATAACAAAATTCAGAAACTATTTCAAAGAAACACTTTGTTCACAATATATTAAGAGGAACAAAGTCATTCAAGCATTAACTTTTTCATTAAAAAAAGAAAAACGCACCACGAGGCTACCCTGAACAATATCGTGGTATCGTGTTCAACCCCATCCTGACTAGGGTGCTCCCCACTGGCCAAGTGGTCGCCCTGCTAGACAAGGTACGGGGCTGACATTTTGCAATCGTGGAAGATCACTTGGCCCATCAACAAATGGAGTGCACGAAGGGATAAATTTTTTGGGACAAATAATGGTGACATTCTTGTCAATACGGTCATTTTAGCAGCAAAATAGGTTATTTATATCAAGCGTAAGACTGGTGGACCCACAAGCCTTTTACAAGTTAAAATACGTTTATTTAGCCATATAAAATCTGAAGATTATTGGCCTTTTCTAACAAATTAAGTAGATTTATTTTTTAAAAAATGGTGAAATATTGAAAATGATTTATCACATATTCCTGGGCTTCCAAGGTAAATTGGTCCATCACATACCGTATATGCCAGTATATAGGAACCGGCTTGTATATATTACAGCACATTATCTGTACACGATTCTCATTGTATTATTACATGAAGATACTGAGTAATCAAAAAGAAATAAAGCATAATTTACAGAGAATTTAAACAAAACATATAGAGCGCACTGTTAGTCTGACACATATGGAAATGTCTACACAGCAAAGTAACATCTTGTGAAATTTTTGGTATAGTACTCAGCTAGAGCTTTCCAATCAATACCAACATGACAAGGTTTCAGATGGTTATCAAAAATTATTGTGTCCGTGTGCTTTGGACGAAAGTAGCCTCAGCATTGACAAACAAAAAAACACTCACCAAAACTGTCGTGACTTGTATGTGTTGTCCTGCGATTGCCGTCGAAGGCCTGACCACCGCTCCCGCGTCTACTGCCCACCATTTCTTGCGTAGCTCCTTGATGGCCCCTCTCGTGTGGAGGGTCAGAATAGCGTGGCTGAGCTTCTGACAGATAGGCGAACCCGGGGGCGTGGCCAAGCCATACAGCACGGTATTGAAATCTGCCCCAAAACTCATCAATTTCGTTGGATGGGTTTTTACGGCAAAGTCTATTATATCTGCTTCAGAAACTAACACATATCCACCCTCCAATACCTGAAACACAAACCAAATAGCACCATGAAACATAGGAAGCAAAAAGGTATTTATGAATTACACTAAATTGCAGCGAGATATGTGTAAATTGCATTGACTTACAATAAGATAGGCAAATACGCGACTGGGAAAATGATAGAAGTAACCGTGTTTCGACATTTGGAGCAAAAGGACCAACTTTGCACTGTCAGGAAAAGGAAATACCACTATGAAACAGGATACGAGGGCTAAAATGTGTTTTGGCGCAAGGCTCAACGCAATGACATTTTATGCAATGACAATGTAATATGAGAACCAAACGTGTGTTTTGTCGAGTAGATAAAACAGGTTAAAACGGCAATTGGCATTGCAATGCAAATCAGATGTGATTTGGCAAAAGGGAAATTGCAGGCAAAATACGCAAAATGAGTGCAAATACGCTGCTTAAAACAATCATGCTTGTGGCAGCCAAAACTTCCAGACCAATTAGACAATATCTTGTTCACCACATCATATTGCTTAAAAATAAGCCATCATGTTGATCTGAATACAATCTTTCTTTGCACAGATATGTAGTTACTTTATGCTTAATACTAATTTTATGGCTATAGGTATCTTACGGCACAATCTACAGGCATGAATGGATATATATATATAAATATATATATATATATATATATATATATATATATATATATATATATATATATATATATATATATATATATATATATGTATATATCTCTCTCTATATATATATAAATATATATATATATATATATATATATATATATATATATATATATATATATATATATATATATATATATATATATACATACATACATACATACATACATACATACATACATACATACATACATACATACATACATACATACATACATACATACATACATACATACATACATACATACATACATACATACATACATACATACATACATACATATATAAATATATATATATATATATATATATATATATATATATATATATATATATATATATATATATATATATATATGAAGGAAGGTCGGGTTTCATGTCGTTTTCAACAGCTTACGTCTTATCGCGACGAGATAGAAACCTGGAACCGGGAAGAAATTCCCTTCTCTTCATGAATAGTTCCAATGTTTTTTTCAGTTGCAGAAGGATCAAAGACAACGCCACACATTTTTAAAGCGAATAGGCCAACCAGCTTGTGCCAGGATATATATACGTACCATTTGTACTGCTTGGTCTGCATTCCTGGGCGGATTTAGTTCCTGCTCTACTACAATCAGTATTCGTTTATATAGGGGAACTTCTGTAGTCTTGAAAAACCTCCGTGTTGCACCCCCGGTGAAGGTGAGCCGCACTTTCCCGCTCTCCGCGCACTCCACCATGTGTTCCAGCGAGCGGAAGGGGGATGGTTTCTGGATCAAACACGTGATGGCAGAATGGTGAAACGCATGAGAAAAATCAATGGCTGACAAACGTTCATCTGATATGGTCAGTGCTGCTGCTGCAATGTCCACTTCCTGGAACCAGAAATGTAGATACATGAGATCAACGTCAAATATATATGAATAAATATCAAATCAAAAGATATATCAATAAGATTATTGTCGATTAGTGTTGTCAAAATGTTATCTACGATGGTGCAGGTGTGAACGGCAGAAAAGTCGTTTTCCAGAAAAACATGAAAAAACTTTTTTCTGCCGTTCACACATGCACCATCGTAGTTATAGGAGTTAATGCCATAATTAAAGTAAGGTTACTATTCTCATTTGTTGACCAATGTTCCAGAATTTATTCGTAAACCATATCCTACATGAGTCATTGGACATGACATGTCTTAACAATATGCCATGAACACTGCACAACATATAGCATACCCCTCTTAAGAGCTGTCCGACCATTCCAGTCCATTCGCCGGTCGATTCCTTTATTCCATACCTTTGGTCCAATACCATCTTGTACTTAAACCCAAGCATGTTAGAGACGGCTTCCACCAGGTCGGGAATAAACCCTGTGAAGATCAAATTTCCTGTGCTATCTTCATTAACAATTGTGTGAGGCACATTCTGAAAAAAAATAGATAAACCTACATCATACATCAGTTATTGTGTTTTCGTTTCTCGTTATATATATTACATACTCACCCTGTTTATATAGTATCACTTTTTGTAATTGATTTACAAGCAAATAAACATACTACTACTACTACTACTACTACTACTACTACTACTACTACTACTACTACTGCTGCTGCTGCTGCTGCTGCTGCTGCTGCTCCTACTACTACTACTACTACTACTACTACTACTACTACTACTACTACTACTACTACTACTACTACTACTACTACAACTACTACTACTACTACAACAACAACTGCTGCTGCTGCTGCTGCTGCTGCTGCTGCTCCTACTACTACTACTACTACTACTACTACTACTACTACTACTACTACTACTACTACTACTACTACTACTACTACTGCTGCTGCTGCTGCTGCTGCTACTACTACTACTACTACTGCTACTACTACTACTACTACTACTACTACTACTACTACTACTACTACTACTACTACTACTACTACTACTACTACTAGTGAGATAAATGCATTTAAACCAATTTTTCTGAAAAGACATTCTATTAAAATGGCTATTCCACGAATTGTGATAAATGACTGAGATCATGCTGAGAGTCAACAGCTTATCAGCTCAGGAATAATCAAATATAAGTGCTCTGCGAGGTAAAAAGCATGCTAGTTTTAAAGATATAGGCAAAGTGTGTTATGATTTAAAACCTATTTATGTGCCCGCCTTTTTAGAATACTCGCTATTGTCTAATAGTGTTGCCCATTCCGAATTAAAACCATGTATTTACACAGCAAAGAGGCAAGTTTCATTGAATTTCCGCTTGTGCGGCACATCTCGATGCAACTGTACTTCTATTTACATGCAATTGAATAAACCTTTTTTTTTTAAGTTTTTCTTACGGTAATTCATATAATTAGACAACAGCAAGACAAGGTCCTCTGAAAAACCTACTAATAAAAAGGTTGTATGATAGAAATAGCTCTCTTTGTTACCAAATGGTTGGTAAGAAATGATGTATTTCCAATGGGTTTGGGCCAAAGATGCAACAGTCCAACAGAATCATGCTCACATTGAATTCAAGAAAAAATATCTTCTAAGTAAGATCATGTACTTTGTCAATTTATATATTTTCTCTAGTGCAGAATGGAACTTTATATATTCCATATGAAATATCTAAACGTGCTTGTAAGAATCTTAGCTTATCTCAACTTAAACCAATCCAGACCTAAAAAGGTAATTTGTTGTAACTGGGAATGCACTTCTCCACTGCTAATCACCTATTTATCTATTATGTATGTATATTTATTGACTAGGACAATGCATAAAAGATACGACACATCAAGAATAGATGCATAAGACGACCAAATAGATACAGAATACGTGTCAGATTAAGTCTATACGAAACGAGAAAAAATTAATATACATTTTAGAGTAAGGATTGATTACAGTACATCATAATGGAAAATGTAGTCCTTGAATATACATGTACATACCTTTACAGTGGTGACGATTAGTGTATCATTTTCTCTGGATGCAGTACGCAAAGTGGAATGCTGTTCTAAACTTCCATGAGTATCCTGCCAATTGAAAGTCAGCTGTAGATAATATGACTACTGAGTCGATGTGTTTATGTAGGTAGTCAAGTGAAGGTGGGATACAAACGATGAAGCTTTCAAGCACAGCATACCTAATATTACCTATACCCAATACTCCAGGGGCTTGTAGGGTATGTAAGGACATTGCTTTTAATTAAAACATTTTCTTTGGCAACTACCCAATACTCCATTACATGTATATCCTTAATTTATCGACCTCCACTATATGTATGATGATCCAAATGCAACACCCCCATCGAAATATACTGTGTGATTCTGCGCAGATGAAAATGGACATTTCCTCTATAGAATAATCCTTAGTAGCTCTTTCTCTTCTTCACAATAGTATCTGGCTCATCAATTGAAAAAAATGAAATCTTTGATATGAGTATACTGACAAACGTGTTGGTCTGGAACAACAAAGAAGATACATTTAACAACACTGTGTTGTTACGAAAGTCGTATAAAAATGCAGTCAAACAACAATCTACATGAACGATATATATATATATATATATATATATATATATATATATATATATATATATATATATATATATATATATATATATATATATATATATATATATATATATATATATATATATATATATATATATATATATATATATATATATATATATATATATATGGATGGATGGATGGATGGATGGATGGATGGATGGATAGATAGATAGATAGATAGATATACCTGTTTTATCTGAGACGCGCAGAAAAACATACATACATACATTCGTACGATTTATCTGTAATATGATAGGAAAAGTTGCGATGGACTACTTTGCAAATTCCAAATATCGTTCATTATTGATTCAATCAAATCATCGAAGAAACGCATATCATATTCAAAGAACATCCTTCCATTCTGTGTATGCCAGACCTTGGAATGGTACAGTCGTATATCCCTCAAATTAAACCACAGGCGCTCAACTAGTGATACCATATGGCAATCAGATGTCAAAGTTATCAACCTACGTGGTGGTTGATAGTATTCCAGTAAGGTGGGACATTTTTGGGATTTGTGGGGAAACAAGTGTTACAGCAATGTGCACCTGTCGCACATGATGGTTACTGTACAACCCACGGTGCAACTTGCCGTTCCGTCTTTATTCTCTTATGATTGACTGATTTGTAATAAATCCATTAATGCCTGTAGAAACCAAAAAAAGCCTGATTATTTCAGTAATGTATTTCGAACAAAGGCCTCTTTATGAAACTATTATTTCAAATTCCATTCCAAACTTATTTTAAAAAGTATTATAGATCCTGACGACACTTATCAAGTTTAGTTCCAAGCATGAAAGGGTTAACGAATCAGGTCGAACACAATATTGAATATGTTTATGTTTCTTTTATACCACCTCGACATTCAAAAATAACTAGATTCGCACCATTTATGTACGATGGTGTAGGTGTGATTTTCTGACAGATTTCTTTTTCTGTTGTTCACACCTGCACCATCGTATTTAGGGGATAAATGTGACCAAATACACTTGAAGGGGGTGTAAATATTACTTTTACAATGTCGCTTGCTGATAGCCTGTGATTAAACTCACCTTTTTCTCATCACTGATAATTACCTGAAGATCCACTACATTCATCTGCTCAGCGCGGACCCCGGGTGAGTCTAGACAGTCCATGATGAGGTGGCCTGTAGCATCATTTTCACCCCAGTCTATTGCCGATAAACTTTCATCTAGCTCGACTGCACTATATCCCGTAAACTCCCTCAATACCACCTCTCTTGCAACATCTATAGAGCAGTTCTGTCTGGCCAAACACCTTCCTATGGACCTCAATTCGTCGGACCTCAATATCTTTTGTCCGGACCGCTTGTATTTGAGATAGTACAGACCGTTAATCCATCGCACCACTCCGCACAGCTGAGCTCTATGGTTGATCCAGTAGTTGATGAATTTGTGGCTCTTGTTGCGCAGACTCTTGTGAGGTAGCTTACCCAGCTCTGCGCGAGCGCGAACTAGTGGAATGAGTTGGCCGTACACCTCTTCTGGTATTGCATCCATGCTCGAACCGACCTAATTATGCATATACACAAATTGAAAGAAGGAATAAATGTGTTTTTACGTCACTTTCAACAGATTAGGTCATGTAGCAACCCTTAACCGGGAAGAAAGTCCCTTCTCTTTAGGAATATTTTCAAGGGGTCTTTCAGTTCCAGAAGGACCATAGACAGCCCTCCACAACGCCGCACATTTATATAGCGACCAGGCCAACCCGCTATTTTGGGGACCCAGCGGAGACTCAAACCTGCGTGCTCATATTTGGGAGCCAGTATGCATATAGACAGAGTGATTTAACCATAACCAAAAAGAAAGATAGAGAGGATATATCACGTATACGGGTTGAAGGTATTCCAAAATGGCTATTCTTCTTGTTGCCATTAGCGGGTTAGTCTGTTTGTTTATAAATACTGTATGCAGCGTGGTGATTTGCAACTTTTTAAGACCCCTATTGACTCTTATAGAAGGGCATTTATTCCCACCCTAGAATACCTATGTTGTTGGAGTAACAACTATGCTGTTGAAGGGACGTAAGTTCCGAAAGACAAATAAGCAGACAAACAAACAAAACAAGCAATCAAACAAGCAATCAAACAAACAAGACAGGCAAAGAAAAACAAACCAACAAAACAAGCAAACAAACAAGCAAAACAAGCAAACAAACAAACAAAACGAGCAATTAAACACGCAAAACAAGCAAGCAAGCAACAAAACAAGCAATCAAACGGAACAAACAAACAAAACAAGCAATCATACACGCGAAATAAGCAAGCAGGCAAACAAAACAAGCAATCAAACGGAACAAACAAACAAAACAAGCAATCAAACACGCGAAACAAGCAAGCAGGCAAACAAAACAAGCAAACAAACGGAACAAACAAACAAAACAAGCAATCAAGCATTTTTTCTCACAGACTACGATGAATGCTGATAACGTCTAGATCGTTTGCACACAGCAATGCATAGTCAGTCTATTGACGCTTTCTTTTTTGTTAACTTCTTGTTTATGTTCATTGTAGTGGTAGACCTTTTATACATTATGATATAAAGGTACATTACAATACTCGCCTGGCATATTGATAATGATACATGTAGGTACCGTAATATCAAATGGAAAAGGGTTTTAAATAGACGTCTTCAAAACATCTTTTAAAAAAAGGGATAAACACATCACTTCGTATTTTGAAACGTGATACGAATGTGCGGGTGGATAGGTATGGGCCATTGGAAACTGATAGAGGAAACGAAATAAGGAAAAAGAAATATATGAATAATGCCAGAGTGACGTCAGTGTACTTAAATTTAATGATTTTATTTTTCCCTAATCTTAAAAATGACGTTCACTTTGGAAATGACCTGTACTAAGGCTTACCTGGCTGGTCAGACACAAACTCAATCACGTTTCATCTGTAAATAGTTTTATCTGGTATGTATGTATTTAACTGCATCCAGTTTACATGTAATTGTGTGAAGCAAACACAACCCTTGAGATCTATGCCTATAAATAGTGCAGTAGCATGATAAGAAATAATGGAGAAATAGATTTGACAAATGATGACGTAAAATTGGGAAAGGCAAAGAAAACCACATAACAACATGCGGATTACCGGTTGCCCTAGTTTTTTGTGTGTGTTATCACTGACTCATATCATATATCATTGATGTCATCAGTGACCTCACTAAAATCTTATGGGGTGTTTCTTATCATCAGACCATCATAACATTAAGTGATGCGTATTTGATACACTTGTCACGTAACTAGCCATAGACAAACTGCATATGTTTCATGTTGACCAATAAAAAACACACACTCAAGTCTATTTATAGAACCTCTCTGTATAGTCCGTACACTACATGTATATATGTATA
Source organism: Maea johnstoni (assembly GCA_963942565.1). Classification (NCBI taxonomy): domain Eukaryota; kingdom Metazoa; phylum Annelida; class Polychaeta; order Spionida; family Magelonidae; genus Maea; species Maea johnstoni. The sequence goes on along the minus strand of OZ012689.1, from coordinate 40,753,212 downwards.
TATATATATATATATATATATATATATATATATATATATATATATATATATATATATATATATATATATATATATATATATATATATATATATATACACACATACATATATATATATATACTGTAGAACACGAAATTTCCGCGTGTGATTATATATAGCGTACTTAGCGTGTGGTTCCGCTTCGCTATATATAAAAACGCTGTACTTTTTTATTACTGTACTGGCGCTGTCAGCGGCGGCTATCTTCGCTAACATAAAGATACTAGTCTACTAGCCAGCCCTATATGCCAAGTATGTGAACCTTGCAATGTTGATTCCTGCATGGTTTTATGATGGAAATGCAATGTACATACCCTAAGAACAACGAAACTGCCGGATGCTAATTTCCAAGTGTTGGGCAATTTTTTTTATCAACCTAAATACTATTTGGTGCAAATGACCTCTCAGGATTGCAAAAAATGGTCACAATTATGGGGGTAGGGGTAACATTTTTTATCATAACTTCTGTTATATTGGTTTATTTTCAACAAATGAGGCATCACCATGTATAACTTTTAATTTCGCAGGAATTAAAACCAGCCACATTCTGATTGGTCACTTGTGAAGGGTCATTTGGGGTCAACAAAGGTCAAAAAGGTCACGACGCTGAGAACCTGCAGTATTATGATCCTGAAATAGAGAGTTTTTGGTAACATTTTCGATCATATTTCACGTTATGCATAACCAACTTCCATAAATGAAGTATCCAAATGTGTAAAATTTTTACCTGCACTTTTTTTAAATGCACATGTTCTGATTCATCAATACTAAGAGGTCATTTAAGGGTCAACTAAGGTCAAAAAGGTCATGAAAATGTTGTGAAAATGGGTAGAAATTGGCTGTATTGGTATAACAGTAGCCAGCCGCCCATTTTGGGATTCAGGTTAACCCGAGAGTTAGAAAATTTCCGTTGGTATCATGTTTTAGGCCCACACTTGGGGCATACTGCAAGGGTGGATGTAGCCTTCAGAAGTGGTGCACATCTTTTTTATGGGGTCATGTCTTGAATACCCTTATATATGTAAAAAGGCCCCACGATGGTCAAAATAATATGTATAGGGATAGTGAAGGCACTTTAAAACACTCATAACTCTTAAACCAAACTTAAACTTAAGCTTAAACCAAACATAAGGATGAGTGTTTGGTATCAAAATGTTAGTATGAAAGAGAAGTATCTTTTGAAATACTAAACACATGACTAACAATATCCCATGATGTAATAAAGGTCATTCAAGGTCAAAATGGCTGCCAAATCAAGAATCTGGGATTTTCCCATATTCTATAGTTTTTATTTATAAACATCTCTGTTTTTTTGAAGATACGTATTTTATTTCTGTAGCCACTTTTTTTGAAGGAATGCTCTTTATTAGTTGTTGAACATTTTAGAAAGTTCATTGACTAGATCGAGTTTTAAGTCCAATTTTGAGCTTTACGGTACAAAGTAGGGTACCAAGTCCACCTGGAGACGCCAAAAAGTGCCTAAAATGATAAAAAATTGAAAACCAAAATGACTGTATCTTACGTTCTACAAGTCGGAAGGGAGCATATGATGCACCAAAATGTCAGGTTTAGTTTTCCCCTCAATCCGGAAGATGATGGTAAGATAAAACTAAAATTAAGGGGTCGTTGAAGGTCAAATAAAGGTCAAAATGCCATTTTTTCTCTAAAAAAATCTAATTTTGGTGAAGTGATTGCGTTGAAGTAGTTGTGTGTTGCAATTATATAATATCCAAACCAGGTTACCACAATAATTGCAGATAAATAATCTCAAATATGGTCCAATACATTTTTTACCATTTACCAGTGAAAATGAAGTAGTTTTAAGTCAATATGGAGGAGTAGAATGTGGCATTTGGCTATTCCATGCTTAAATAAAGTGTTTGAGGACAGGTTGTGAGAAAGTGCTCGTTACGGGACCACTGTTTAGGTCATGAAAGTTGTGAGCATCAAACATTATAGGCAGTGTTTGGTATCAAAATGTTTGTTGTAAGACAATCTTTCCATTTCATGCAACGAACCTAGAGTAGGGCATTCTGTTGTGAAAATAGAGGTCATTCAAGGTCAATTAACCCCAATTTCAAGATTTAAGGCATTTTGTCTTTGGTTTTTTCTATTTAGCTGCTTATGAAATGCTCCTGGGATACATACTTTATCCTGGAAATATTTTTAGGTGAGAAATATCTTTAAAAGGGATTCTGAAACATTTCTGAGTCATTTCAAGGCCCAGCCAAGACCAATCTGCAACATTCTGGGACCAAAATGCCCAAAATGTCTGATTATGGGTGCACTCAAATATTTAAGTAAAGCAGCAGAAAGTTGAAATAACAAATCGAGTCATATCTTATGGTATGACAGCTTTTATTTTCAATGGGGAGAATAAGCCTTTAAACTTGCCTATTGTGTATGTCATGTAAGATTATAAAGGCAGTGTAAAATATAACTGAGATTTAAGGAAAAATGAAGGTCAAATAAAGGTCGTAACGTCATTTTTCTCTAGAAAATCCAAATTTTGATGAAGAAATATTGAAGTAGTTCTGTTTTGTCATTACAATTAATTTCCTAACCATGTCACCACAATAATTGACAGACAGAATACCTTAAATATGTTTTACCAATACATTTTCACCCTTTTACCTGTGAAAATGAAGTAGTTTTACGTTAATATGCAGATGTTGAATGTGCTATTGGACAATTCATGCCTATATTAAGTGTTTAAGATCGAGTTGTGAGAAAATGCGAGTATGGGACCACTGTTTAGGTCATACATGTTGTGATCATTAAACAGTATGGACATTGTTTGGTATCAAAATGCTTGTTGTAAGACAATCTTTCCATTTCATGCAATCAACCGAGGGTAAGGTATTCTGTTGTGATATTGAAGGCCATTCAAGGTCAAAGTAACCACAATTTTATGATTAAAGACATTTTTTCATTGAATTTTCCATTAAGCAGCTTATTAAATTCTCCTGGAATGCATATTTTATCCCGCAAATATTTTAGGTGAGGTACTTCAAGACAAAGTCTGGGTCAATCTTGAATATTTAGGGCCAAAATGACAAAACGCCTGATTACGGGTGCATCCAAATATAAGTGAATCAGCAGAAAGTTGACATAACAGATTCATGTCTTATGGTATACCAGCTTTCATTTTCACTGGGTGAAATATGCATTTTTATTTGCCTATCATGTTTTTCCCATACAGGTAAAGGTAGTGTAAAATATTACTGAGATTTAAGGAAACAATGCAGGTCAAACCAAGGTCAAAAAGTCAAATAGAGTGTTCATAACTTTGTAGCAAATATCTGTAATACTGCACTTGCATCTTGTTCAAATGAGTAATTTTTATTCACCTGAAAGGATTATTTGACAATCGTGAACTAAAGAAGCAGTTAGTTTACAACTCCAGGATATTTTCTCGAAGCAACTTCAGAATTGTTCTGAAAAACAAGGTCAATATTGACTTTCAGTGTCATTCATGTCCCATACACCAAACTTTATGCACAATGTTCAAAACGCTTGTTGCATTTAAAGTTTAAAGTCAGTGCAAAATATAGAAAGTGTAAAAGTTTAAGGTCAAACTAAGGTCGAAAAGAGTAGTTGTGACTTTGAAGCAAATATCTCAATGCTGAGTCTTTCTTCACCTAAAAGGAATATTTTGCAATCATAATGTGCAGGAACTGAGGTAGTTTAAAACTACATTAACATTACGAAATGAAATAAGTTGCGTTTGAGTGTATTTCGAGTTCAAGAAATGGAACGTTTTATTTTTAGCCAGGAGTAAAACCTATTGTTGTTTTCTTGTGAAATAAAATATGCAGAAAAAAATAAGATAGGCGGTACTAGTATATAATCCCCAAAATCAAATCTACTGCCCAATCTAGATCATAACATGACAGATTGGGAGACCAAGTAGAAGAAAATCTGGGGATTTAATATTGAATTTCCCCCAAAACATCATATCAAATGCCAAAAGATTCCTTTAAAATTTCGCAGAGTTTTACAGAGGGAAATGTACCTGAAATTTTCGGATTTTGACTGCCAACTAATTTGATACTTCATGTATACCTCATCAGAAGACCTTTCAGGTTATATACTGAGTTTGTATAGGCTGAATAGTCAAATAAACGCAGGATAGAGGAAAAAACTGGGCCAAAATAACTAACTCTATTTACTAACCTTACACATGTCTGCACCAAACATTGAGTACATTGTAAGCCTTTAGATGACAAATGTGAATTCAAAACGTTCTAAGTTACTTTGAAGTTGTTTGATGAAAGATAGGCAAAATATCATGAATTAAATTAAACAAATACGTATCACAAATTTCATATAATCTCATCAAATAAACTAGGTATGTATCTGTCAGTGGTTCCATTTGATGATTGGAAACCATAACTGTAATGTTTGAATAGTTTGGCATTATCTAAAGTGATGTATCTGCCAACCTCTTATTTCTTAAACATCTTAGGAACAGCATAACATAAAGACTATTTCCATTGAATCTGATAAATTCTGTAGTGTTGCAATTTTTAAAATAACATTTTTAGTAACAATAGAGTAAAAAAAATAATTACCAACCTACCTACCCTATTTTTCTCTGACTGTTACAGGAAACAAACAATATTTTTTTCTTGGCCTAAGCATCGTAATGGACGATTGAATAAATCATGAAGTGTGGGTTACTTTTACCTTTATTGAACTCGAAAAGAACAACCGAGCAACAAGGCCTAGGAAGCTTCCTAGAAACGCAAATCTGTAACATTGCCAAGACTTGCTTACTAACTTTGGCCCATGATGTTTGTAGATCATTAATCCTTTGATCTTAACAGTGACTTGATGCTAGCCATTTATAGCAACCTGTCTTAAAACACTTATCATAGACAGGAAATTGTCATATGCCAAGTTATTCACTTCAAATCTAACTATTTTATTATCCCTAAAAAGGCGTAGATGGTATCAGTGAACCTCATTTTGAATAATTCATCTGCTAATTTTAAGGTAACTTTGGATGAAATTACATAATGACGAAGGAAGGAAGGAATTGGATTTTACGTAGTTTTCAAGAGCTTATGTCATATTGCAATGAGATAGAAACCCGGAACCAGGAAGAAATTCCCTACTCTTCACGAATAGTTCCAAGGGGTCTTTCAGTTGCATAAGGACCATAGACAGTCCTCTACAATGCCGCACATTTATTCTGATAATAATTTAACTTAATGTGATAATAATTTCTGATAATAATTTAATCTTCCATATTGCATAATTGCGATATTATGTTCCAATATATTCTTTATTTCCAGTTGTATAGCTTATATTGTTTTTGTACTGAATTTCCATTATCAGCTACCAGTTATTTCTTTGGGGGGGGGGGGGGGGTCTCCAGGTTGGATGGATATCCCCATCTGTACCTCAGAGTTGAATAAATATATTTGGGATTAAAGTCGTTAACATTTCCAATAAGTCGAACAATATTAATAAAAGGCATTTTTTCTGAAAAGTGGCTATAGAATAGAAATAGTTTCCAAAATCAAAACACAAATAATTTGAAAAATCTGTATTCTTGATATGATTAATTTTGACTTTGACTGACTTACATCTTTACTAAAGGATTATAAACCCACCCCTATCCCTATGTTGACCATTGCAAATGATACATGTAGTCCAGACCAAGATTTGATACCAGACACTAAAACCCTTATTATTGGCGTATGATAATTTTTGTTGTTAAACTAACTCCTGAAATAGGTTCTTTTTCCCGATCTTTTTGCCAGTTTGAATTCCAACATGGCCACCAGTTGCCATGGCAACCAATTTAGAAGTGTACTAATATTTTCTATCTATGTTATGCTGCGCCCCTTTCAACTCTTGCTGTTCCACTGCCAGCTGACATAACTGTTAATATTATTGAATGGAATACTATATGCATTCATTTGTTTCATTAACAATAGCTCCTGGAGGTCATATTTTTGTGATATAAGCTTAATCTTAAATACAGCAGCTTGGTTATCACCTTGAAATCCCATTTAGATGCCCTCTGATGATAACATTTATTGCAGAATTAGGTTCTGCACCCCTGAAAACCCACTTATAGACACCACGATCATGTTTCTAGCTAATCTGGATGCTTAAATATGCAGAAATATAGCTTTCAGTAGTGGCCATTTTGAATTCCAATATGGCCACCAGTTGCCATGGCAACCACTGTAAAAATGTATTCAGGTTACAATGTTCTAAATGTGGTTACTAAGTCTGTGTTTAACTGTGTCAATTCGAAGAAACATAGGCCCAGTTCACTAAAAGCATCTTTATCCCTTAAGTGTTCCATATGCATTTGTTTCATTAACAATACCTTTGGAGGTCAAATTTTGTGTAATAAGCTTAATTTCAAGTATAACAGCTTGGTTGCGATCTTGAAATCCAATTTAAATGCCATCTGATGATAACAGCTATTTCAGAATTAAGTTCTGCACCCCTGAAAACCTACTTGTAGACACCAAGGTCCTGTTTCTAGCTATTCTGTATGCTTGAATATGCAGAAATGTAGCTTTTGGTAGTGCTTATTTCGAATTTCAATATGGCCGCCAGTTGCCATGGCAACCACTGTAAAAGTGCATTCAGGTAACAATGTCGTAAATGTGTGGTATAAAATATTAGCAGATCAAAATGTTGCACATTTTTATACAGCATGTATAGAGTTTTTGTATTACTTGAGATACAATACAGAATAACTATCTATAACAATGTTTTCTGAGCCTTAAATCAGCACAATATCAAGCAACATGGTCATATTTTAAAGCCGTCAAATTTTTTATCCATAGAATTTTTTATTTTTTTCAACCTAAAATATGATTCTTTACTGTCCATTTTGCCAGGAAATGCATTTTTACTGAAAAAAATATCAACTTATTTTTGGGGAAAAAATTTGCTTTCTTTGGTAATGCAAATGGCGTTAGCCGATTTTCAGCTTCGTGACCTTTTTGACCTCTGTTGACCTTGAATGACCTTTCAGAGTTGATCAATCAAAAGGTGGCTGGTCTTAAAATTTGCGGAATGAAAAGTTGCAAATGTAGATGCCTCATTTGTTGAAATTGCCCCAAAATAACTGAAGTTATAATGAAAATTCTTACCCCCACCCCCATATTTTAACCAAATTTGGCCACCTGAGGGATTCAGTATACCATATGGTTATAGGGGTGATAAAAAATATTGCCCAACACTTGGAGATTAGCATCCGGCAGTTTCTACCACCTGAGGATCTCTATATTGCATTTCTAACATAAAACCATGCAGGAATCAACATTGCAAGGTTCACCTTTTTGGCTAGTAGACTATACGTTATGATGCAAAACTCCCCAATTCGCTATACTTGGGACACGCGTGAATTTCGTGTTCTACAGTATATATATATATATATATATATATATATATATATATATATATATATATATATATATATATATATATATATATATATATATATATGTATGTATGTATGTATGTATGTATGTATGTATGTATGTATGTATGTATGTATGTATGTATGTATGTATGTATGTATGTATGTATGTATGTATGTATGTATGTATGTATGTATGTATGTATGTATGTATGTATGTATGTATGTATGTGTGTGTGTGTGGTATTTTGACGGCGTATTGGAAAAAAGGACTTTTAGGGGTTTTAGGAAAAGAGAATATATTGTCAACTTATCAACTAAAATAAGTACTATTTTGGCTACAATCATTAACAGGCTTATGGACACCATCGGAAAGTTATTTGTTTATTTCCTACTTCGTGATGATATATACTGATAAGTTGGAGCTTCTCCAAGACATAAACCATATCTGTGCACCTCTCTCTCTCTCTCTCTCTCTCTCTCTCTCTCTCTCTCTCTCTCTCTCTCTCTCTCTCTCTCTCTCTCTCTCTCTCTCTCTCTCTCTCTCTCTCTCTACTACTGCCGATACGTATCCATAGTGTGTGAGTGTTATCTACAGTATTGGCTGGAAACGTATCGAATCTGTATCCGCAATATGATATGGGAGTTATGGTTTAGGGGAACTATGGGGGCCTTCCCTCACTTTACACTTTCATCACTCAACGAATATTTTCATAATAGCATGCACTACGCATGCACTACAATTCGCTATACTAATGGTCCATACCCCCTACATGGCACTTGCACTGTTACTGTCACAATCACGTACAGCGAAATCTGCATAGTAAAACTCTTCTGAGATGTGAACACCTATTGCGAATACAATTTCCCAGTCTCATATTAGGTACCGAATACATTGAAACAATTATATACTAGTATGACCTTAGAGTATGGTCACTTCTCTTTTATGAACATGTTTGATCTGGTCCTGATATGTTCATATCTCAAAGGTTTCGCTGTAGGTAAATAATAACAAAACTATGGACATACCTGTCAGCAATATCCCCTTTTACATCAGCGAAGCACGATAAAATTGTATCCGTTTATAATGTACCTGTAGGCATGTATGTATTAACACACTTAAATGCTGTGCACATTTTTCCAATGAGTCAAGGTCAGGGGTTGCGAAAGATAAGTTGGTCAAAGTCTCTTTTATCAACCAAACATCCTTCTGAGTTCAACAGTATCTAATAGTGGCCATAGGGAATTAAAGGGAGCGAATTATCCCATAACCTATAGTCAACAATCAAATATGATTTATTGATTCTCGAGAGGAATGCGTTATGTACTATAACTGCCAATTTCGGTTAAAAAACTACAAATCCAATCGGATTTACATCCATTTAAATTTTGACTGGCACGTATTATTACACTGATACTTTACGTTTGGGTTGTGTCATGAAAGCAACCTACTACTGAGTGTATCTAAAAGGCATACTGCAGCAATAAGGGGACTCGGGACCGACGTTCTTTAAGTTGGACTTCCATGTAAAGTTTGACCCCCAATACGTCGTTCAATGTACAAGAAAACCCAATAAACTTTATATTTCATGAAAGCTGAGACTTTGGAGGGGTCAGATATTCTAATCTTATTGTGTGACATCTTTACAATTTCCCGGGTGGGGCCAAAAAGCAACCTCCTGCCTTTAATAAAGGTGCGATACAGTTGATATCTATATATTTCATAGAAAACACCCTTGGGTACATATCGAACCATTACATTTTTATATCTGCTCTAGTTATTTCTTATCTCGACTTCAAAAATGAAGAAAAGTGAAATTCTACAAAATATTGATCATGACTTTAACTTGCTCACAAATCCTTTCGGATCAGAATTTGAAAAAATAACAACAAAAAGTTGTTACATGCCCAGGGATGTTTTCTATGAAATATTTGAACATCAACCGTGTCGCACCTTTATTGAAGCCAGCAGGTTGTTCGCAATAACTTATGTGTTAGAAATCCCCATCCCTGCCTTTCGGCCACACCTCCGAAAAAATGTGAATATGTCACACAATATTAATACGATTAGAATATCCGACCTCTCCAAAGTCTCAGCTTTCATAAAATATACAGTTTGTTGGGGTTGTATCATACATTAAGCGAAGTCAATCATTACATGGAAGTATAACTCAAACAACGAAGGTCCCGAGCCCCCTTAAAAAATGTTCTATGTCGCATTACCGTGAATTGAAAAGGCCTGCTAACTGGGATGGCAAAGACAATCTAACACCCTCTAGAAAGAAAGAGATGCTTCCATGGTCGAGCGGTATAATGGTAATAATTTGAAGAATTGCATCTGAACCCTATATTCTTGGGGGTCAGCTCAAGAAAAAAGACCCGGCCTCTGATAACTATTTTAAACCACTGGAGTCATGTTTCATAAGATTCTACAAGATCTCTATTTCTCTCAATACGTATGCACACGCGTTCAATCATTACATGGAAGTATAACTCAAACAACGAAGGTCCCGAGCCCCCTTAAAAAAATGTTCTATATCGCATTACCGTGAAATGAAAAGGCCTGCTAACTGGGATGGCAAAGACAATCTAACACCCTCTAGAAAGAAAGATATGCTTCCATGGTCGAGCGGTATAATGGTAATAATTTGAAGAATTGCATCTGAACCCTATATTCTTGGGGGTCAGCTCAAGAAAAAAGACCCGGCCTCTGATAACTATTTTAAACCACTGGAGTCATGTTTCATAAGATTCTACAAGATCTCTATTTCTCTCAATACGTATGCACACGCGTTCTGTTACAAGCACAATCGCCCAGACCTAATCATGGAACCGCGCAACTCTAAAACCACCCAATGCACATCATTCCTCTCCGTGACGCACCAACCACACGGTCTAGTAGAGTACACATCCTGCTTATGGTGGTCTTAGATGACCAAACACAGGTGGACTTGAAACCAGCCGGTCAACCTGAACAGGCTAGCCTCAACCAGTGTCAACTAATAGCCGAAAATTGGTGCTCTGTACATGCCCAGCTGATACATATTTCTCTGTAATGTGATCGATACGAGATCCCTGATTGGTCCTTGTTCTCATGGGACCTCGCGCTAATACAAGATCAGTGACTCCTGGCATGAGTCCAGCCCTTCACTATAGCGCACATAGTAATTGGTCTCTCGCTACATATCCGTTCTTTTCTTTATCTAAGGGGTGGTTTATGGGGTTGATTTGTGAATATAGGTCCATTTTGAGATTTTACATATATGAATGACTACACCCTTTCCTCAAAATCAAATCAGACGAGAATATCTAGGGCATGACTGAGTAGATTAACCATTATAGAAGCGCCCAGATGCTTGCCCTCAAGCAGGAAAGGTTTTGGCCCCATGTTCTTCATCGAATTTCACCTCAACATGGTCGCTTCAAACATGCATCTTGGGTATCAAATGTTAACTGATTTACTTTGAATTGGCTTGGTTAGGGCTTAGAGTAGTTCAGAGGGAAGTGTATGACATTTTCCACTTTTGACTTTGTTCAAAAGTAAAAAATAGAAAAAAAGTGATATGGCATGGCAATAGCATGGTTGTGAGAGTTATATAGATATATAGTTTGATAAAGATATATCTAACCATCTATATAAACGATAGATAGATAGATCCCAAGGAAGCTGTGGTGCATGTGATATACCCGAGGTGTTACGAGGCGGAGCCGAGTAAACCCAAAAGTACCACATACATCTTCCGAGAGGTCTATGTAGCTTGTACCGCAGTTGACTGCGTTCTATCAACCACAGACTAACACATTTACAATGATAATTTACAACCATAAAAAGTGATAAAATCTAAGAAATAAAATAACGAACTAGTATAATGTACTGTGTCTATCTTCTACTCTTCTAACACTAACACAATTTGCGTGTCTTTTCTTTGGTTTGTTATTTTCTCATTTATTTGTTCAGTCTAATTTGTTTTTACTCTCAAAATATTAGATCTAGATTATTTACTTTCTCCAGTACAAGCCATTTCATTCAAAACCCCTTAATTTCAAAAGAAAGTTACTTTTTTGGTCATATGCATTGATTCCAGTCGGCTTTTGGCTTGAATGGAAGCGACGCGAGGTCACTGCAAGCGGCAAGTTATCAATTATGGATTCACAAGTAGACTGTGCAACCAGTCTATTAATGCGGACGGTTTTCCCTGGGAGTAACAAAACAAATTGAGCCAATTCTCTTTACACCAATGCTATGGTTTCACAAAGCTTACTGCCTGTCATATTGGAACAACATTAACTTATACATCGGTGTGCGTGTTTAGTTGTAGTGTTGTGTTACTAGTACGACTCCCAAAAAGAAACTGTATGAGAAAAGCCATACACAGCGTCCTTGACCTCATTTGACCTTTGACCTCAACTTCTGAAGCTCAGCATCAGCATGGCGACTTGTAAGATCGGCCCTTCAATTCTTAATTCTGATTTGTCTATGTTAGCATCAGAATGTCAGCGAATGATGGACAGTGGTGCAGATTATTTACACTTAGACGTCATGGACGGACATTTTGTTCCGAACATTACCTTTGGACATCCAGTGGTTAAATGCTTGAGACCCAAAGTTCCCAATGCCTTCTTTGACATGCACATGATGGTTGATCACCCAGAGAGGGTAAGGTTAAAATGTTTCAATTGTGTATTATTTATAACAATATGAGTGACACATGGCTGTATGGAGGCAGAGATTTTGATGAACTTCTCTAATGGAGGGTTTTGCAATTTATACTTGTAATATCAGATTAGGCAAAGGGCTAAGACCTTAAAAAAGCTATCAAACCAACTTGTGTTTTGAACCAATTTATACTGCTTGAAATAGTTTTTTGTCTATTAGACTATTTGTCTATGGGCAGGGCTGCACTGATGGCCTTGTGGTCTAAGGCATTACTACTGACTGCCAGCTGTCTCTCACCACTGTCCTGGTTCGAATCTCACCTGGGGCTTGTGAGAAAGTTGCCAGTGACTTGGGGTTATGCTGTGGTTTTTCGCCAGGTAGGGTGCTAAGGCCCTACTCCAGTTTCCTCCACCAGTTATAACTGACTCATCACGACTTAGCCGCAAAATGCTAGAAAAAGTGACAAAAAATAATATTCCAATGTCTATGAGCAATTCAGTGCATATCATGATTTGTATAGTTGGAGGCAGAGAAATTGATACACAGAGAGGAGAGATGGGGCTAGGTCTGCGCTTCCTCTTTGCCACAGTGATGGACACAGCCTAGCCAGGGTTCCACTTTCTCAGGGGCATATGCCCCGAGATTTTTCCGACAAGGGGCCCAAAAAAGTATGTATATAACAACCAGAAATCCTGTTTTTGACCACTTACTTTTATCAAAACAGGGCTCGACGTTAACATTGGAAACCACCTGCCCTGCAGGGCAGGTGACCTCGAACGTTTGCCTGCACTAAAAGATTTTCACCTGCCCTGCAAAAAAAAAACTTTTTGGGTTTTGTCTGTAATATTTTTTCTATTTCATATTCATTCATTTGTTCATTTCTGCTAAAAAAAATTTAATTCAATAATAAACCTCATCTCAATGAAAGGGTTACAATTCCCGCCAATATAGTTCTGCACAAGCCGGTAAAACATCTTTTTTTACATAGTGAAATAGTTTTGCAAATGCTTGCTAAATTTCAAATGCTCTATATGGATCAAGAAATCTGAAATAGCATGTGTTTGCCTTCCTGAGCAATACCAGTATATGTGCAGGAGCTTGATAGCACATATCCGGTGGTATTGCCTCAGTTGTTTACATGGCCAGCTACAGAGGACATCACTGGCAGTGAGTTTTATTGTTTTGCGAGTGATAGTTGGTGGGTTTTTTCGCGATCGAGTACCAATCACACTGCAAATGTTTACCTCTCCTGTCGGGCAGGTACACAAATCACCTGCTCTAACTGACTTTTTGAAATTTTTACCTGCCCCGGGCAGGCGGGCAGGCCTTAACGTTGAGCCCTGCAAAAGACCTTTTCGGGGCCCTAACCTGAAATCTAAGTGTCAGACCCTGTCAGTAGCCCTATCTAGACCAAGCATTTTTTCACTTCTCTATACATGAAATTATACCAACTCAAAACTGAGTCTACCCTGTTTCACTTCTGAAATTGCTCACCAGGTGGTCAGAGTGGTTTCCAGTTTCCAGTTTGAGGTGACCACTATTGGCACCATCTATCCCCAGCCACAGAAACAGGACTGCCCTGGTAAAACCACTGCCTAAGCAACCCCAAGTCACTGGCAACTTAATTACATACTCAGAGTAGGTTTCGAACCCAGGAAATGTTTTCAGAAATCTACAAGGAGAATGCCTGTTATTATTGTAAATATGATCGCATCACTCAAAGGAAATATTTGTACCAAGTTTCATGCTTTAACTCAAAGTGCACAATTTGTCCAAGTTCCTGAGTAAACAGCCTCATTAATCTGAATACTTTGATAGTGACAGAAATTGTGCACTTGCTTACTTGGGTGTGTTTTTATAGTTATTATTAAAGAAATCTTACATTTTGTATCAATTTCTTATTTTACAGCAAGTATTCAAAACTTCCACCAGAGACATTAAAAAAAACTCTTCTTGTCTCCGGTTTGTCTTTGAAGGAGTTCTTACAGCTAGAACAAAAATCAGTTGATTTTGAATGAAATCTCATACTGGGCTGTAGGATGTGTACCGAGCTCCAATCACTGAAAGTAGATTAGTACAGAAACATTATGGTGGTGTCAGTTGTCATCAGCCAGAAAAAGCATTGTAGGAGTTATCTAAGGAAGCCAGTTGCCGTATGTCATTATCATTATGTAATCTCCAAACCATTTGCAGGTTATTATAAAGTTAGGCCAGAAAAAAAAGTGTTTGGTTCCTATTTAATACGTCCTAAAAAAATATAGGTAGGGTAGGTAGGGATTTAAAAAAAATGTTTTTCTTTTTTTTTCTTTATTAACTTGCACGATTCCCTGGAGTTGGATGGCTTTGATAGAGGTTTGCCTTGTTGTTATTGTCTTTATATGCATTAATTGTAGGCCCCTGCTTCTGTTCATCCAGAAATTTATAATTTAATGGTTGGAGAATTGGTATTTAGGACGGCGAGGCAATTTTTTGGGTAGGAACAATTCCCTTTTCAGTAGGATTGGCAAAAAAAACTTTAGGGTAGGGGACAAAAACTAGGTAGGGTAGGGTAATAAGAACCAAACATCTTTTTTTTTTAGGCCTTAATAGCTGCTTATAGCCAGACGGGTCATTGTGAATTTACTAGCTATTGCATGAATGCTTATAATATAGCCACACATGCTTCAGATAGGGATTCATTATGAATTTCAACAAATTTGAAGATGACAAGAACTTTTGTTTACTATCCAGACCATGGCATATATCTTGTGTCGTGAAAGGAAATTCCCAAATTTGAGTTTTCCAATTGCACTTTCTCTATTTGGCAAGTCAACTTTGAATTGGTCTTACCACAATTCCTATGGTACCGAATGGCAGTATGAGGTACAGAAAATTAACAGTTTCAGGTTAAGATGATTGACAATGTAAACAGTAAGTCACACAGAAGTTCATTAATATAATGCCTCTGAATATTTCCTTTGAAAAGATGATAATTTTGAAATTGGTCAAGGGAAGCATAAGTTAGCTTTCATTGCAGGACAAATAGATGTTAAACATTAGAGTTGGTAACTGCAAAAATTTAGATTAAAAAGGGAAATTATTCATGCACTTTTATATGGCATTATGCTTTCCCTTTCTTTCAGGGTTCCACATACAAGGTATCCTCATAGCCCAAGGCTATTGGGGCCTTTTGCACCAGCGTGACTTAGCCTCAAACTCAGGCTCAAGGCCCAACTTGATTGTCTACAACAATAGCATCTATTTTTGTATACAATCAAGTTGAGCCTTGAGCCTGAGTTTGAGCCTAATTCTTTGAAAATTAGGTGATGGGACTCCTCATCTTGGGAACTAATTGTCCCACTTTGGCTTCTGGAAATTTTTTAAAGAGTTGAGCCCTGAGTCAATTTTTTAATTAATAACTACTTTGATACTGATTTTCATTGCATATACTACCAAGACAAATCCCCAAAAAGAGCATTTGGCAACAAGCTTTTCAAGGCCCTTGAGGGAGGTAAGGCTCTGGGAGTCTGATCAGTGAATGATGACACCAGGTCTTAACCTTTATGCTGCTGGTGGCAAATTTGGCCGATACAAAATGATGCCAATAAAAGGAAATAATAACTGAAACCCTGGCACATGGGTATTCATATGAGAGTTCTCTGTGAGAACTATCCAATGAATACCAACATGACTGGGTTTTGGACAGGAATGTTCATTTAATGAACATTCCTGGTTTGGATGATTTTTTAAAAATCCTTATGCTTTGAACGAAAGTAGCCTAAGCATTAGAAGGGCTAAAGAGTTAGTTGTATGTATGAATGTGTTTAGGATATTGATGTTTTGTTTTGTTTGTTTCAGTGGGTGGAGGGTATGGCTGACGCAGGGGCCACTCAGTACACATTCCATGTGGAGGCTACAGACGACCCTATGATGGTCATCCGTAAGATACAGGAAGCTGGCATGAAGGTATGAGAACAGCCCACCCCTCCTAGTTATTTAACAACCCAGTTAAACGTTCCCCTAAGCATTATCCTCTGGACCTATGATAGTTTTGAAAATAGGAATATATAGCAAGAATTTACAAATTATGTTTGAAGGAGAGTTATGTGCGAAGAGAGATGTAAGTAGAGGAAAGTACTGGTACTGGATATGAAACTAAATACCCTTGTTAAATTGGTAAAAGTACTGTATCATTTAAGACCTTTGATATATACCAACTGGTAAGTTGCTTATTGGTATTGAAGTTATATAATAAATTGTGACTTACCTTGCCTCTATGTAAAGGCTATTACTTGAGAACTTTTTGAAGTTGACCCTGCTATGTTTAGCAACGCTAGGTCATTTAGGAAACAGGCATTTAGGGTGTGTGTGCTTGTTTTCAGGCAGGTATAGGAATCAAGCCAAAGACTCCAGTAGACATGGTGATGCCGTACGTGGAGCATGTTGATATGGTCCTCGTGATGACAGTGGAGCCTGGCTTCGGGGGACAGTCCTTCATGCACGATATGATGCCAAAGGTGAGATGTCAATCGAAAACTGCAGGGGGCGCTGTGTTAGTTTGTGGTGTAACCTTAGACGAATGAAAGAATGGATATGTAGCAAGAGACCAAGTACTAAATGCGCTACAGTGAAGACCTGGTTATGCCAGGGGTCTCAAATCTGGCCTCAGTGTGACATCACTAGGAGACAAAGACCAATGTGGGCTCATCAATTACATTACAGAGAAAGCTGCGCACCAAAATGCTTTGGAGCTATTTGCTTCAACCTGTTTATTGAGCTTGACTGCCTGGTTTCATATCCATTTGTTTTTATTCATCTAAGGTATAATTTAGAATAATTTGCAACATTTTCAGTTGGAACAATCAGTGGTGTTAGTATCCGTATGTTCTTTGTAACAATGAATATTTGCCATGATTTCCATTGTTTTATAGTGCTTCAAATTTTGAAGAAAATAAATATATTTCACTTTTTCTCACAAAGAAAAAATAACAGTATAACCCACCATGACAATTATTGATTATTAACTAATTTTAAACTGCAGGTTAATGATATCAATGCAGTTTTTTCCAATCTGTGAATTTATGACTGTATTATGTAATCTATTATCTGTAACTTCTTTCTTGATTGCAACGCTGCTCAATGTTTTAGTCTAAAATAAGTTAGTTGGCTTGTTTTTTTCTCTAAATGAGTACCATAATTTTTGCTGTATTTTTGAATGAAACAGCAAGTTTATAAACTGAAACAATATCTCTTGTCTATTGAGATATTTTTCTTTTTTACTTTCCTTGTGTTGTAGATCCAGTATCTGCGGGACAGGTATAAGACCTTAGATATAGAGGTTGACGGTGGAGTAGGTCCAGCTACCATACATGCCTGTGCTGAGGTGAGTCTTTTCCCCTACAGGTGGGGGGTCCAGGTTGGACCAGGTGTTCTGTGTTGGGGGGTTGTCTGTATAAGGGGGAGCAGTTTGTGTTAAAAGAGAAGTAGGTCTATTGCATTGGTTTTAAGCCAAACTAAGGAGAATGGCAATACTCAGGAAGAAAATCAACATTTTGAGTAGGGCTGTGCTCACCAAAATTTTTCAGCTCACGAGCATCACCAAAAACCTAAACGATGCTCACGAGCATGAAAACGGCGGCCATTTTGTTTTTCAACTCGTTATAGTGTGAAAGGAGGGCGCGAAAAACAGCTTGATCGAAGTGTCAATACCGCTAGCCAGCGCCATATCAAGCTAGCGGTATAAACATGCAACTACACCTCGTGATTCTGAACCCGTTAGAGTGTGAAGTACGCTCTAACGGGTTAGCGTATATCGATGTCGCCAACACAACGCCGGATTTTTTAGCTTCTCAAGCCTATTTAAAAAGGTAGTTGAAGTTTATATTTTTTTGCGATGATCATGAGTTTCATGTCATGCTCGATAATCGTAGCATGGCATGAAAATCGCGATCCATCGAGCATCGCGAGCGGTGAGCACAGCCCTAATTTTGAGTAGTAAAGGTGGGTGGGGGGGGGGGGGGGTCGCACTTCTGGAACCACCTCTGAATCTGTATTTGCCCTTAGAGGCACCTGATATGCAGGCCTCTAAAGGTTGAATTAGCAAACAATCTATTTAAGGGATAGTTCCAGGACTTGGTATGATACCAAACACTGATATTAAATGGAAGAAAATTCTGCCTTATATAAGAAGTGGTATACCTAATTCCTTTCTGTTTATCTGTACAAAATTGACCTCCTATCTATATGTTTCTACACAAAGGCAGTCCACTATCTACTAGCAAACCTTTCAAAGTTTAAAGTGTCATGTTGACTGGGAAGCAAGGAGTATATATTGCCAAAAATATTGTTAAGATATTGTATCTTAAAGGAGATGCTGATATTATGTTGTTCCCGCAAAATTTCTGAATAGACTATTTCATGTACATCTCGAAAATGATAGCCTTATTTGGAAAATTATATTGGAGAGATTAATGTCAACCAGTAATGCATCAAAGACATACCTCAAAATCTGTATTTCTGATTCTTAACCTTCCAGGGAGCCCAATTGCATCTTTAAAAGCTACCTAAAGGTGTTGCATATAGAAACCAGTACATCTTTGGGCTCCCTGAAGAAATTTGAGGGAGCTGCAGGAGAATTCAAGCGAGCCCTGGGCTCCCAGCACCCCCTTATTTTGAGCCCTGATTAGTGTTTATTGTTCAGGTTGTTTAGATAAAGATATATTTTGTATGATTTATGAGGCAGAGGCATCATGAATCATATTTGTAACTATGGTTGTGTGGGTTTCAGGTTTGGTAACATATGTCTGTATCTGATAGAGCAGTCATTGACTTTATTAACCCTTATGCTGCTGGGGGCTAATGTGGCCAATGCAAAATGATGCAAAAAAAAAACACTGAAATATTACTGAAACCCTGGCATATGGGTACTCATCTGAGAGTACTCAGCAAGAACTATCCAATGAATACCAACATGACAGGGTTTAGACGTTTTTCAAAAATCTTTGCATCCTTGTGTTTTGGGCAAAAATAGCCTCAGCATAAGAAGGGTTAAAGGCATGAATGTAAAATGGTGAAAGCGCTTTCTAGTTTCAGTGAATGTGCCTAAATGGGTTAAATTTATTATGTTACCTTTCAGGCTGGAGCGAATATGATTGTATCGGGGAGTGCCATCATGAAGAGTGACAATCCTAGAGAGGTCATTGGGAAGCTCAGAACAGCAGTCGACGATGCCATACAAAAGTCTCAGCTGGAGAGATAATGACAACTAAACATAGGAATATCTGTCTTAACACTTCCATCCGCAGAGTGCCCTGGAGTGTCTGAACTATTGATTAAATACATTCTAGAAGGCTGTATTTGAGAGACATTCTTTTTCATTTTACTAAAAGTATTTGCCTGGCATAGGTAAGCAAGGATGGTCACACGGTACGGTAATGGGGGGTGGGGTTTAGTAGTATAGGAAGAGGGTTCATAAAAAATGTGAAAGAGGGACCATATTTAAGTGATTATACTTTTCTTTGTTTTTAATTGCTATGTTGTATAACAGCATATTTGTTGAAAAAACTACCAGATGGAAAAGATATTTAGAAATTGTTCTAGAATTGTTGATATTTGAAAAAGAAAAATACTCATGATGATGATGTTATTTTTGAACAGAGAGTATGAAACAGAGCACATGCCAGGTTCAGTTGATGTTCTTGAGGCCTGGGCTGGGCATTTCTTAACCCGGATGTGTACACTTTGTTCTGCTCAGGCCCAATGACAGGAATGTCAATCAGCAGATAAGCAACCAGCAGGTCTCGCTTAACAGCCTGGACATAGCTCATAGCCCGGATGTTGACAAGAACTGCTCAGGAGGTGTGTTCTATCTTAGATGACTAAACACAAGTGGATTCAAAACCAGCCGGTCAACCTTAACAGGCTAGCCACAACCAGTGTCAACTAATAGCCCAAAATTGGTGCTCTGCTCATGCCCAGATGATTGTGGAGATCAGGTTTCTCTGTAATGTAATTGATACGAGAGCCCTGATTGGTCCTTGTTCCCATGTGACCTCGTGCTGATGCCAGATCTGTGACTCCTGGCATGAGTCCAGCTCTTCAGTGTAGCGCATGTAGTAATTGGTCTCCCGCTACATATCCATTCTTTTCTTCATCCAAGGTTCTATGCATGTGCTTGAACAGCTTACACTATAATGTAAAGGATACAAGAGCCCTCATTGGTCTTTGTCTCCTAGTGATGTCACACTGACACTAGATTAGCCAAGATTAGATGTGTCCTGGGCTCTGTGATGGGTCCTATGGCAATTGATCTGTGGAGACCAATCCATATGTCTATTCATCTAAGCCAAAAATCACTTCTCTGCCTTGTCTTAAACCTGTGGCCCCCAATAACAGCCTGAACATTTGAGCGAAAATGTTTAGGCAAAAGCTTAGTTTGGAATATATTTGGAGGAAAATGTTATTCAGACTGCTACCATCAACCTAAATTTCAATAGGAACTCTTCAGCATTAATGGGTTAAAAGACAATGAGTGTGTGAGTTCAGTTCGGGCTGACCTCTGGTGGCATGAGTCTAGAATAGGTCTCTTAGTGTTGAAGCCTCAGCTTTCACCATTGCTGTTTAAGGTGGCAGAAAAATTAAACAGGTGAGGCCTAAAAAAAGTGGTTTGTTTCCTGTAACCCTACCCTAACAAGTTTTTATTCAAAACAAATCCCTACCCTAAAGGTTTTTCTGCCCTCCCAACTCCCAATCGATGTAAAACATGCATAAAACACACATTTTTGACCAATAAATGTTCAATATATATATTTCTTTAAACCTACCTGCCCTATTTTTTTTTGGACCGTTACAGGAAACAAACTTTTTTTTTCTAGGCCTAAGGGGCATCTGGGTCTAGAACATGGACACTTCACTTTCTTCCAAGTCAGATGAAGCTGAGTTGCTAGTCAAGGTCCTGCTGTACTGCTAGGAAACGTAGCAAGACAACCTTGCATTTCCCTTATAAGGGAATAATTAGCATAAATGCTAATTATTCCTGATACTGCTCAACTTCCCAATACATTACAATGGTAACCAGATATTAATTTGTATATTTTGTAGTATGTTATCAGATGGTAATTAAAATAAATTTTGATAAAAAATGAACTGTATAGGTGTTTTGTTATCTATCGTTTGATGTATACATCATCAAAGATGGCTTACCGATAATACAGTGCCTGCAAAGGGTGTAGTTATTTGGCGGTAATGATGAGATCAGATCATTAAACTTTGATTGGATAGATAGTGTTAAAAGTTTATACATTGGTTGATCTAATTTGCATGTTGGGGTGTAAATTAAGTTACAAATTATGTTTGTTGAATAATTTTAGCATTTTTTCTTATAATTTTTGATTTGTGTGAGATTTATTTTTCATTTGCAAAAACATCAACTTATGCCTAGTGGAGGATAGGCTACTTAATGTATCATGAGGGTGCGTGTAGGCCCCCAGTTCCTACTAGACTAACTGTTATTACCTTAACACAGGGATATCATGGAACCATGTTGCTATGGAAACCATTTTTAGCCACAACTTTCAAATCAAGTACATTTAGTCATTTATAGATAGATATTACTTCTAATTGCAAGACTAAATCTTGTTCACTATTTTGTACAGTATTGAAATAGATCTAAATGTATAACATTGTATGAAATTATGGGTCTCAGTGTGGTTGGCCTTTGGCAACCACAAAAAATACATGTACATACACACAACTGAATCAGAATCAATCAAATCTATCATTTAAGAACAGTTCCTTTCAATCCTTTTAGATTCCAATGCCATTTCATTGCTTCAGATACAAGGTTGCCATGTACTTAATTTTACATATTTGCACAAGAGAGAGATACAGGTGGCCATGCAATGTGCACACCAGTTCCTTATTAATTTATGGAAGTGTTGAAGAGGGCTTATTGAGGGAAAAACTTTTTTTGCAAGATTTAAGGAAATATATGCAGTTATTCTTTTAATCTGTGCAACTACATGTATAGTAAATCCTGCATTGTGATCCTGCCCTCTCAGTCCACCCAGGAATTAAAAAAATGAGTTTAAAATGTATGATGAGGAAGCACACAGACCCCTTGTTCCCACTAGACTAATGGGATTCTCTTTTATTGTTTAGTGCATTTGGTAGTGTACAAATAGATTTGGACTAATATTTTTATCCAGTTACTGTGTTTTAGGGACACAAACTATGAATTCATAAAACAGCAATATTGGAACAGTAATCTCAATATTATTCATCATTACAGGATGTGGCCACAGTGCCAGTCGTCCTGGACACTCCACTAGTGGAGTCTTCAGGACGATCGCACACTGGATACAGCTGTGCTTCCTGTCATTCGCACTCCCTAGAGAATGCTACCCACCTGGCTGGCACTGGCGTGCAGGTCCTTATCTATATGGGTCAAATGCAGCCAGCTAGTAGCAGTGTAGGATGGAGTGTTGACGCTAGATGTGACTGCCATACAGATTTCCACTTGCAACAGAAAATTGAGTATAAATGCGGTTTTAATAGAAATGACTACAAGAAAGTGGTATATTTAGTTTAGGAAGTATACTATACTCTGGCGTGTAGCTTAATATAGGAGTTTTAGCATGCTCTTGAGGGTTGTAAGTTGTAACAACTGACTTTAAAAATTCTGTGTGACCATATCCTGTCATGATTGCCACACTGACTAAGAGATTGAAATAAAAATTGTGTTCATCATAAATATTGTTGAATGGCCAAATTGGTTTGATTTAAATGGTTTGTACTACTGCCATGTATATATACATGTGGCAATCTTATTTAATAGGGGCAGTTTTATGGACAATAATCCTTCAATGTTGCTACTACCTGGGTAGAGGGATAGAACTAATCTAAACTGGGTCAGACCACATGGTGTATCCACAGAGGGATCTTAATTAATTGTATAATTAAATATTAATTAATGTTAAAAAGTCAGAAGTCACTTAAGTAACATATAGTGGTATCCAATTATGTCATTTTTGATATCAGACCTCGCTTTCAGACGCTTTAATTTGACAGAAAGTTTAGGCTTTAACTGTTTAGCCGTTGTGGGAGCTGCCACCAGTCTATTCCGAGGTTCAAGCGGTCCATCGGCAAAGTCGGCGTTATAAATCAAACCGGCCCTCATTCCGCGGCAAGAAATTTCATATTTATCTCCCTAGTGGACACAGCAGTATGTTATGCACGTTTACAGGGGGTTTGCAATTATGGATCAATCTACAAATGACGTAGAAGATAAAAGAGTTATCACACTTGCGGCTGAGATAGCAGAAACATCTGACAAAAATGTACCAGGCTTGTTGCTCGAACTTCAAGGTGAGCGATAATAAGGAAAGATCTGATTTGAAGTTGCTTAGCAATTGTGTACATGGATTCCTACTGAGCACTACAATCGTCAACCACTTCACCCTGCCACACCAACAAACCTTTTGGCCTAATGAACTAAAATTGGTTTGATTTAAATGGTTTGTACTACTGCCATGTATATATACATGTGGCAATCTTATTTAATAGGGGCAGTTTTATGGACAATAATCCTTCAATGTTGCTACTACCTGGGTAGAGGGATAGAACTAATCTAAACGGGGTCAGACCACATGGTGTATCCACAGAGGGATCTTAATTAATTGTAATATGACGCTGGCATGGCCAGGAAGCGAGCGAAGCTTTGGATGATCATTTTTTTTTTACTTCTGACCAAAATACATAATTGATTGACCTTAAATTAATGGCATACAAAACATTACGATTTTAAACTGTCTTAAAATTTATATTTCGCAACTGATTTTGACGAGAATTCGATGGCCAGTAGAATGAATTCTGGCGGCTCTATCGATCTAAACCGCATTAAAATTGACCCACGGACAGGCGAGAAATTCAGTTTTAACTTGGATATAGTAGCGGCCACGGCGTGGTATGACCAGGAAGCGAGCCGAGAATTGAGCCACGGACGGGCGAGAAATTCAGTTTTAACGTGGATATACATGTAGTAGCGGCCACTTTCATTCATATTTCGCAACTGATTTTGACGAGAATTCAATGGCCAGTACAATGAATTCTGGCGGTTCTATCGATCTAAACCTCAATGGTCAGTAGAATGAATTCAGGCGGTTCTAAACTGCATTATAATTGAATTGCATTCATATTTCGCAACTGATTTTGACGAGAATTCAGTGGCCAGTACAATGAATTCTGGCGGTTCTATCGATCTAAACCGCAATGGTCAGTAGAATGAATTAAGGCGGTTCTAAACTGCATTCGAATTGAGCCACGGACGGGCGAGAAATTAAGTTTTAACGTGGATATACGTGTAGAAGCGGCCACTTTCATTCACGCACGTGCAAGTGCATTCATGCATTTCATCCAATGGGATGAAATGTAAGTGTTTGGTATTGTTGTACTGCACATTACGTCATTGTCGACCAATGAAATCGGTCGTAACTTAACCTACTAAAGAAATCCTCCAGAACGGAAGTCGTCCGCACGTTGAGTGATATTGTTGTCCCGCACGTGGGACGGTGACAACTTTCTGGGTCCGTGTATGTATTTCTTATAGTGATAGTGACGTCATATACACTCATATACACACACGCTCAATTGACGGATTGCGAGGCTTCGCGAAAGGCCTATGGCCTTTCGAGCTTCGCTCGCTATAATTAAATATTAATTAATGTTAAAAAGTCAGAAGTCACTTAAGTAACATATAGTGGTATCCAATTATGTCATTTTTGATATCAGACCTCGCTTTCAGACGCTTTAATTTGACAGAAAGCTTAGGCTTTAACTGTTTAGCCGTTATGGGAGCTGCCACCAGTCTATTCCGAGGTTCAAGCGGTCCATCGGCAAAGTCGGCGTTATAAATCAAACCGGCCGTCATTCCGCGGCAAGAAATTTCATATCTATCTCCCTAGTGGACACAGCAGTATGTTATGCACGTTTACGGGGGATTGCAATTATGGATCAATCTACAAATGACGTAGAAGATAAAAGAGTTATCACACTTGCGGCTGAGATAGCAGAAACATCTGACAAAAATGTACCAGACTTGTTGCTCGAACTTCAAGGTGAGCGATAATAAGGAAAGATCTGATTTGAAGTTGCTTAGCAATTGTGTACATGGATTCCTACTGAGCACTACAATCTGTCAACCACTTCACCCTGCCACACCAACAAACCTTTTGGCCTAATGAACTAAAATGATTTACACACATTGCGCTATGACAAATTATTTACCCAATCCTCAGTAAAGTAAATGAAACCAAGTAAATAAGCATATTTTTTTCATTTCTAAATCATAAATCATCAACATTTTTTCAAGACTCCAAATTAATATGACGCTGGCATGGCCAGGAAGCGAGCGAAGCTTTGGATGATCATTTTTTTTAACTTCTGACCAAAATACAGCATTGATTGACCGTAAATTAATGGCATACAAAACATTACGATTTTAAACTGTCTTAAAATTTATATTTCGCAACTGATTTTGACGAGAATTCAATGGCCAGTAGAATGAATTCTGGCGGTTCTATCGATCTAAACCGCATTAATATTGACCCACGGACAGGCGAGAAATTCAGTTTTAACTTGGATATAGTAGCGGCCACGGCGTGGTATGGCCAGGAAGCGAGCCGAGAATTGAGCCACGGACGGGCGAGAAATTCAGTTTTAACATGGATATACATGTAGTAGCGGCCACTTTCATTCATATTTCGCAACTGATTTTGACGAGAATTCAATGGCCAGTACAATGAATTCTGGCGGTTCTATCGATCTAAACCACTATAAAAATTGACCCACGGACAGGCGAGAAATTCAGTTTTAACTTGGATAAAGTAGCGGCCACGGCGTGGTATGGCCAGGAAGCGAGCCGATTTTAAAGTGAGATCAATGGTCAGTAGAATGAATTCTGGCGGTTCTAAACTGCATTAGAATTGAGCCACGGACGGGCGAGAAATTAAGTTTTAACGTGGATATACATGTAGTAGCGGCCACTTTCATTCACGCACATGCATTCGTACATTTCATCCAATGGGAGGGCGTGTTTGTTATTGTACTGCACATTACGTCATTGTCGACCAATGAAATCGGTCGTTATTTAACCTACTAAAGAAATCCTCCAGAACGGAAGTCGTCCGCACGTTGTCCCGCACGTTGGACGATATTGTTGGACGGTGACAAATTTCTGGGTCCGTGTATCTGTGTATGTATTTCTGATAGTGACGTCATATACACTCACGCTCAATTGGCTGACTGCGAGGCTTCGCGAAAGGCCTGCGGCCTTTCCGAGCTTCGTTCGCTATTATTATTATCATTATTATTAATATGACGAGAAAGCAAAGCTTTCAATGCTCGCGCAGCTCGATGATATTTCTGCATTCCCCTTCAAATGCAGTCACAAAGTTAAGGAATGTGTTATCCGTAACGTCATTATTCACTTGTACCTCGCGGAAACATTTAGCCAGCAGGGCGTCTGGGTGTCTTTTTGGACACCCAAACCCTTAAAAAGCATCCCCCAGGACAGTGGACACCCAATTTTTTTTGTGAGGAATTTCTTTAAATGTCAATCTCAAGCTTAAAATGGAATTTTTTCATCATCATATTATTCCCATGACTTTGTATAAGGATATCATGCCTTATTTTGATAAATATATACATGTTTATGGTTGAAATCTGAGTATATTTTGGTCCCCCTTGAACATTTGGACGCCCAATAATTTTACAACAACAAAATTTGGCCAATTTTAGGCACCCAGTTTCTAATTCCTGGCTAAGACACTGACTACAGTCCACACAGTATGAGTAGGGATTGACCGAAAATATGGCATGAAAATTACCACAATTTCAACCTGTAGCAAAATCAACATTCGCAGCAGATTTCACAACATGGCTTCGAGGGAGAGCAAAGCTGACAGTGCGTGGGAATTTACACGCAACAATGCACGTGAATAGTTTTACATTTCATCCAATAAAAGCGGTTAATGTTATATCGCGTCATTGACAACCTAATCGGTCATTTCTTTAAAGTTACATCCAAAAGCAGAAATGTGGCATCACCGGAAACGGCCCACATGTGGCATCATCTCTTGGGGTCCCTATATGGATTTCTAGGTGGCGTCACACTCATGCTATTGCATGATTGCGAGCATCGCCAAAGGCCTGCGACCTTTCTGAGCTTAGCTCGCTAATTTCATCATCATCATCAATAATGGTAAAAATGATAATAATAATATGAGGAAGCATGGCCTCGAAGTTGAGCGAAGCTTGATGACAGTGCGTGGGATGACAGTGCGGCTTGTTACATGGCATCATTACAAACCAATTAAATCGGGCGTTACTTATAATACATCTAGACAAAACCTGAAGCAGCCCGTGCTTGGTGTCACAAAAACATTTTGGGTCCCTGTTAGGGCTGGACTCGATACGCACGGCGATTCTAAATTGGCATTTCTTGAGGATCGATACTCAAGAAATGCATATTCCAAGCGCTATTTCGATTCTTGGGACCGACCTTCGCGGTCTAATCCCTTGAATCATTAAGCTTAAACAAGTGAAATTGCGGCGAAACACAGAAATACAAATAAAACTCATGTTGTTGTAGTTGTTATTCGTTTTTCCGCTCCGCGAAGCACGGAAAGCCGCGAAAGCGGTGCTTCGGCGTGAGCCTTTCCTTTGGGAGGGTGTGGTGAGGGACAGATGCATACTGTAGTATTTTTTGGCACTGTAAAGTGCTGACATCTAGTGGCATGTTTGCGGACTAGACATCACATGTGGTGATGTATAAAAATAGACATGCAAAACATGTTTTGGTCAGACAAGACCAACCACCTCAGTAGACACCAGAACCTTGAACTGACAACATGTAACTGAATGTACTGTGGGAACTTAGCCAGGTAAGTGCTATGTTTTATATGTAGATAATATGTATTGTATTTTATGTATGTGTTGAAGCTTGGGGCCTGGCCACGATTACATGGCCCTCGGCTTCTACAATACTGACAAAACGCGCGAAATACTTGTCCCTCACCACACTTTCCAATGAACTATGTCACACATTTTTTTCTAATCGTCGGCCTTCCAGCCGTCATTCGAAAAGGCTGGAGACCACGCGGATTAATATCAAGAGAAAGTACAATATAAAATCAATACAATTCAAGAATCGAGAATCTAATCGAAATTGAAAAAAAATATGTCAATGAATCGAATCGAAAAAAATTGGATGTCAAGCCCAGCCCTAGTCCCTGTATATAGATTTCATCACTGTTTCTAGGTTGTTTTTCCTTTGACACACTCGCGCTATATTGCATGATTGCGAGCTTCATGAAAGGTCTCCAGCCCTTCTAATAGTATTAATAATAATAATGATAACAATAATGATAATGTTTTAAAAATAATGATAAAAATGATAATAGTAATAGTAATGATAATAATAATGATAACAATGATGATGATAATAATAATATTTAATAATAATTTGATAATAATAATAATAATAATAATAACAATAATTTTAATAATAATAATGATAATAATTTAATAATGATGATAATACCAATGATCAATAGTAATTAAAATCATGATTATTGTGCATGTTTTGGCAGTCATCTTGGAGAGTGCGTCTCCAGGGAGCCGTGAGCTGGGGAGGATCAAGCACAGCGTGTGGCAGTATGAGCTCCTGCAAGTGCTGGTCGTCTCCCTCAAGCAGGACTTCTCACACATCAGCGGCGGCTGGAACACAGCCGCAAAACTAGCCAACCTACTCAGGTGGGTAGAGAGAAGGGGTGGGACGATACATTTGCTCACGATACGATACATATTGCGATACAGTGGTCACGGTTCGATACACAATACGATACATGCTTTTTAGCGTAAATCTCCTATCAGAATAGTATTTGACTGTTACACATAATGTCTTATAGTTTTAATACTCTTTATCTTTTGTGTTTTAGATCCCTTTCCTTTCATTGGATCGTTGCTTCCTTTTGTTATTGTCCAGACCAGGGTCTTAGCCAGGATTTAGAAACTGGGTGCCCAAAATTGGCAATTGTGAAATTTCTGGGCGTCCAAATTTTTAAGGGGGACCACAATATACTCAGATTTCAACCATAAACATGTATGAATTAATCAAAATAAGGCATGATGTCCTTCTACAATGTCATGGGAATTATATGGAGATGAAAAAGTTCAGTTATATGCTTGAGATTGACATTTTAAGAAATTCTTCACAAAAAAATTGGGTGTCCTGAGAGGTGCTTTTTAAGGGTCTGGGTGTCCAAAAAGACACCCAGACGCCCTGCTGGCTAAGACTATGGTCCAGACATAAGACAAAACCTTAATTGCAAGGATGAAGCCAGTTGTCAGACAACCAAAAAAATCTATCTTCTCAATTGTATGGAAAAATGTGGTGTACCTTTTTTACGATACAGCAGTCCTTTGTGTACCCCAAGTATCTTCAAGGTGATGTACCTCAATGTATCTCACTATCGGTATATCGTCCCATCCCTAGTAGAGAGAGAGAGAGAGTCAGAGAGAGAGTCACATGTGAACAATACCTAGACTTTCCAATGCTTGGTAGCATAACATGGAATAGGTACATTTTATCATCAGTAATTTAGATTATATCGAATATATTGTCATATACTTTATGAATATTTCAAAATTTGTGGCACGTCATTCTCTATTGAAAAGTAAAGAAAAAAAGGAAAGTTAGTACCTTTTTATCCACCCATGCTTAAAGGTTCCTGTAGAAATCTTTTGCTATTTATCACAATAACTTTCGAAATAAGAGTGGTTTATACAAAATAATTGAAGGACAGTTGTTGGTACCGTTCTGCTTTCAATTCCTCTTTCAGGTATTTTCCCTAGTATGCTTCCATCAGAAAATTTCATCAAATTTAATAGGCTGTTTTGGGCTGATGAAAGCATTTATACGTCTTAAATTGTGTCATTTTATCTTTTCAGCAAGTGCTGTCTGGGGTTGGATCCGGTGGAGTCAAATAATGAATATTATGGTGTGACGCTTCCCAATGCCTTGGAGAACATGCTGCTTCTGGCGCGCAGGGTGCAGGCCAAATACATCAAAACACCCACTGTAAGACAATCAGTACTTGAAAACTTTTTTGTTGTGAAGTCATTTTCATTTTCCTTCTTATTGACAATATTTAATGATATTGGTGTAGTCTAAAGGACACGTGATGACGTTCATGATGTAAATTTGAAATATACAGATCTACCAGAATATCAATATTTCTTTGCATTTTCCAAGTTCAGAATAAGTAACAGTACTCAATATGATACTAAATACCAAAATCAAATGGGAAAAAGTATTGTATTGAAATGGCAAGTGTTGTATTGTTTAAGCCTTTAAGGTTAAAGATGCATATTATTAGATTAACCAAATTGCTACCGAACATCTCCATACAATTTCTGCAAGGAATTTCTAAAAATGTCAATTTCAAGAGTACAAAAGAACTTCTAACCTCAAGTACATTGCACAAACTATGCACATCTTTATACTTAGTGATGTGTTTCAGGTAAGTGAGATGACGAAGGAGGATCTACTGAAGGACTATAAGGCGGTCATCAATGCCATCAGCTACCTGTTCAGTGGACACCTAGAGCTCACAGTTAATGGTCAGTTATAACCCTTTTACATCTGTAGGACACACTAGGTCTGAGAACTCTGAGGACTATCACACATCACATAGAGCAATACATATCATATATATGATATGTATATCATATATATATATATATATATATATATATATATATATATATATATATATATATATATATATATATATATATACATATATATATGTGATAGATAGACCCCAAGGAAGCTGTGGTGTATGGGATATACCCAAGGTGTTACGAGGCGAAGCCGAGTAACCCCAAGGGTATCCCATACACCACAGCTTCCGAGGAGTCTATGTGGCTTGTACCACAGTTGACTGCCTTCCACCAATCACAGGCCGAGAAAAGTATACCCTTGGGTAACACCTTTGGGTTTAGGCAGCTTAGAGAACAAAGGCCTGAAAAGTGTGGGGTATGTCCTATAACCCTACACTTTTCGAGGCCTCTGATTGGTGGAAGGCAAGCAACTGTGGTACAAATATATATATATATATATATATATATATATATATATATATATATATATATATATATATATATATATATATATATATATATATATATATATATATTTGTACCACAGTTGCTTGCCTTCCACCAATCAGAGGCCTCGAAAAGTGTAGGGTTATAGGACATACCCCACACTTTTCAGGCCTTTGTTCTCTAAGCTGCCTAAACCCAAAGGTGTTACCCAAGGGTATACTTTTCTCGGCCTGTGATTGGTGGAAGGCAGTCAACTGTGGTACAAGCCACATAGACTCCTCGGAAGCTGTGGTGTATGGGATACCCTTGGGGTTACTCGGCTTCGCCTCGTAACACCTTGGGTATATCCCATACACCACAGCTTCCTTGGGGTCTATCTATCACTTATATATATATATATATATATATATATATATATATATATATATATATATTGAGAGAGAGAGAGAGAGATTGTTTAACATTTATAACAGGAAATACAACTTTCATTCAAATATCTTAAAATATTGCTTTTAAAGATAACTGCATTTTTTCTTGTCATCTGTAGGCTCAGAATGTGAAATTTTCAAAAATTTCATACCTTCTGTATAGCATGTCCATTTCCAAAAATTCAATTGTTGCCTTTTTATCGTGTATTTTGCTTATTTTTGTGTGTGTATTTTTGCTGCAGCCCTGCGCTCCCCCTGGCTCCTCCAACTGCTGATCACAGACGATACAGAGACCGCCGTCTCCGCCATGGGCCTCGTCCAGAGTGTCTCCAGGGTCAACAGGTCAGCACCAATTGTATTGTATTGTATTGTATTGTATTGTTTATTGACCATATATCATATTGACATGAAATTACAAATACAAATATGAATGAATTTAAATGAATCAGAATATAATATAATAAACTAAATATATCAGAACACAGTAAACAGATAAACAGAAACAATTAACACAAGAATTGACTTCACCAAATAGCACGCAAAATATTTACTTACATAAAGAAATGTCTCTCAAACATTTTAAACATTAAGTGGAGGAAATGTAAGGCTGTCAACCCATTCATTCCTGGAAATCCCCTTGAATATTGTCATCATTTTGAAAATAACTTACTTAGGAATTAAGTTTAAATTCCCAAAATGTTTGAAGGGGAGTTCTTGTTTGGGTTCTTATCAACATCTCTTCTCCAGATTCTTCCTGAAAAATGGTCAAATAAGAAAGTTATCACTGATATAGTCCAGTATATGCAGTTGTATGAATATCACAATGGGTGAATGCAGTTTTAATATGTTTCCCCAAACTTTAAACATTGTTGAACACTAGTAGACGGTGGTATCTTACCTATGTGTTTAACTTGTCGAGGTTCTTCGTACTTAAATAGTTGTTTTACGTTTATATAACCTATCTATAACCTATTTAACCTATCTATGCTCACAAATCTCTGTCATAAAAGTTGTGTTGATCTGTGATACTCTTGAAAATTGCATTAGATTTAAGTATAGATTCACAAACAAGACTTATAGACCATGCACTTTATCCTAGGTGGTGTCTAATCACAATTCTATTGGCTGTTCCTCATGTGTTGTATATTTTGGTTGTTTGTCTTTTTGAGGCTACTTAACCTAGTGAAATTAATGCACTTTTAAATCATTTTAAGAGTAGGTTGAAACTACGTTTGCATTCCTTTACCAACCTAGGTGAGACCTAGGTGAGTTACTCGGATAACCATAGGCATGCTCAGTGAAAGCCAGTAAAGGAACGGATTTCGTGCTTACCCGAGTAAAGTGTCATGGCAACTGCCAAACGACCTTCACCTTTGCCCATATATGGCAACCGTGAAATCGTCTATGTCTAAGCCGCACTTCATCACGAATGTCAATTTCAATTCATTTAAGACTAAATCTATCAAATGTCATAATAAACATTACCAAAATATTAAGCCAGGGCATGTACTGTAAAATTAAAAGAGTATTCCTAAATGCTGCTAACAAAAGTGAACGATTTGCTTATTTTTAAAGGTGCACACGAAAGCATCAAATACAAATTTATTTTCAGCATTTTACTGTAAATAATGATCATTTTTATTGAGTTTATCTATTGATAAAACTCAATATTAAAATAGTCCATTCCGTATCATGTGCCCCTATTACGTCGATAAAACAAAGAATATTCCACTACATGCTTTGAACTCACCCTCGCACCATCTGGGAAAGTCACGTGACTACGCCTTTTTTTGTTCAATAGAAAGCCTGTTTCTCATTCGTCTATGGACACATTTTTAATTCACATGTATTTTTGCGTTTTATATACTTTCTTCCTTGAACCTATTATTTTATTTCTTAGTTTTTACGCTTGAATCTGTTATTTTCAGTCATATCGCTGTTGCCTTTTGTTCAGCTATTGTTTTGGGGGTTCGCCATCTTGCATATTAATCGTGTCATTTTTTCGGTCGGGTGGTTATATTTTCCTTGTTTCATAATATTATTGCACAATTTTTTAACACATTTCTCGTGGGAATCTTTTATTTTAGGATATATTTTTATTTTGGACAATAGTTATTTAATTGCGAAGTATAGTTAGGAGTTCTGATAGGGAAGTAGAGCCCTTGTTCCAAGCGATCAGTAACCTTATATAATATTGACATAACCTATTCCCCAGCAGTTTCTCACTACGTATAACATCTGGTTAGAAGTAATTTTTAGTCAGTACTCACCCGATTGAGTTTAGGCATGTGTCCTGCTGTAGGTCCCATGAATTAATCCGTGCAAGTTCATAATGTACACCTCAGAAGTGTTTTATACTCCATTCGCTACATTGCGGAGTAGCGGCCATTTCATAACTCATTCACTCCACGTGGATCACACTAGCTACGTCATTATGGGCGTGACACTTTCATCCAATCATCACCGTTTTATCTTTGATTGGCAATCGCCGGCGATTCCCACGTGCGTGTGATGGCTTGATTGATCTATACCGGCTAGCGGCACTGAAGAGAGTACTTCCAGTTTTTCGAACGATCGATATTTCTTTATTCCTGACATCCTAAATTCAATAAACATAATAATTAGACTAAATGGATGTCAGGGAATAAGAATATCAACTTCGTTTTTCAAAATAATTTATTTTGTTGCTGAAACGATCGTTGTAAAACAAGTGCAAAGGAAATTGCTTCGCACGTGTTTAGATCCGCCATTTTGAAAACGGCAGATTTTGCGGTCTCCTCTCTGCATTTTACACGATCCAAATAAATACTTCCCGTGGTTGGATCGTAATGAATAAAACATTTCCTGAAAGCCAAGACACATATCTATATAACAATGTCAATTTTATATTTGTTTATTTGGCGATTAATTTAATAGAGTCATGATTCGAAATAGATGCATTGCTTACGGCTAACGGATTTCGAAATCAAATTTGCCGTAAACAGTGTAACAGTCGTGTTGGAGTGTGTTGACCATCATGTTTGAAGCCTTCGAAAAAGGCTATAACTGATGGTACAACACAAAATAAAGACACCATAAGGAGGACAACAAGGTAGGCAATCGATATATGTTTTTATTTTTATTTCTATTGTAGATTTTTACTGCTCTGGGAATTTTATCTCTGTGTTGTTGCGCCTGAAAGTTGGCGAACTTGGAAAAGGGCAGGGAACATTTTCAGTACTACTGCTACTTTTACGACTACTACTACTACTGCTACGTCTACGACTACTACTACTTCTGATCCTACTACTACTACTACTACTACTACTACCACTACCACTACATATGTAAGCAGGAGAATAATATGGCTATTTGTAAATATCGTTCATGTCAGATTTTCTGTTGAACTACTACTACAACTGCTGCTGCTGGTACTACTAGTACAACTACTACTACTTTATTTTCTACAACTTCTACATTTTCTATATCATAAATATTATATTGAAATGTGTATTGTAAACAGGTGAACAATAAAGCTCTTTGTAAATATCAATGATCTCAAGCTCTCTTTCATTTCAAACGCCAATACCGAGATTCACATTTACGACCGGCTACAAGTGCGGTACAGATGTGCAAATAATTTAGGGTTCAACTTACCACTTACCACGTACCACTACATCTATTTATCCTAGGATAAACTCAATAAAGTACGCGGCTGCGTTCTTCTCTTGTTTAGTTTATTTTCACAAGCAAAACAATTTTCGGTAAACGAAGGCGTCCATGTTTGCACGTTGCATTGTGGGATACTTACCCAAGTAACCGACTCTGGGGGTCGGTTAGTTGGGCCAGGCCCGAGTAAGCGCCGGAGTGACGTCATCGCCTAACTGGAACGATCTCGCGCTTACCCAGTGCTTACTCGCGCAAGTAAAGGAACGTAGTATTCTTGATTAAATTGATAAGTGCTGCCACCTATTGGATATAATGAGAAATATATTTAAAGGATATATTTAATTTATGACAGAATTTAACCAAAAAACTAATTTTGTAACTCGTGGCAGTGTTTGATTTATGAATATATTTATGGAGATATTTGACTTTTGGCAGTGTTAAACTCAATGAGATATGCGTCTTCGAGCAACTTTCCTTACATGAAAATGTTTGATTATAAACCACAAATATACACCTTGATAAGCTGCTTAGCATAGGTTTTTTTCACCGCATAAGGATGTTTAATATAGGGAATTATTACCACCGTTATGCTGCTGGTGGCTAATTTGAATAATCTGGCTGGTTGGCCAGTACAAAATGATGCGAATAAAACGAAAAAAAAAATGGCTGAAACTCTAGCACATGGGAACTCATCTGATAGTTCTCAGTGAGAGCTATCCAATGAATACCAATATGACAGAGTTTAGATGGTTTTCAAAAATATTTGCATCCTTGTCCTTTGGACAAAAGAAGCCTACACCTTGGAAGGGGAAAATAATCACTTTATGAAGATGTTTCTTATTCGGAAATATACAACATATGATTTCCCATAAGGAAATATTCCCCACATGAAGATGTAAACTTTTGCCTGTATTGTTTGCTTGCAGAGAGGTGTACAGGAGTCTAGATGAGAAGGTACTCCACCAGATTCTCGATGAGGTCGTCTACAAACTCTCAGCCAGTAATGATGAGCACATTGGAAGGTAAGAATGACGCTCTCTTGATCTTCTGAACCCTTATTCTGCTGGTGGCTACTTTGGCCAATACCAAAGCCTGAAGACGATTTTGGGAATTTTTACCTGCCTGGGACCAGCGGTTCACCGTTAGTGTCAAGCCTGTGGATGCTTTCATACTTGTAAGGATAAGACCAAATCTAGCTAAATATGATTAATGCGAGCTTTTGTTTGTGACCTGATGGGCATATTCTAATGAATATTTCTAGTAAGTCACTTATCAGATATTGGAAGCATAATTACTGCATTCATCTTTAATTTGTAGCGCTAAAAGTTTTGCTTTACAGCCCTGCTGGAGGGTATTTGTGCTACTTTAAATTAACACATTCAAGCACTCATACTATATGTTTTTTATTATATAGATATTTATTTGAAGGATGTTGTTTTGGTGCATTCATGGGGAGTGTGAAAATCGCTAAAATTAAATGCCTGTAAAACTGCCCAGTAATACATTATGGGGGCCTGTCCTCATGGTTGCTGTTGCCACTGACTACAACTAGAATATGGTGTTCACACCTAACTTGACGTCAGCCAATAGATTTATGTGTTTCTTTTTTACTTGAGATGTGTCCAGGAATGAGATGTGTTCAGGAAACTGGTCTGGTCAGACAAAGAAAACGATCAATAATCTCAACCACACCAATTAAGCCAGCTCAAAAAAGGTGCTTCGGTATGCATTGCTAGTAATCAGCTGCATCCACTACGACAGAATGCATTTATGTCAAATTTGTTAGTCCTTTGGAATAATAATCACACTAACCTCTTTTAATTTTATGTGAGTACCTTCCTTCAGTGGATTTTTTTGGAGATTGCTATCAACATTTTTGACTTTTTTTAAACCTTTTATTGATGTTATTCATCCTCAGAATTCTCAAGTACAGGGGTGTCCAACACTAGCATTTTAGCACATTTGTGCTAGTGGGAAAGTGGCTGACTTCCACACCACCTAGTGACTTTTTTTGGAACTACCCAGTTCACCACCTAGCCATTAGATCTGCACCACTTAGAGTAAAGGAATACTGTACTACTATACACCCTTTCAGACAGGCTCACTGAGCATGCTCAGAAACCACAGGCCAGAGGCCATTCAACAATAACAGCACACCAGCTGCAGTCTCTTACACTGTGAGAGATAGGGATATCTGTTAAAGAGGGTTTAAAAAGGGAATTCTTGAGGGAATTATGACAGTCCTGCTATTAGTCCCAGTTAGATACTCAGTAATCTGATACTATCATTATCAACCACCTTCATGGATGTGAATTACAAATAGGAAGGCCCTGGACCCTGATGGGGAAAGGATGTCTGGGCCCTATTATAACCGTGTCCAAACCTTTCATGTTCCAACATAATAAAGTGAATAATACAGGAAATAGCCCTTCCTTTTAACTCTCATTTCAATTGAAACCCTAGACCATTGTTGGCCCAAGTACATCTGGACCACACAAGCTCCCGGTTCACCATAGGTTGGATATTTTTAATGCTGTTTTCAGCTGAAACGTGATGAAAACAGAGCTTGGTCACCACTGAAAAAATCGAGCAGTCCCACCACTTTTTTCTCTTCAAAACTTTATCTTCTGTCTAATCTCCATAAAACTATTCTAGAATATAGAACAGTATTATGGCTAGGAAATAATTGCCATTTTTTATGATTTAATACCTTTTATATATACAAGTGTCCCCCTGGTGTAGGGTTTTAGAACTATAAGTCACTCTAGTGGTTGTACCGTGCATTAATTACCCCACACTGCGGTGCACATTCTTCTCCCACTCCCCTCACCATGCAAAGCTTGCGCTAATGGTCTTGTAAGATTGCGCTACTGGAAATCTGAGGTTGGAAACCCCTGCGAGTAGTGAGCTGAATTGAAGAAAACAAAGCTTATTGATGTACTTACACTAATTCCTTCAAATAAACTTATTTTCAAATATCAACCTGTGAACTATTTGATTGTAACATATTTAATATATACCATATTTGACTGTAACTGCCATGTCACAATGCTGGACATGAACCTCTGTGTGGTGGATAAATTTGCTGATGTTTGAACAGCGCTAGTTTCTCAGGCCGCCATTTTGAATCACTAGAACCAACCAGGTCCCTTGGAAATCTGTCGAATACCCCCTGCTGCATTCAGCATTAAAAAGGTCTGTGGTCTTGAAAACATCTAGGTTGAGGACCAAAAGAAATGGCCCTGATTGGGAGTTGATTTTAACACATCTTATTTTGTTTCCAGTTCTGCCACCAGATGTCTCTTAGTGATGTGTGAAGCTTACTCACCGATGGTGGATCTGATCTGCAATAGATACAGGTCAGTGATTTAGTTTTTTTTAAGTAGTTCTTTATATTGTAACTCTGAAAAGGCTGACCATTTATAAAAGCATCACAGCCATGCTGTACAATATATGGATTTTTATATCTATCTATATCTATCTATCTATATCTATCTATATCTATCTATCTATATCTATCTATCTATATCTATCTATCTATATCTATCTATCTATATCTATCTATCTATATCTATCTATATCTATCTATCTATATCTATCTATCTATATCTATCTATCTATATCTATCTATCTATATCTATCTATATCTATCGATCTATATCTATCGATCTATATCTACCTATCTATATCTATCTATCTATATCTATCTATCTATATCTATCTATCTATATCTATCTATCTATATCTATCTATATCTATCTATATCTATCGATCTATATCTATCGATCTATATCTATCTATCTATATCTATCTATCTATATCTATCTATATCTATCTATCTATATCTATATATATCATATATATATATCTATCTATATATATATATATATATATATATATATATATATATATATATATATATACATATATATATATATATATATATATATATATATATATATATATATATATATATATATATATATATAAATGTTGTGTTCAAGCTTACAGAGTACAATCTCAGACCTTTTTAAACTTTTAACACACATACGTGACTGTTGCTTGTTAGAGGTTGACCTACAAAGGTCAACCTATATTGTTTTCGCTTTTGTTGTCTTGCATTCCCGGGGGGGTCCTGGGAGCTGGTTGATGCATTTTCCCTATGTTGTCTTACATGGCTGTTTTGGATTTTTCTAGCCGCATGATCTGGAGAGTGGGGTGTGGTGGGGTCGTTTTGTTTATTGCTTCTGTTAGTGTTGAGTGTGTAGTTTATAAAGGTTGTTTCATTTTTTCTGTGGGTTGCCTAGTTTTTTTTTGGTGGATTTTTACGTGTTTATACTTTATGTTTTCTTCACTCTAATACGCTTCTGTAACGCGTCGGGTGGGGCGGCCGTTGGATGCGCATGCGTGGGTTTTCTGCATATTTAATGCGATCGGCTAATCATGTGACGGTGCGTGTTGGGGTTTCCCAGCACCACGTGGTTTGTCTCTGGTGAATTATCCAATGAGCGGTCTCACTGCCTCACCGTCACACCACGTGGTACTCTTTCCCGCGGTTTATTAACCAATGAGCGGCTATTTGTATCCCTGTTTGTATTATTCTACTTACGTGTTCATTCACGTATTTTTTACATTGGCGAGGTTACGGTCCGCCATTTTGAATATCGGGTTTGACGAAATTTGCACCCCGATTTCAAAGCTTTCGTTTGTGGCCATCTCTAACTCTAAAATTCTGAAACCAAAAGAATTAACAAGCCAAGTATCTATATTATTAAGATTAATTCTTTTGGTTTCGGAAAATCGAAAATATTTTGAGATATTTGTCAACACGCATCGATGATGACGTGTTGATTATGGCGATGAGTACATTCTCAATGGTACCTCGCCGATTCCTGTCAATTTCATCAAGCTATCACCCCCCGATCACAATATGACTACCTACCTGGATAGATGAGATCCTCATCTATCTGATTCAATCATTTTTTTAATTCAACTTCAGGTTGGAAGCGAAAAAATAGCTTTTCGCTACAACCGGAAGTTGATTTTTTTGACATTAGCGAGGTTACGGCATTGATATGCATTGTGTGCATTTCACACAAAAAACATACTTTTTTCAATAAATTGTCACGTTGCCGTTTCTGGGTCAAAATTTACAAATGACCCATCAAAGTGTTCGCAACAAATAGGGCTTTTACCCTATTATAATAACTTGTTGGTTATATTTGTAATTTTTGAAAAAAAATGGCGACTTCGAAAAAAACCGGCAAAAACGGCTTTTTGGAATGTTGATTTAGGAACCCTGGCGAAATTCTAAATTTACTTATTAATTTCGCCACTAAAACCGGAAAAAAGTTTCAACTTCAAGAAAACAGACTCTAAATAATCCATCCTGCCCATTTGTGGATTTTTTTTGTTCCCCACAATCGTAAATAAACAACTTTGAAAAAAACGGAAGTAGTAAATATTTTTATCGCGATTTCAGCAGTCAGTATATATACCCTTCTCACCATGAGTGTAGTATGCAGTCCTGAAGTTAGCAGACCTTTAACCCTGCCATCAGGATTTTATGTTTAGGTGCAAATAAATTCCTGTGCTGGCACCATGACGGTAAGGTTTTGCCAGGGGTGCACTGTTTAGGTTTGGGGATTTTGGAGCATGCTCCCAGGGGAAAAATTGAAAAGTTTGTGTTTCTGGTGTATTTTTTGGCACTATTAGGTGTGATAAAAAGATAGAGAAATTCAAAGAAAGGGAAATTTTTTAAAAATGCTCTAAAACTGATATTTAATGTCCATTCACAAGCTTGGCTCTTATAGTTCATCATCAGGTAGCAAAATCACATAATCCAGGGGCATATGCCCCTTAAGGGACCATATGATTGATCTTTGTGCATGTTTGCATTCAGGCAGTGTTTGGCCATTTTCTTGTAAAGGTAAGTCACTGACTAAAGTTCTTCAGGCAGCAGCAAGTAAGTTGTGGCAAGCATGCTACTGGTGTGGTTTTGTTGACTGTCATTTGCAGTGCAGGATGTGGGCTTTTCCCATTCATGTTTGGTGATCTACTGGATGAGTGATGGTGAGTTTGTCATAGTTTCTTGGATAGCTAGAAGTGGGTTATAGTTTTGGAAAATATTTGAGGGAGGGTTTTAGATAGAATTCTTATGAAAGAATTGAAGGATATGTGTTTCAGATGTATTTTTTGGCATTATTAGGTATGATAAAAAGATAAAGAAATTCAAAAAAAAGGAAATTGTTTTAGCTGTCCAGGTTTGGGGATTTTGGTGCATGCTCCCAGT
The DNA here is from genome assembly GCA_963942565.1 of Maea johnstoni. Taxonomy (NCBI): domain Eukaryota; kingdom Metazoa; phylum Annelida; class Polychaeta; order Spionida; family Magelonidae; genus Maea; species Maea johnstoni. Next base: position 40,711,606 of record OZ012689.1, on the reverse strand, counting down.
GAAAAAATTGAGAAGTTTGTGTTTCTGATGTATTTTTTAACACTATTAGGTATGATAGAAAGATAAAGAAGTTCAAAGAATGGGAATTTTTTTTGAAAATGTTCTAGACTGATATTTAATGTACATTCACAAACTTGGCTCTTATAGTTGTATTTTTTGGCCCTATTAGGTGTGATAAAAAGATAAAGAAATTCAAAAAAAGGGAAGTTTTTTTAAGTGCGGTTTTAGATAGAAATCTTATGAAAAATTTGGAAGATATGTGTTTCAGATGTATTTTTTGGCACTATTAGGTGTGATAAAAAGATAAAGAAGTTCAAATAAAAGGAAAATGTTTTAAATTGCTCCAAACTGATATTAATGTCTATTCACAAACTTGGTTTTTGATTAAAAAGTCTGTAAGTATCATCAGCAGCATTACAAGTGTGTATCAGTCTATTTTAGGTTTAAGTACATAATTATTGCATGCATATTGGGTTTCTGGTAGTGCTGGACCTGCTTTAGTGGCGGAAGATCATGGCCAGGGGCATATGTCCCTTAAGGGACCATAAGGTTGATCTTTGTGCATGTTTGCATTCAGGCAGTGTTTGGCCATTTTCATGTAAAGGTAAGTCACGGACTAAAGTTCTTCAGGCAGCAGCAAGTAAGTTGTGGCAAGCATGCTGCTGGTGGGGTTTTGTTGGCTGTCATTTGCAGTGCAGGTTGTAGGCTTTTCCCATTCATGTTTGGTGATCTACTGGATGAGTGATGGTGAGTTTGCCATAGTTTCTTGGATAGCTAGGAGTGGGTTATATTTTTCGAAAATATTTGAGGGAGGGTTTTAGATAGAGTTCTTTTGAAAAAATTGAGGGATATGTGTTTCAGATGTATGTTTTGGCACTATTAGGTATGATAAAAAGATAAAGAATTTCAGTGGAAGGGAAATGTTTTAACTGTCCAGGTTTGGGGGTTTTGGAGCATTTTTCCAGGAAAAAAATTGAATAGTTTGTGTTTCTGATGTATTTTTTGGCACTATTAGGTATGATAAAAAGATAAAGAAGTTCAAAAAAATTGAATTTTTTTAAAAATGTTCTAAGCTGATATTTAATGTCGATTCACAAACTTGGCTCTTATAGTTCATCATCAGGTAGCAAAATCACATAATCCAGGAACATATGCCCCTTAAGGGACCATAAGGTTGATCCTTGTGCATGTTTGCATTCAGGCAGTGTTTGGTCATTTTCATGTAAAGGTAAGTCACAGACTAATGTTCTTCAGGCAGCAGCAAGTAAGTTGTGGCAAGCATGCTATTGGTGGGGTTTTGTTGACTCTCATTTGCAGTGCAGGATGTGGGCTTTTCCCATTCATGTTTGGTGATCTACTGGATGAGTGATGGTGGGTTTGTCATAGTTTCTTGGATAGCTAGGAGTGGGTTATAATTTTGGGAAATATTTGGGGGAGGGTTTTAGATAGAATTCTTATGAAAAAATTGAAGGATATGTGTTTCAGATGTATTTTTTGGCACTATTAGGTATGATAAAAAGATAAAGAATTTAAAGAAAAAGGAAAATGTTTTAAAATGCTCCAAACTTATATTTAATGTCCATTCACAAAGTTGGCTCGTATATTTTTTCATCTGGTTGCAATATCACATGAACCAGGGGCATATGCCCCTAAAGGGTACATAAGGTTGATCCCTGTTCATGTTTGCTTTTAGGCAGTGTTTGGCCATCTTCATGTAAATGTTTTGTGTTACTTTGATGATATGTCAGATGTCAAATTTTTAACCCCGCCCCCCATCGCTCTCTTTTTCTGAAGTATGTGTGTTAAAATGTTCATGTTTATATTTGGCGGATAGGCTTAGTGATTAAGTTGCATTTTATTTATGCGTGCTGAATTTTAGGTTATGATGAAATTTTTTATTGGCTGTTTAACTGTTGGTCTTTTTTAATATTTGAGAGCCGGCACTTATTTTAATGCATGGGCTTTGTTGTATATACTTAGCTTATGTGTTAACATTTTGTGTTGTGGGGGAGAGTCACAAGCCTCTGTTAAGGGGGAGTGGACTTTTGGCTGTTGGCAACATGTTTGATTTTGATGTGGTGTTATTTGCAGGCAGCCAGTCAGTTTGTTACATGCATCAGTGATTGACTTTAACATTTTCAGACAGGAGTGGGTTATAATTTTGGGAAATATTTGGACCAAATATACATAACACTTAAATAAGTCAATCCAACAGAAAAAGCAAAACCACTGTAACCACTAACGAAAAAACACAAAAATCAGAAAAATTTCAAAATAGCAAAATATTAAAAAAATAAAAAATTGCAAATGATTAACTACAAAAAGACATACACAAAATCAACCTCTTGACGCCACTGGCGTCTATCTTGTTTTTGGATTGTTATGAGTTTGGTTCATTCTCCCTGTAGGGGTTTGCGGCCTCTGTTGACGAAGTGGACGGGTCGCGGCTTTGGACGAGACTTGCGGGAGTTCTTAATGCTCTTAGATGCTGGTTCTGCTCAAAAGGTGGAGGCAGAGGTGAGTTAAGGTCAGAGGTCAAAGGTTAATATTAGACAGCGGAACAAAGACCCTCATGTGAACACTTACTTATAACAAGATGTTTTTTTTTATTTCTTTCTTTGATTTTTGGTAGTAAATCAATCTTTCTTTTGAGACACTAAATTAGAACCAGCCCTTGGAAATAGCCTTACGGTTTTTTTCTTTATAGACTAAATGGGTTTATGTTATAGAACACACACACACACACACACATATATATATATATATATATATATATATATATATATATATATATATATATATATATATATATATATATATATATATGTATATATATATGTATATATATATGTATATATATATGTATATATATATGTATATATATATGTATATATATATGTATATATATATATATATATATATATATATATATATATATATATATATATATATATATATATATATATATATATATATATATATATATATATATATATATATATATATATATATATATGGATTCAGGAAATTTTACTTCCAGTGGTTTAACTATCAATATTTGATGGCGGACCATATTTAAAATGCTTGTTACAGTAAATTTTCTATGAATATACATATATGAATATATCTTGTAGTATATAACTCCTTTTATTAGTTGGGTTTTACTGCATATCTCCTGCTGTGCATTTCAGAGGTTGTACCGGGCGGCCACCACCATCCAGGCTGTGTGGAGAAGATTCCTCACCAAGAAAAGGCTAAAAAATGCCGACAAGGCTATGGCCTCATTCCAGCAAAAATACAGGTATGTCTGTTGATGCACTTCTCGTCAAATATCCCTCTGAATAAAGGCATTGACCTTATTCCAACAAAATGTATATATGAATATATATATATATATATATATATATATATATATATATATATATATATATATATATATATATATATATATATATATATATATATGTATATATATATATATATATATATATCTATATATATATATATATATATCTATATATATATATATATATATATATATATATATATATATATATATATATATATATATATATATATAAATATATATATATATATATATATATTTGGCAGTAATAAAAAATTGTAAAGATATTTGAATGAAAGTTGATTAGTTCCTGATCAGAATTCCTCTTTCAGCTATTTTCAGAAAATTGTTTTTCGATAGGGAACTGTCACCAAAATAGTCATAGTTTTGGATGCTACTGCCATGAAAGGCGTACAGTAGTTTTTTTCTCTAAAAGTACAATTTCCGGATTTTGACAAATTCTACTTCAGAAAAACCAAGGTGCTGAAGGAGCAGAAGAGATCTGAGGAGAAGGAGCAGAAAGACCTTCAGTTGGTATTACTGCGCAAGCACAGGGACGCCATGAGACAGTTCCAGCAGAAACGCATCGAGATCCTCGGTATCCTACAACCTTGTGAGAGCAATTTCCTCCATCTTTTTCTTTTATTTGGAAACCATTTTTAATCTGTTCATGTCTGGAGTTCTCATTGACATGTGTCATCAGGACCTATCATACTGAAAAACAACACATATATATATATATATATATATATATATATATACAGGTGAACTTGGATATGACGGACTCAATGGGACCAGGAAAATTGGTCCGTCATATGCAAAATCCGTCGTATGCATATGACGAATACTTGATATGCATCGGACTGGGACCAAGCATATCGTCGGTCATATGCGAAAATCCGTCGTACAGTGGTCCGTCATATCCAAGTTCACCTGTATATATATATATATATATATATATATATATATATATATATATATATATATATATATATATATATATATATATATATATATATATATATATATATATATATATAAATAGTATTAAAAAATTAAGTAACATTTCAATTAACATAAAAGAAATTGTTATTTGTGATCTGACCAACATCTCCTTTTGAAATATTATCCAAAAGATACTTTTGTTGGGGGTCGATATCCAAAAGAGTATGGCCCTTTTAGTGCAGGAATTGGTAAATTGTGGTGAAACCGAAGTACCTGGGGAAAATCACTGACTGACCCCAATTCACTGACAATTTCCTCTCATACCTCAAGTTTAATTATCAGTTGAATTATTTGCTGACACTCCCTATGTCCCTGTGATTTTTCAGCTGAAGTTGATAAGTATTTGGAGGGCGAATCTAAACAGGCAGCCATCTTGATTCAGAAGACATGGCGCGGCTACCGCGAGAGGAGAAAAATGGCGCAAAGGAGAGATAAACATAGGACTGTCAAAGCAGCAACTCGGATACAAAGAGCTGTACGTTGATACAATACTTTTTCATGTTTAATAACATAGAACCCTCAAAGCAATAACTAGGATGCAAAGAGTGCTAAATGAGGACATAAGGTTATCATGTTTAATTCTGTAGAAAATACTCAACCAGCAGATCTTGCTCAACAGCCTCAGCATGACTCCTAGCCCAAGTCTTGAATAGAACCACTCAAGTGGTGCATCCTACACATGTGTGTGAGCAACTTCCTCTTTAATGTCAACAAATACGAGAGTCCTCATTTGTCTGTCTCCTAGTGACGTCACACTGAGGTGAGATTAGGTGTGTCCAAGGCTTCACAGTGGGCATTATGGTAATTGGTCTGTGGCGACCAATCCATGTTACCTTCATCTAAGGTAGAGCTGTCAAAGTTGCCACTAGGATATGTAGTGCAGTGAGTATTGATATTTACATTCAATTCACACAGGGTTACCAAAGCAGGATCTAGGACACAAAGGCTTGTAAATTAAGACAATGGGTATTCATGTTTGATTGATCATTCACAAACTTTGTTTGTAGGTTATTGGAATTTCAATTTTTGTCACTTTTTCTGCCATATTTAGTTGGATTTTAAGTCGTGACTAGCCAGTTGTAAGTGGTGAAAGGAAACCGCTGCACCTGGTTTATATAACCTCCATCTAACCCCAAGTCACTGGCAACATCCTCACTTGGTTTGTAGAATAACATGTAGGTTACTGCCAAATGTAATATGTGGTTACAAAGAAGCCATTTTCACTTGGTTAAGTGATGTTTGCCAGTTATCTAGATTGTTCAATGTTGTTGTTGTTGATAAATAGTTTGTCCAATCCAGATAATGACATTCATTACGTGCAATACACAAGTGTTAAAAATCTGGCCTGCCGCAAAGGCTTATAATAGATCAAATATAATCATAAATATACTTATGAATATTATCAGATAAATATTCATTATACACAATGTACAATACATTACCTTATCAATCATAAAAATCTTATAGCGAGTCTTGTATACAAGGAATTAGTTCTTTTACATACAAATTGGCTAGTTCTTAATTTTCTTATTTGCTGTTTGCTACTGTTTGTTAGGTTCGTCGCTGGTTGGCTAGAGTGTATGCCTTGAAGCACGAGCCCCCGCCGTGGCAGAGACCGCCGGGTCTCAGCGACGAGAGGAGGGTCCAGCTCCAGGAGATCATCATGGCACATAGGGAGAACCACCAGGTAAAACACACTGAGGAATAGGAAATTAATCTCAGGTGAAAATTAACCAAATTTGTGATTTGGAATTTTTCCAAGATTTTTTTATTACGAAAAACAATTATTAAAGGTTACTATTCCAATGACAGGAATTATACATCCAGCTTTCATTATACCGAACTGACCCCACTCGTTCTCGGAAAGGTTTGGCAGAATAAACCACTTGGATTCAGTTCATATCCTATTTATTTCAGTTGTCATTGCAAACGAGCCCCCTTTAGAATTAAGTGTTATTGCTAAGGTGTCAGTGTCACTTTTCTTTGGTTTTGCTTAACTATTCCAATGCTAAGGGTACTTTCTTCCAAATACACATCAGGACACCCATATTCTTTAAAATGTTAATTTCAAAAAATAATTGATAACTTTCAACTCACTGATACTGCTGTGACACTGCTTGACCCTTCCATTGCTGAGAAAGTTTTGAAATTAACTTAATTTAAAATCCTCTCAAAGAATATGGGTGTCCTGATGTGTATTTCTTAAGAGTTAAGGTGTTGAAATGATGCCCAGATGCTGGCTGTGAGATTGTTGACAACAGACTTTGCTAGGGAATTATTTTTAACTGTTTCAGGTGGTTCACAAGGGTAAGGCGCAGCAAGAGGAGCTTCATGAGCAGGTCCAGGAGAGCCTGAGGAGACATTTCATGCTGTCCAACGTCACGCGGAAACAACAGCAGCGCCGGGAGGCCCTACTGGCCAGGCTGCAGACAGATGCTGATCTCATACTCGGTTAGTACGATTTATCAGCCTACTTCTATACCTTTATGCTGGTGTTGGCTAATTTGGTCAATTCAAAATTATGACAAAAAACCTGAAAAATACATTAAACCCTGTCAATTAGGTACTCATCTGAGAGTACTCAGCAAGAGCTACAGCCTAGTCAGAAAAGGGGGTAGTGTGCATCCTCGGAAATCAATTTCTAATTGATGGTTTTATATAGGAAAAAATACATAGAAAATTATTTGCTATGTTAAAAAGTTGACAAAATGTCCCAAGTGCCATTTTTATGCAAATTAAGACGCCACTATGCAAACATCTGTATTCGCCAGAGCTTTGCCAATTCTAACGATAACTGAACAATAGTGGCGTCTAGACCCACATTTTGGGGGTCAAAAATTATCATGAGAACTGTCTTAACATCGCTGCATGTATCGTTTGCATGTGAATATGCAAATTAGTGCCAACATGCTAAATATAGTGCTATTATTTTGCAATTTTTCAAAACTTTTGACAAAGTTTTTGGGGATACTTACCAAAGCACCTTGTAATATATAGCTAAATTACAATATTTTTTCTGCTAAATGTTACAAAAATAAACTCAACAGGACTCCCAAGCATGATTTTATGAGACTTTCTTTCCCCTTTCCCTGATGTGGAAAAAATGGCCAAAATATAAGGGGAAATATTTAAGTCCAAAATATTTTTAAATGCATTTTTGTTATCAGAAATGATTTGAACATGATAAAAATAACTGGTGGGCTGTCAAAAATGATTGCCCAGCTGTTCGGGACAACCAAATTTTTAACAGAAAGTGCAAAAATTCCAGTTTTTGACTAGAACTTCTATTACAAATCGAAGTCTGACAGCAGATACAGTATTTTCACCTCTCATATTAGAGTGAAGTCATTCGATAGTTGAAAATAGTTTTAGTCACCTTTGTTTAGAATTAATCTAGCAGGCAAAATGTCAGTGCATGTATTTTTATCAAGATTTATGTACTATGCAATTTTAATTGGTTCTTATGATATTGTTTAATTATGAGTTATCACTGCTGTGGCTTAAAGTCTGTCAGTGTTATAAGCTAGATTGCCCAATTGTCATAGACCACCAAATAGTACTACATTTCCTGCCCTGCATAGTAACTCACAAACTTTTTTCCAGATGCGCCAAAACTCTCTGAGGCAACTGAGAAAGATGTGGAAACATTCACCAGCAGATCGGTTCCCGTGGCAACACTAGCAAAGAAATCTCACTCCCAGGAGTTGAGGTTGCTACGGCAACCATGGTGGCGGAAACTGGGTGATGAATACCAAGACCAGCAATATGAAGAGGAAAGGCCTTTGTTTTGATTTCAATACATCTAATGCTAAGGGTACTTTCATTCAAAGCACATGGACGCAACTATTTTTGAAACCCATCTGGACCCTGTCTTGTTGGTATTCATTGGATAGCTCTCGCTGAGTACTCTCAGATGAGTACCTGTGTCTTTTTTTTAGGTTTTTTGCATCGTTTTGTATTGGCAAAATTAGCCACCAGTAGCATAAGGGATAATCTCTTGGGTGCTAAGATGTCTTGTCGTACATGGGTATTAGGATTAAGATTATATACCAGCGATTAAAACATCTGTGTAATGGTTAGTACTGATAGTTACTACGATACCAAATATTGATTCAAAGTATTGTATTGTTTAAGATGTTAAATCAGTACTACTTATTGGTAAAACATCAACTTAGGACTTAACCCTTATGTTGCTGGTTGCTAATTTTGCCAATACAAAAGGATGCAAAGAACCTGAAAATGACTGTAAACCCTGACACACTGGTTCTCATCTGAGAGTATTCAGCAAAAGCTATTCAAAGAATACCAACATGACAGGGTTTGTACTTTGTATGAAAGTAGCCTCAGCATTGGAAGTTTTAACTGCTTCCTGGATTGGCACATCTGCTATCTGGACATCTCAACACAAGGGTAGTTCCCCATTGATTTACAAAATATCTAAAGCTAACAGTGCTAGATTATACTAGTCAGGTCGCTGAGCGGCAGACTGTATTTTTGAAAATATTGAGATGGACAGTATATGCTTTCAAATCAATGTGGGCTGAACTAGAAGATCAATTGAGTTGTTATGTGCTTACATGGACGCCAAGTAGATATGTTTCTAAGTACACGAAAATCGATACTGCGTTCTTTGTTGCTGACTTCCTGAACCTAAGACTATCTACGTTAAGGAATTGATCCAGGTAGCTTTGAGCCACACTTTCATACCTTACTGAAAGATCACTTGGATTGTTATGATTGATTGTTTGTTATGTGCTTACAATGTTGCCAGGGATGGTATGCTTTCAAGTTCATGGAAATCAATACATCACTGACTTCCTGAACCTAAGACTATCTACGTCAAAAATGACTCGGGCAACATAGGGGCGTTTTCTTACAAAGAAGCATATACTGTAAAGTTTGAATTATTAGTGAGTTAATATTTAGCTAATTGATCCATTTTTCGATAATAGCGGATTGTAATATTAGCGTCTGGTCCGTCACCAAAAGCGCCACCTGAGTAGTGGTATTCTAATTCATGTACTAATCTACCATTCATGCCGGAAGATACTGCATGACTAGACCTTGTTTCATTAAAACATTCACACTCAAAGAGGCCAAAACTGGCCTGACAATTTTGAAACTATTTTTCTACCAAAAGCATTTTTTGAAAGATATTTGAAGGAGTAATGTTTATCACAACATTACCAGCAACTCTCCCTCAAATATTTTGTGAAATCATTGTCAATTCCTAAGTTATTTTCAAAAGTATCATAGATCCAGACGACAATTGATGGAGGAACTCTTAAGCATTAATGGGTTAAGGTGCAACCACCTAACAAGTGAAGTTAAGGTTTCAAGATTATCAGATCGAGCTATGAACGGCACAAATGATCGTTAAAATGGATCTATTGCAATCGTAATTTCTTAGGACCATGCAGATTTATGCGCTAATCTAGTATCTCCACGTGGCTGTGTATCAACTCACGTGTCAGTGAGTGCCCATCCTGACTGGTATATTGCAATTATGGAACTCAGATCCACTGTGACAACGCGCATCATTCAAATTTTGCTGTACGTACGTGTGTCTATGTATATACGTATGGTTATCAACTGACCATGTGTAATTGTGACTATATACGCAATTTGAATACAAAATAGAGCATATATTAACGAATCAGACCCAATCGTTAAAGTTACTAATATTACTTCCACGTTAATTTTTCGAACCTTACAGTATTTTTTACCGTTGCTTGAAGATCACTTGCTTTGTTATGATCAATTGGTTTGGTATGTGCTTACATGGTCGCCCAGGATGATATGTTTCTAAGTACTCCGAAATCGATACTGCATTCTTTGTTGCTGACTTTCTGAACCTAAGACTATCTACGTCAAGGAATTGATTCAGGCAGCATGGAGGGGCATTTTCTTATAAAGAAGCTTATGTATTTGTTACTGTTGCTGGAAGATCACATAGTTTGTTATATGTATACATAGTCGCCAAGGGTGATCTGCTTTCAAGTACATGGAAATCGATACACAACTCAACACTGAGCCTTAGACAATCTACGTCAAGAAATCTATCCAGTTAACATAGAGCGGCATTTTCTCACAGAGAAGCTTATATATTTGTTACCGTCAAAACAAATCCTGATAGCAAATGTTCCATATATTCCATACATAGCAGAATAATTAGTTTTTTGTCAACACATTTAAAGACCTGAGTATTGCAAGATATTTGCTGTTTCCTAAGGTGTAGTTTGGTTCCTGAACTTCACACAAATATTAAGCTGCAAAGACAAGGAATTTACAGTTTTGCATGGTACATGATAGTTTTTCGATCAAAATTTGTCTTCATTTTCTAAATGTTGATATTGTTAGAAAGATATCTCCAAATTAGTCAGGCAGTTCAGGGCTCGAGATTAAGGTTTTATCCAGGGAGCCCAATTGCATCTTCTAAAGCTACATAGAGATGACCAGAACATCTTTGGGATCCCTGTAGAAATTTGAGGGAGCAGCAGGAGAATTCAAGGGAGCCCTAGACTCCTGGCACCCCTTAATTTAAAGCCCTGCAGTGTTTTGTCATTACAGGCATGAATAGTTTAAATCTTTGACTGTAGTAGCTTTACACATAAACATGTGACCTGAACAGCCATGTTAGGTTTCAAGTCAGAGTGAAATGCCTATATATATATTAAGCCATTGCCAAAAGTTTTAAGGAATATGCTGAATATGTTGTTGATTTCAGCAGTTTGCTGTTGCAGAAAAAGTCCTGACTATTTTGATGATATCTATCTATAGGATGATGAATCCGTACTTTTTTCAGAAGTAATCATCAAAGGTAACATAGATTCACACAAAAATTCCAAGAAATAATTTGAGCATGACGGGGATAAAAGAGAGGTAGATTATTCTTGTTTACCAAAAATAAAGAACTGAATTGCAGGCATTACAAATTGAAGAAATAAATACACAGGCAATAGGTATCACAAAAGTATTCTTGGTTTCGAAAAAAAAAAGAACTGAATTGCAGGTATCATAAACTGACAAAATAAATACACAGACAATATGTGTAACAAAAGGATGCATCTCTGTTACCATTTAAGCAGCCTGTTCTTTTACATCATGGCAGACATAATTAACCCTTTAATGCTCACTATTTTGGGCAATTCTGAAAAGCTGGACAATTATGGTAAGATCTTACAGGCAAAAGCATAGTGGAGATATCTTTGAGGGAGAAATGTTTAACAGCATGTGACCACTTTCTTTTAAAATCTTTGGTAGAATGATTATGCCTTCAGTATTATCAAAGATATGGACAACTATTTCTAAAGCAACCGGCATGTATAGGTTAAATAAAGCGAATATCACATCTTAAAAACTCTATATGGGAGATATGTTTCCTGGAATAAACATAGATGCAAGTTTTACATGTGTATTAAACCAGCATCTATTAATTTGAAGCCAGCATATGGTCTTGCCTGTACAAACGTTACAGGGTTCTGTGTTTGTTTACTTCGCAACTGGTCTAAAAGTGTATATATATAAAAAAAATATTTCCCATATTTTGGACCAACAAGTATCCCCTGGTATTCTTGTAGGGATTTTTAGGATGTGCAGGGATCCCAACAATGTACTAATCTATACATGTGGTATACGAAATGTAGAATGTGTGTATCCAAACATGTATAATTTATAATGCTTGCAGTGTATATATTGTATATTTGAACTGTAAATAAAAAAAATATAGAAGAGATACAAGAGGAAAATAAGATAATTCAATTATTATTGCTATAGTTTTTGATACTATCATAATTATTATTATTATTATCATTAGCGTTAGCTGATTTCCAACCATTGACAGGCTGCGAAAAGTGCATGCTACATAACATACCCCAAACTCATTAAGCTTTTATTCTCAAGGCTGCCCAAACCACTTGATTCATTCCCCTGGATATTTAGTTTGAATAAACAGCTAAGCTATTCTGGCCCTGTGATTGGTGGAAGTCAATATATCAAATTATTTCCTTGGGGCCCCCTTCAAATGTGTGTCATGATGCAATGATACTTTTAAATAACAAATTTATTTGATATAAAAACCAACTATTTTAAGGACAGCTGCTAGTTCATGTCTGATTAACATTTCTCTTTCAAATGTATTCCTAACCATGCTTTTTAGAGATAAACAACTAATATATCAACAAAGGGGTAAGAGAAATCACTGTTCAGTGATACACTTTGAGAGATTAATGGAAATTGAGAGAGAATCTGAAGAAATATATGCTATTCAAAATGATAAAATGGAAATATATGAGTATAAATTGGAAAATATATAACACGATATCAGGTTTGAATAAACAAGTGAATATCTTTATTGTTTCAAGTTTACATTTGATGATGGGCATAGACATGTGTTGTACATTTTAAAGTCCTCCTTTTGAGTGTAGTGGTATCTTTTGTATATATAGAAGGCATATACCTACAGGTAACAGTAAAACTAAAACAGTGAAATCACTGGATAATATGAATATTAAGGTATTGTAAAATTGTTTTATTTTTTTCATTCTTATAAATTTTTGTTTTGTGAACATGTTTTTTATATATGATTGGAATTAATAAACAAAAATGGATTATCCATAGTTCATAAGAAAAAAGTTTTTTAGTGAATTATTTTGGCTGTTACAGAGATGATCAGGTCTCCTAGGCTTTAAGAAAGTTCCATGGTGTATGTGCTATTACCTTGAGTGTATTGCATACCCCAGTCTATCTGGGCACTGAAAGTTAAACATCAAACATTTTATGTAAAGTTTCTGAAAATTACATACTTTATGTGACGAAACATAACGGACAATATAAAGCAGACTAATATTTCAAAACTCTTCATAACGCAACGAATCAACCATTCAACGTCAATTGCAGGCACAGGCATTACCAAATTAGGAAATCTTAATAAATCAACAAATCTTCCACCTTTATGAGTTGTTTGATGTAGTTTTTAACAAACCAAATTAATGTATAAAGATTTTCATAATCTGTCTTGATGAGGCCTTCACTTAGTCTCTAATCTATATTCCTGGAGGCCGTGTTAATTTACATGCGCTTTTTTTGTGCTTTATTTCTTGTGTATTTAGTTATTGAAGGCTCCTTTTTGTAATAACTAAGATAATTTGCGCATAGTTGCGGTCAATAAAGATACAATTGACTATAATACACTGTTTGTGATAAGTGCCTAATTCAGTAAAACTCCATCTGATTCTGGAAGAACTGAATTATCTTTATACTAACAGAACAGTCCTACAGGGTCCTTCAATGAAAGAACAATTTTCTTCATTATTGTTAAAATGTCTGAGAAACCTTTTTAAAAAAGCAAACAAAGTGTTCCTTACATGGTAACTTGTGTGTATGATCAATGTTAATGTACTGGAAGGACCGACATATATTAAATGCTCTTGAGATTTACAGTTTTTGCTTTCAAATCAATATTAGGCTGTATTAAGGTGGCTGTAAACGTTTCCCGTGGCGAGCAGACTTTCCCTCAAATAATGGCTGATTTCTCATTATCTGTACACTAAACCCCTAGCAAACTATATATTTTTAGAAAGCTGAGATTCTAAGGAATACATAGGATATGGATAGGTTGTATGTGCTCCAAAGTTTTTGAAGAAATTGGTGTCCAAACTTTGACTAATCAATTTTCAGTACATATGTCACGGCTTACGCGAATCTAAGAGCAGGATCTAAGATAATAACCTGATTTTTTAAAACATTGAAAAAAACCTTTGTCTCTAGAAATCTGGACAAGGGTTTTGTAAAATATGGCCCCTAACTTTTTTTATGGCCATTTATCTAACAACATTTTAGGAAAAAAAATGCTTTTTTGGTTTCTTGATTTTTGACTCACTATAAAAAATTAACCAGATAAGATATTGCAATATCCCCGTCTAGATTTCAGGAGAACATGTTTTAGAATCTACATACAAAGTTTGAAGCTAATTGATTAAGATTTGTGTCTAAATTCACGTCAGCCGTGAGAGTAAAACTATAGAAAACTAAGCTGAGAAAATGGCAGTTTTGTGTATTTCCCAGTTAAAGTTACTGTGCAATAATTTGCTACTACTTTAATGTGTTTATTTTAGTTCAAGTGGAAAGATAAAGTAACCTTCCATTGTATTTCACAACTGTCAACATTTTTTTCTTCTGAATTACCTCAAAAATAAGTATAAATAAGCACATTTCTGCAACAGCCTGTAGCCTGTCAACATAGTTGGTATGTCCCTTCCATATATGGGCATCATCATCATCATCATGTGACCTCACCCTGGAATCTGGTTTGCATGCTAATGTAATCCATCATAGTTCTAGATTTCTTAATCATTCAAAGAACTGTGCCATCAAAATCAATTTTCGGCTATCTAGTTTTTTATGCTAGCAGCCTATTTGACTGCAAGTTTACTGATTTTGCAAATAAAAGCTTGTAATACTTTATCATTCATCTAAAATAAGCATTTTGCAGGGCCAAAAGCTTGATACTTTGAAGCTATCACAAGCATAGTTTTCTAACAAAGTGGCTTGTTTTTGTTCATATTTTTTGGCCTTATTCGTTGAAGTTGATATGTACCTCTTTCAATATTCCACTTGGTACCTGAGTAAATCAATCTATCTGTTTATGTGGGTGCTGCTTTTGAGAATAACTTAATGCTTTGGAGTCATGAAGTAAAATAATTTCACAAACCGATTTTGCTGTATCTGCTTCTACAATCCAGTGATTCAAGTTAAATAATCCTGAATCAGATAGCTGCATAGTTTCTTAGATGAGCAACTTATGATCCAAGATAGGTTACAGCAGAATGGGCACTTTCCTTAGGGTCACAATATATTCCTGTGTCTTTACTGCTTGAAGTGCTCAGGGCAAATGACCTTTTCTACCCAGACACAGGTAAGCCCAATTGTTTGGCATTTCCTCTCAACTCCCTAAATCCTTGAGGGGATTATGTGTGACACTACACACTGAGCGGAGACCTGAGGGGATTATGTCCAATTGACACAACACAGATACCTGTATCTATTTCCACAGAACTGAAGCCACAGTGCCAATCAATCACCTAACCCAATTGTTCACCTGTAATTCCAATCTTTTTTGTTTCTCTAGCTGACTGACAACATTGTTGTGAAAAATACAATCCAGGCTTCAATTAGTTGATAGCTGAATTATATGGATGTAATTGTACTTATAAGGGTGTGATTGTCCCATTTTAGTATTGTTAATTACCCAAAGAGCATGGAGTGTCTGTTCAAGCTGGAGGTATGAGAACGAATGACTCAACATGCAAAGCCCACGTTTTCCCATCAAATACACACATTGTATTACAGGTGAACTTGGATATGACGGACCACTGTATGACGGATTTTTGCATATGACGGACGATATGCTTGGTCCCAGTCCGATGCATATCAAGTATTCGTCATATGTATACAACGGATTTTGCATATGACGTACCAATTTTCCTGGTCCCATTGAGTCCGTCATATCCAAGTTCACCTGTACCTGTTGCCCAAAAACTGGTATGTTTCCTGTTTTTCTCAGACAGCCGGACCCCCAATACACTATTTTTGAATTGATCACAACATCATTATCTGTGGTGCCATTCCATTTCCTGCCTCATCTTCACTTGGCAGATGGGAGGGGCTTATCAGCTAATTGGTCACATGACCAAAACATAGCAGCATGTTATTGAGCCTCCTCTCTGATTCTCAGCTGTCACACAAACAAATTTCACAATTCATGGAGTTTGGAGTGGGGTAGAGGTATGGAGTTTTTTTCATATGGAGGGTAAGACCCGGTTCATTAACATAATAGATATATCTCAAAACAGGCCTTCCCTGAGGACGAAACGTTTACGGCCACCTTAAATGAATGAATAAGTGTTTAAAGGCATATCGATCGACATATATACATTTAGTGCCATAAAGTATCACCAAAAAGTGGTCCGTTGTCATTGTTGAAGAACAATGACAAATTATAATTATTCTAGGTGAAAGAAGAAAAGGAGCGAGAGTAATAGCATCGCCTTCAGATCCAAAGAGGACCAAGGGATATTTTAGATGCAGGGTATCCATAGACAGATCCTCACATCCCCCTTCTTTTATAAGACAAGCAGGGTGCCCACCAGTTAAGGGTTCCCTGGGAGGTGCCACCTCCTATTGCACGCCATAGGGTGAACCCCTTGCTGGGTAATATTAGGCTGTGCTTGAAAACTTTGTTATGTGTAAAACTTGCATATCGGTATTTGCCAGGGTTGATATGCTTTGAAGTACATGGAAATCAATAGAGCACTCATGGTTGTTGACTTCCTGAACCTAAGACTATGTTAGTGCTTTACTACCTTAAACCCCTCCTTTCAGTTAAATCTACCCATATTGATATCACATGGCAACAGAAGGCCCGTATATGTATGTGCAAAACAATGAAGTAATCCCTAGTGATATCACTGTAACACACAACTCGATAGGTACACTATCAAGTGAAGGCATTATAGGCATTATGAAGGTACTATTATAATGGCTTGAATGTACAACAAAACTGGATCATCTTAAAGTTTATGCTCTGAAAGGCTTCGACGACAATATTTATGTAATAACATATACTTGAACTCAAAGGCATGAGAAAGGCAAGTGTAAAGGAAAGACTAGGATAAATGGACATGCGCAGATTATTTTACTGACGAGCCACTGAGAATCGCACAAAGAAACCAATACAATCATATTCACGGAACTAACTGAAGAGGCAACAGCTTTGGATAAGTGAAACGTAATAGAGAAGTCATTGGTATCACAGACATTTGAAGGTGAACTTAATATAACTACATTATATGAACATTTATTAGGCACAAGGACAAAGACTGATTTTATCTATTTATCCTATATGGAACTTTGCAACAATCTACAAATTATCATCACGATATGCTAGTCTTAAACAACAGTTAATATTTCCATGAACGTCATCATACCAGCAGAAAATAACGATGAAGCTATTTGCTGCACATCTACTACTATCACTTCATGTTGCTTCTGCAGCATTTGGAAATAGTGGACTTTTCTCATTCAAAAATAACACCAAGTTTGACGCCAGTCCATTGGCCTCATATATTATAGAGTCATACACTTTTTGTATGCTGAAATGTTTGGAGGATGGTGCATGTATTGGTTATAACTACAATACTAATTCATTTCAATGTGACCTACTGAAGAGGATCTCTGGGATTATCAATGTAGGCGAGGGCTACACCAGTGGAATCCGCAAAAGAAGTAAGTCAGTTACAGAGTATTAATAAAGTTGCTTAAAAGGTCTAGATTTTTAAAAAAAACAAAAAATAAATTCAATTGAATTACTGTTTAGATACATTATGTCAATCTGTTTTTCACAAATATTAGAATCTTTACATATGCAATTTTCATAATTATTGCTCTAAAACGATTAAGATATTGTGAAAATACTAATCATGATATAGCAATCAATGTTATTTACTATTAACAATTATCATTTGTTTTGCAGGCATTCGTATATATAATACTTGTAAGATTCACCCAAAAAAGCCCTTTATATCAAAATGACAGTGAAATGCATATCTATCTATCTATCTTCCTGCATACATACACTTTTGCTCTACATATACGTGCTGGACAGGTCCTTTTAGTCTTAGAAACTTGATATCAATGAGATTATAAGAGAAAAAAGTTAACTTTTAGATTTTGCTATAAAAATCATACATAATTAGCAATAACCTCATAATTTTCATTTTAGGTGCAAAATCTTGTCAAGAGCTTAAGAATATGGGCATCAACACAGATGGAGATTACATGGTTGATCCTGATGGCTTTGGACTTGGTGAGGCAGCAGTACTTGTTAGCTGTAATATGACTGGCAGGAATGGTCAAGCAGGAACAATGGTCAGTCACAATTCAGAAGCAAAGACCCTGGTGGATGGTTATGAAGCAAGACTATCTTATGCAAGGGATATCCGCTACAGTATAGCTAAAAAGCAAATACTTGCCCTAATTATGTTATCTGATCATTGTGAGCAGTTCATTCGGTATGATTGTTTTAATTCAATTTTTGGGTCGGGAAATAACTTTGCAGCATGGGAATCACGCAATGGAGAAATAATGACATACTGGGGAGGAGCCGGGCCTGGAAGTGGAATGTGTGCCTGTGGCATGACACAGTCATGTGGCATGCCAAATGGCAAATGTAATTGTGATCAGAATGACGATAAATGGCGATTTGATGAAGGCTACCTAACAGACAAGGAAACATTGCCAGTTACTAGGATGTACTTTGGAGACACAGGAAGTGTATCAGAGGTAGGATACCACACTCTTGGAAAACTTATTTGTTATGGAACAAAAATCTAACAAGAAAATCTAGATTTTCAAACATCTTTAAAGAAGACATTCAACCAAATAAGAATCATTCTTGTAACCAAGATGTGAGAAGGATGCGAAGGAAAGAAGGAATGGAGTTTTACGTCGCTTTTAAAAGTTTAGATCATATCAGGACGAGATAGCAACCTAGAACCGGGAAGAAATTACCTTCTTTCACATTTTGAAACTGTTTGACCTTGTTTTAATTAGTATAGACATACTTGTCATGAAACTCTTCGAGGTGGCAGTTAGATAACTCAGCTAGTCAGCCATTTTAACAACAAATCTATGTGACACCTTAGATGAATAACCACAATATACTTAATCCAAGGTGACACTTATTGTCTGGCAATGGTCAGAAAAAGGAAACTGAACTCAAGTTATCAAACATGTAATAGTTTACATTTTGATAAAAGGAAGATTCCATGTAAAGAAGTGTTATTGGCAAAGTTAACAAATTGGGTAATGCTGGTGTAAATATGCTGACAAAGATATAGGCCGTACCTCGAGTCATCACCACCCTTGATGACAGTGATGCCTATCCTTATGGGCAATCACCAATGCCAATTCCCTACAAAACCATGCCTCTTTAAATGATTTAATCAGATTATCATGTGTAAAATAATTATTTTGGCTCACCATGGTAAATCAGCAAAAAACAGTAGAGAATTGAGGGTTTTTCTTATAATGGCTATTTTATTTATTTATTTCAGTTAAATATAGTTGATAAAGACTCTAGATAAAGCTATTTTTTCAAAGTGTACATAAATTATCTGTCACTTATTAAATTATATGTATATGGTGATAAAGTTCATTTCATGATGCCAGGCCTACACGGATGACCATTTGGTCTAGGGCGTTGCACTGACTGCTAGATGCCTCTCACCACTGTCCTGGTTAAAATATATCCTTTGCATTGTGAGAAAGTTGCGACTGACTTATTGTCTCAACAGGTACTCGATCGGTTTCCTTACTACAATTGACTAGTCGTAACTTAACAACTATAATAATCAAAATTCCTGTTTTTAACGGGACTTAAACAGCTTTATTCTGTTAGCTATTCTCACATATGCCACAATTCTTATTTGCATTCACATTAAGTGACTTTAAAGTGAGAGTCATCTCTGACCGATGGACTGATTCACAACATGATTTTAGATCTAGACAATTGTTTATCTGCATATAAATATTGTTCTGTATAGTACACTAGCAGTTATCAATAGATGGTTTCCTGCACGTAGGTGGACAGTATATGCAATATATTGCTTTCTGAATATGCCTGTTACTTAGATATATTTTGTGCAGTGAAAGTTATCAGAAAAATAAAGGCTGAGACTTTCGTCATATCATTTGGCTTTAAGTAAGTTGTCATTATGTCATGATTTAATTTTAAGACTCAATTGCATGCAATGTGTGTCTAAGTATGTATGTATGTCTGCATGATAGCACGTATCTATGTATGAGAGAGAGCATACTAAACCACATGATTCTGATCACAATTAATCTCAACCCATATATGCTTTGGCGTATGTATGATCAACATCAATGCAAACAGCTAGGTAAGGTATTTTGATCAAATAGAATCTTGGCTGGAGGGAATATTTCATGCTCTAGAGGTTCAGAAGAATAGTCCTTAGAGTCAGTGATAGGCCAGCCTGGAAAATAGATTTTTCTTTATCTATGTACATGTGTGTCTTCAACCATTATGATATGCCTTTCAGTGTGCAGTAATCGATACATCGCGTATATCCTTGCTGACTTCCTGCACTTAAGAGAGTCTTTGTTAAGGAATTTATTCAAACAGGTTCTTGTATATTCCTTCCCATCATGTATAGTCTGGCGGCCAAATCCAAAAAAGCCTCTAGAAAATGGTTTTGATGGCAAAATTTGTTACAAGCTGCCGTCCATGCTAAATCATATCTTCAGAGGATGGGCTATATGGTTTGGGTGGATGGCGGGATTTCTTTTTTCGTTTAAGGTGTTTTTGCGGCAAAAAATGCAAAAAATGAACTAAAATGAGTGATTTTTATAATTTACGTCAAAGAAATATTTATTGTTGACCTAAGCTCATGAAAGTTTGTACATATATGCTTGAGGACATACTCTTTGAGATGGTGGAATTAGATTTAACAAAATATTAAGCGTTACCCTAAAAATTGTTTTCAAGATTTACGTTAAAGAAAAACGTCCATAAAATTCCATTAGAAAGAGCTAGGATTATGAAACTTGGCCAAAAATATCCCTGATGTGTCCCAATAAGAATATGGTATTGGTATACTGTGTATGTGACCTAATGATCCTGTACTGGGGTTGTTGAATTTGAGATATATGCAATTAATGAACATTGGCGCCATACCGTATATTACACTTATTACAATAGTATGTCATAATACATGACCCTCATTGATAGAGAACTTGTAATATAAGGTTAGCAGCAATGTTTCATATATTGTATGGGTGGATGACAGGATTTATTTTGTCGTTTAAGGTGTTGTTGGGGCAAAAATTAGATAAATTGAGTGAAAAAAGTAATTTATGTCAAAAAAATACTTGTTGTCCACCTAGGCTCATGACAATTTGTACATATATGCTAGGGAAAATGTTCTTTAATAAACTTGCGTTAGCTTTAACAAAAACTGAAGCGTTATCCTAAAATGGATAGAATCTGCCCCAAAAATGGCTAAAAACGGTAATTTTTCAATATTTTTGTATACAGAAAAACGTTAATGTAATCATCATGCAAAGAGCTAGGAACATGAAACTAGGTCCAAAATATTCCTGAAGGGTTCCAAAAAAGGTACTTTATAGGATGTCTATATTTCACCAAATAATTATGCAGAAGTTTGTTCAACTTGGAAGTTGCAAAAGTCAGGATGTATAGCATATGGGCTCGGTCAAGTTGAAGTTAGCATCTAAGACAAGAAATAAACTTTATAGTAGCAATATGCAGGGTCTTAGCCGATATTCGGAAACAAGGGTGTCCAAATAGAGGTTTCAAAGACTTTTGCGTGTCCAAAGTGTGGTACAAAGTACATACTACTAATAAATGAAACCCTATAAATTTACAGATTTGGCTTTTTTAGGCCAGTAACTGCTTTGTGTGTCTTGTAAAAGTGACACTACAGCTTCTACACCTTCTATCTTCTAAGAAAAGTCATCATCAGCAAATTCTGACATAAACTTTCGGGTGTCCAAACTGTCAAAAAACAGTGTTCTGCGTGTCCAAATGACACGTTGGACGCATAGGCGGCTAAGCCCCTGGCAATATGTATCTTACGCTTTTGGATCTTTGGTTAGATTTACTGTACCCCCATTTATGAAAAAGTTATAAACATTTTACTGCAGGGTGTTTGTTTGTTTGTTCAACGCCTTTCTGACAGTAACATTTCACAAAATGTTAAAACCACCATATTTTCTTGTAAAACCGTATTTTGAACTTCAATATTGTTTTTGATGAAACAATTAGACCTGTGAAGTCTGTGCCAATAGATACAGGATTGAATATTATGTTTTGGGGTGTTTTTCGTGAATTTTAAAATATGGTGATCTGTGATTCCGTAACATGTGAGTCTGTAACAGAAAAATATCCTTTTTTTTTACTTTTGAAAATGTTCAGATTGGGTCATTACCATGAAACTTCATAGAAAAAAGCATTTTAACATTAATTTAACTATGAGGGGCACACTTTTGAAAAATATATTTTCAAACAGTGTTTTTGTGGGGATTAAAGTTGGTGATTCCATAACAGTTACGGAATCACATATTTGCTTAATTGACTGGTTCAAGCCTATAGATGTCTTGAATATTCTTTAAATGGACTAGTTTCTTATCTTATCTTTAAGTATTAACTGATAGTTTCCATATTTAGAATTAGACACTGCGTACAATAGTTTGAAAAAAGAGTATCTGAAGTTCTAACGCATAGGTGATTTTGAGTAAGGTACAATTATTCAAATGTGTCATAGCACCAAACTACCTTTTTAAAACATTCACACAGTTTTAAAGTATAGTATGATAAAGCTGGCCTTCAGTGCATCTCACCCAGAGTTGGACACCCAATCCCTCAAAAATCACCCATCAGGACACTTAAGAAAATTGTGTAACACTTCAAAATTCCATTTCCAAACATATAATTGAATTGTTTTCACTCCAGTATGAATTCAGTGACTTTTTGTTTTCACTCCAGTATGAATTCAGTGACTTTTTAAGGCATTTATTTCACTAAGTACATGCATGTTCATGGTTGTAATGGGCCATATTAAGCTATTCAAAATGTTGGGGAAAGAATTTTAGAATATTGAATTCAATATATTTTCTCAAATTCAGGAAAACTTGCTCCCTCATTTGGCTGTTATCTTATAGAAATATCACATCTGAACCCTATTTGTTCCAGACTTTTGTAAAATAGTAGATTTTAAAGAATTTATAGCTGTGGTGGACAGGAAAGCTCTTCAACAGAGATTTTAGATACCTTCACAGAAATATAAATCCTTCTTCAAGTAAAGAAGAAAATTGAAGTTTAGCATATGGTCAATGTAGCCCAGGTTCCGAAGTCTCTTTTCATGCATATATTTCAAAATTTGATCACCTTCATAAAATTTTGGAGGAATTTATTCAGTGTTTCAGATTGAACTTATACACTGTTGCAGACAGGAAACTTTTGTCATAAGTGGAGAACGGGAAGGATTCAATACATAAAACATTTCTCAGAGATCAATCAGCTTCTTTCACACCTAACTCGGTGTTTCTATCCAGCCATCATGATGATTTAGGTTCAAAATGTGCCTATACATGTCACCTTTCAAATAAGACCACCCCCAAGTCTGTCCTCCTCAGCACTCCTTAGATATGGCTTATGAAAGTGAGTAAAAAACAGGCCTGAGTATAAAGCCCTGCAAATGACTTTTTCTTTATCAGCTGATAATCCAAACATGAATTTGCCCTGTCAAATCTGTGTAGTCAAGGAAGATAAGGAACCCCTGCAGTCACTTCCTGCCACTGATATCTCTCGACCAATCAGAAGGGGTACTCACTTTCATTAGCCATATCTGAGGAGGACTGACTTGAGGATGGTCTTATTTGAAAGGTGACACATATAGGCACATTTTGAACCTAAATCGGGGATCAGCCGTGGCCTAGTGGTTACGATGCCTGGCTCCCAAGCGTGAGTTTGCAGGTTCGAGTCTCCGCTGGATCCTCAAGAGGGTTGGCCTGGTCGCTATATAAATGTGCGGCATTGTGGGGGACTGTCTATGGTCCTTCTGCAACTGAAAGACCCTTTGGAACTATTCGTGAAGAGTAGGGAATTTCTTCCCGGTTCCGGGTTTCTATCTCGTCGTGATATGACCTCTGAGGTCATTTAAAACAGAGCCTCCCCTTTAGGTTCAAGAGCAAGCCCTAGATATTATGAACTTCCACAACATCTGCAGTAGCCCCCTCTCAGGTCCTCTGTCTTGAAGCTAACAAAATCAAAAATCTTGGTGCTGCCACCTATACTTAGACACTACTCCTGCCATCACCAAATTTATCAGACTAGGTTTGCTATTCCATTAGAAGAATGTCCAAATAAATAAAATTATCATTCAGTATCAATAGCAAACAGTATGTTTAACATACTCAGTATGCTACACGTGCTGATTTTTGCATCTTCCGAGTTGAACAAACTTCTGCATGATTATTTGGTGAAATAAGCACAAACGCTATAAAGCATCTTTTTTGGAACCCTTCAGGAATATTTTGGACCTAGTTTCACATTCCTAGCTCTTTGCATGATGATTAAATTAATGTTTTTGTGTAGACAAAAATCTTGAAAAATGACCGTTTTTATCCATTTTTCGGCCAGATTTTAGCCATTTTTAGCATAACACACAAGTTTTTGTTGAACCTAACCCAGGTATCTTAAATGACATCTCTAGTATATATGTACAAATTTTCATGAGCCTAGGTGGACAAAAAATATTTCTTTGATATAAATTACTTTTTTCCCTCAATTTTTCTAATTTTTGCCCCAAAAACACCTTAAACGACAAAATAGATCCTGCCATCCACCCATACAATATATGAAACATTGCTGCTAACCTTATATAAAAAGTTCTCTATCAATGAGGGTCATGTATTATGACATACTATTATAATAAGTGTAATATACGGTATGGCGCCAATGTTCATTAACTGTATATATCTCAAATTCAACAACCCCAGTACAGGATCATTAGGTCACATACAAAGTATACCAATATCATATTCTTACTAGGACACATCAGGGATATTTTTGGCCAAGTTTCATAATCCTAGCTCTTTCCAATAGGATTTTGTGGACATTTTTCTTTAACAAAATCTTGAAAACAGACTGTTTTCAGCCATTTTTCGCCATATTATATCAGTTTTTAGGTTAACGCTTAATATTTTGTTAAATCTAATTCTACCATCTCAAAGAGTATGTCCTCAAGCATATATGTACAAACTTTCATGAGCTTAGGTTGACAATAAATATTTTTTTGACGTTAATTACAAAAATCACTCATTTTAGTTCATTTTTTGCCCCAAAAACACCTTAAACGAAAAAAGAAATCCCGCCATCCACCCAAACCATATAGCCCATCCTCTGAAGATATGAGTTAGCATGGATGGCAGCTTGTAACAAATTTTGCCATCAAAAGTCAAATTTTTGGATTTGGCCGCCAGACTAGTATGTGTGATTACTACTGATTGCAGTAGGGTAAAATATATAAGTTGGTGTTACAATAAGTGTTTAGAGTCTTTTGAATTTCCCAACCGATCATCAGTCAAGCCAACCGACTATCATCAGTTATGCAACCAATTAACTAGTATGATTTTGCCAACCAATGCCTTGGTTGGGCCGTGGATTCTTACAACTTTTGCCTACTGGCAATCATCGTCCCACCAATAATTACAATATTGCCTAATGGAGCATTACTTAAGATTAAGAAAATCTGAACACCAAATGGCATTCATATTGGGTTGAAACATAGCTACTTCTCATGTGACATAAATCATTACGCAGCTATTAAAGATCTATCATATATCTAAATAAACAACCATGTTGGCATTTCAATTACCATCGCTACCTCCATATTGCAGCTTCGTCATGGCCATAAGTTAAGAAAATTTACTTACTATGTTATATAACATACTGCATCAATCATAAAACAAGAAGGGTAATTATGAAAACCCCTGATTGCATAGATTCCAGAAACAACCATCTGAAAGATTGATGGACCTGCCGCACAACTAACACATACATTAAATAATTAAGTTCAAGAGGTTGAGATATTTGTTTGCAAGTGTAGCCGTTTTGTAAAGATTCTCCACAGAAAGGCTACCAAAACATATATATCAATTCGATAAAACACTACTGCATCAACTATTAAACATCATGATGACTAATAAAACGTGCTAGATATAGGTGCCCTTCAGTTGTGGCTATTTAATCCTATTGTTTCTAAAAGTTGGGCTTCTAATTCATAGTTTAAGGTTCTTCTACTTGAGTGCTTTTTCAATTGGAAACATCGAAACACACACAATGCTTTTACCCTTGGAAACATCGAAACATACATGATACGTTTTTTAAACTGACAAAAAATCAATATAGAGAAAACAAGATGATAAACACATCAGTGGAGTAAAACACAGCCCAAGAACTATGTCATGCTGAAATGGTAATAATTCAACTCACAAAATATCATTTAACTTTCAAAATGTCGTTCAACTTGGTAAAGTATATCGTGCAACTTTCAAAATATAATGCAACTTTTAAAAATATATCATGCAACTCAGGAAGGATATATATATTTTGGGAACATGTATAATGACCTATAATAACGATATTTTAAAGGTTGCATGATATTTCATGAAGTCGCATTGATATCATATTCGCATACCAGAAAGAAGGTGTACTTGACATCAAACATGCAGTGCTATCTCCTAAATCATTTTGGAAGTGCATATTTGGAATTACATACAATTTTATAATTAAACATGTGCAACATAGAAAATTAAAGTGAGACATTTTCCATGCTTCGACATGGGATCCAAATCAATCAGACCTAGAATTACCTATGGAAATCTGCACGTGGTTGTGGCATTCAAAAACTAGTAACCAAGCCTACACGTTGTGGAAGTACACTTGATCTGAAACTAACAAGTGAACGAAATGAGTCAACAGGTTCCAAGTCATCCCTGGCATAAGCGATCATCGTATACCCTATGTGGAACTGAATGTCAATCTGACACGCGAGAGATAGATCCCAGGTAAAGATAAATCCTTGCAGGTAGGCGAACTCAGGGAGTTCAGGGATGGTAATCAGAAGACAGATGAAGAATTCAGAAGTCAAAAGTCAAAAGATTTCTCCCCATGGGTATGTCTATCTATCAAGAAATTGACCTGAAATAGAAGCAGAGCTTATAAAAGTAACAACAATACATGAATCAGAAACAGCAGAAAAGAGGTATCAATATATGTTCAGAGAAAATAAATGAAGCTTACTGGAAATGTGCAAAATTTGTAACACCGACAGAAAAGGTAGAATAAAACCCAAGGTGGCTCTAAATGATTTTGGACATTTATCAATCACCAATGCATGGACCGTTATAAAATCTACCCCTTGAAACAGGAAGAAAAGCTAATTTTCAAATGATCCCCTCATTCCTTTCAATAATAATAATATTTCAGCTTTAAATATGGTTACTCCGAAAATTAGATTTTAAGTATATTGCTTTATATGTAAACAAATAAGAGTTTGATACCAACACCATAAATGAGATATCAATTGATATAGAAAATGAATTTACAGATCTAATGTTAGATGAGTATGTGCTTTAGCGCTTTCAACTCGCACTGAACAGGATATAAAGTAGCGAATAAGGACGGCTATACACAATTATTTGTAACAAAGGAGAGGAAACCGAGTGGTTTGCATATATATGCCTGGAAGAAACTTCAGATCTGTTATCATCATTATGACAGTGTGAAGCTTTTCTGGATATGGTTGGCTGATACCTTTCAAGCAGTCTTCGCTTAACGATCACCTACCTAGCTTCCTGTATATCAGTTTTGTAGAGCAAACGGATCATTTGATATTCTGGGGAGGATATCATGTTTTGACAAGGTCCAACAAAATCTTTTCTACTCTTCAAGAGTAAGATGTTTCTGTTTTTTTTGTTCTCAAGGCAGAGATGGGAATTCTCAATGTTCAAGTTCAAAATATCTATTTCTTGCCTTTCAGGGTCTGACTATTTTGATATTTTTTTCTTGATTTTTATGATTATTTCCCCTAAAAAGAGAAATAATGCCCCACCCCGCTAGAATATCAATTTAGAAGCCCCTAATCTCTTTGAGCCTTTAATATCTTATTTGTTCACCTACATATCTCCCTCTTATCCGGGGTACTTGTCAACCTCAATATATATATAATTTTAATATGGGAGCCATGATGTCTCCAAAGGTCCATGTTCCTGATGTAAGATTTCTGAAAAATCCTTGAACGTGTGTCTGCGAAGACGTCTCAAAAAACTTCTTTGAAGCACCCCCTCATGTTCTTTTTTGAAACATTTCACTTTGCCTGAACCTCCTCTCCTGTTTGGGAACAGGTTATACGTTTTTGATGCAAAACTTTTTTTTCTATCCATGCTTGAATAATTATTTTGACCTTTTTGATGGGCTTTCTGAACTTATTCATGTTTTTGGGGAAGCCAAATGTAAAATGCCTCCTGGATCTTATGAGTATTACAAAGGTCTGGCCAACAATGCTGCATTGCTTCAGTAGAGAAACTATATGATAAAGAAAACATGCTATTTTCATCTTAGGAAGATAATGTTTAATTGATCATTGCCAACACCAGTGCTATACGGCTAGGTAAAGGCATACAATGTATGTGTATGAATGAGGTTATGTTTATACCTTCTCAAGGCCTTGGTCAGATGGGTATGTTGGTTGGGCCGTTGGGTTTGTTGTTTGTGGTAATCATTATCCCATTTGTACCTGGACCTCTCCTGCAATATTTTGGCTGGATGGAAACATACTTTTGAAGTAAATGTTAGGTATCTCTCTAGCTGTGTTTAGAACCTTTACTTTTTGTAAGTGTTATCATAGGTTTTCTGTAGTTTTGCAATTACTGTGTCATATTTTGTGTAAAGGTGCGGTCTATAAAGTGATATGTCTAATTTAGTACATGTTATTTGATTTAGCAAGAAACAAATAATTTATACATTAAAACTCTAAACTGATCAGTTATTAAGCAATCAATCCATAAAAAATACTGTGTTTTCATCATATTAACTATCTGTCAAATTTGAAAAAGAACAAAGTATTCCATACATACTGATTTGCAAAAACAAGAGGGGGGGGGGGGATTGACAGCAGGTTTGCATCTGCTTCCGTACGACTGCTACTCGTGAGCATTAGTAGGTTATAGTGGTTGTCGATACTCTGCAATTAATGGTCTCTAGGCATGACTTGATAAATGACTTTCTGCACCAGATGCGACATCCATTTCTTCTGATGTGTACTAAAACCACGTATATCCTCAAACAGTGGTTTCAATTGTTGTTAATGTCGATTTATATTGATTATTCTCAACAAAATAGGCCAATCTCATATGCCTCCTGCAGCGAACCCGTCCTAATATATGTTGAAGTAAACTCCTTCAGAAGGAAGGTAACATAAGTGTTCCAAAAGGCTCAACCACATTGTATCGTTTATAATTGAAATATATATATATATATATATATATATATATATATATATATATATATATATATATATATATATATATATATATATATATATATATATATATATATATATATATTTATACATATAGTTCTCTTTCGTCACGTTGCCACTTTCGGCATAGCAAGCTAGAAGAAAGAAAGTTCTGACACTAGGTGTATTGATGTCGGCTTTGGGAATGAAATATACAATGAAAATTTCCGTCTGAGACAGCAATGCTCTAACAGTATGGATACTTAATGTCTGCACAGTCGACCGGACGTCTCCCAGTGCCTGGTAGTACAAACACCCACTCATAACGTATCAAAATAATAAGCCATGCACATCGATGACCCATATAGCTTGCCAATCACAGCCACGTTCAGTAGTGAGGTGAAGGACATGTGGTCACATCCATGCCCTAGAAACTGGGTGGCAACTGGGTGTGTGGTCCTTTATCATGCCCGGTCTGCCCACGCATTTAGTGCAAGAATTATATGCCGGCACTGTAGAAAAAGGTTCTCTAACGAGCGAGTTATAGGAACGAACATTCCGACATAAGTTGTATTGCTTTCGGCTTTGGAATGAAAATATACATTGATAAGCTCCTGCTGGGACAGCAATACTCTTACAGCTGATATCAGTGCAAATAAATACACGGTATGACAGAGCATTTAGAACACACCCTCATCCGGGAGATCCAACTGGTCCGACTTATACCAAACTACAAAACACGTCTTAGCACACAGAGGTGGTTTAATACAGATACGATGATTTTTAGTACTTTGACTAAATCAATATGGAAATTGAATCCAACATGCTGATGTACAAAAACATAATCATATTTCATGGACCTCTTCTTAAAATTGGAAACTGAAATTCGTATTTTCACATAAAAGGAAAAGATGGATATTTTAGAGAAAATGCATCATTTCTCGATTCAACATAGATAACATGATAATCTGGTCAGTTATTCAAATTTCCAAATATTTGCAGATTAGCGTCCATCAGTGTCTGCTACCTGCATCACATTTATAACATAAAACCTCACTGAACTTGACATTTAAGCGTTCGCAAAAGGTTGCGTCATGGTGGGTAGAAGATAGCTCTCTGAGTTGAATATAATTAAGCTATGATAACCAGTTTTAACCCGTATGCTGCTGATGGCTAATTTGCCAAATACAAAATGATGAAAAAAAACAACAACCAAAAATGACTGAAGCCCTGGCACATGGGCTACCCAATAAATACCAACATGACAGGATTTAGATTGTTTTTCAAAAGCGTTGTGTTCTTGTGCTTTGGACGAAAGTATCCTCAGCATTGGAAGGGTTCAAGCTATTCACACGAGCAATAGGTTCTTAAGACAGTGGTAACCTGTACATGTACGTACTAATGAAAGATCCGCAGAGTTCGGTCCCATGTCTGCCGCACCATGAGTGAGGGTAGGTACGCATCGAAGCAGTGCTGTGTATATTAACTATACCTCCAGTTGGAAAAATCCTGGTGGACGATCAGTTGGAAAAATTGGACAGTCATCCGTCATCGCAGTATTACTTACCTGATACCAACCGCCCCACAGGGAAACGTTCACCGGATAGCAATGGTTGTTTATCGGTAAGTTGATTTAGTTAGTTTCCCTGTCATTATGACTTAGGGACCTACTTCTGATTGCTCGTTTGATAGCAACCGCCTCAAAAGGAAACGTTTACCGGATAGCAATGGTTGCTCATCGGTAAGTTGATTTAGTTAGTTTCCCTGTCATTATGACTTAGGGACCTACTCATGAATGCTAATTTGATAGCAACCGCCTCAAAAGGAAACGTTTACCGGATAGCAATGGTTGCTCATCGGTAAGTTGATTTAGTTAGTTTCTCTGCCGTTATTTAATTACTGGAGGAATTTACTTCAGATGGAATCCGTGCAAATAGACCAAACTCATAGCATGATTCTGATACTAGAAAATAAATCTAAACGGTGCTCCTCACATTATATAGATAAGATATAGGTAGAGTGCGTCAGGTGTGACAATGTGCGAATTCATTTATCACCTGTAATAGTAGTTATACTATCAGAAATCAGTAAAAAAGTTGCTAGGGTTTCGATACTGAACTACTGCAATAGCAACAATGCCAACCGATTCTCTCTCCGTCGTAAAGTTCGTCATTTCCCCTAAATTTTATAACCTAAAATGGTGTTCAAAATCGCCATTTTACGCAGGTTGATTGAATTTGAATTTCGATTATCGTAATTCTTTCTGCCATATGTAGGTGTGATCGTGACTAGCCATCTGTGAGTGGTGGGGGAAACTGTAGCACCCAGCGCAAACCACCGCCTAATGCCAAGTCACTGGCAACTTTCTCACATGCAGTTGATGGATTAGAAAATAAATAGTGGAAAGTTGGTAGAAAACTATTATTTACGACGACAATGAAACATATGTAGCCTAAACATTTTCTACTCTGAAAAGATCTTGAGATATGCTTCAAAAGCAAGATACTCTTCGCTGTTACTATGTCAAATTGAGAGCAATTTACGTCTGGTACCCAACTACCGATAATGCATATTTGACTGCAGTAATGATTTGGCCAAATACATTGTAGCGGAAAGAGCCAAAACACTTCATTACTTGAGTGCAAATCTTCGAGATGTTTTGTGATATTTAGTCTCTCACTCTGCTCAGTGATGGCTTATACAGTCAGTCAGTCTCATGCTGAGAAAAAGGGCACAGACATAAGTATATATAGAGATAAAGAAATGATCCTTTATTGACAAATTAGCCATATGAGACGCCTTAAGTACCCATTGTGATGTTCATGGAACTTCCGTAACGCCCCTCAGGTGGTCAAGTCAGGAATTAAACAAAGCCCCCAAGAAATCCTAGATCCGCCCCTGATTATCATATTGGTGTGAATCATGCAGTGCCAACATTTAATTCCTGCTCTAAATGCGAGGGCAACTTAGGCATAATACACAACCACACGCCCGATTGTCACCCAGTTTCCTGGGCATAAAGCATGGATGACCTCACAACTGAACGTAGCTTTGATTCACATGCTGCGTGGTCAATGATATGCTTGGCTTATTTTTTCATATGTTATCCATTGGTGTTTGTACAACCAGGCACTGTCCGACATACAGTCAACCAGTGCAGGAATTGAATGTCTGGATTGTAGGTGTATAAATGAAATCAGTGCAAGCCAGATAACGCCGCCAGAAAAGCCCAGTGTACCTTAGTGTTGTTACCCAGTGTTCATTGCTCGGAACGACGTCTATACTAGGACGCACGCACGACAATCGCCGTGAAGTTGATCGATTTCCGAATGCACATTTTCCTGCCACACCGGTGTCCGATTATTGTATGATTCCGAAATCGGCTCCGATTGTGCTAGTTTTTAAAATCAGAACTGGACGTTCCGATTTTGAAAATAGACATATTTGCTGTCACACCGCACTCCGTTGTGATGCCCC
Source organism: Maea johnstoni (assembly GCA_963942565.1). Classification (NCBI taxonomy): domain Eukaryota; kingdom Metazoa; phylum Annelida; class Polychaeta; order Spionida; family Magelonidae; genus Maea; species Maea johnstoni. The sequence continues at coordinate 40,678,654 of OZ012689.1, read as the reverse complement.
AGCCAGGCCCCTATCACACCGGAGTCCGACTATAGCAGCGTTCGATTCCAAAATCGGCTCCGATTGTGCTTATTCTAAAATAGGATCTAGACGATCAAATTTCTGAAAATATACATATTTACAGTCACACCGCACGACTCATTGTACGATGTTCAATGTCGATTTTATTGCTCGATAATCGCAAGTCAATAATTTATTTCTTGCAATCATCTCACGATAATCACAAGACATTCCTACAGCTAGTCTAAATACCTGACTTGCGTCCAATATGTAGGGCCGACATTTGTATAAATGTGGTACGATAATCACAACTCAACAAACTGCTTTGCGACTTTTCAAACAGAATAGGATCACAAACCAGTACTGACATTTTTAGATGGTTCCGATTCCGTTTTTGGTCTTGGAATTGGATCCATCTGTCGCACGATAATATTAGTTATCCTCCTTGTAAAAAAGGGATAAACGGCCTGGTATCTGCGTGAAGCCAGTCATATCGCATGATGCGGAGGCCGAGTGCGATACGGCTGGCTGAACGCAGATACCAGGCCGTATCCTTTTTTTACAAGGAGGATAACGAATTTAACATCAGCACCCCCTCCCCCACGTCTCCCAACATGATACTTGCAAATTTCACAATGGGTAAAATTAACATTATGCAGAGTTGAGACAAAAAGTACGTTCATCTATACACAACTTAGTGCTCCAAAGGGGTTTGCCAAGTTTGGATGGCAAATTCGAGCGATTTGTCACAAAGAAAATGAAAAAAGCGGTTGCCAAACTCGAGTCCGACAGGCTATATAGCAACGAAGATTTTCGTCACACCTGACGCCGACCAAACGGCAATTATTTCTCCTATGATCAGAAAATACTTGACTGCAGAATCAACTAAAGGTGCTGTCATATCCCTGGTAACCTCAAGATTCGACTACTGCAATGGACTTCTCTGTGGAATACCTGAAGACCTAATATGTAAGCTCCAGAGAGTACAAAATAATGCCGCCAGGGTGATCACACTCACAAAGAAGTATGACCATATCACTCCAGTACTAAAGGAACTTCACTGGTTACCAGTCAGGAAGAGAATTGAATTCAAGATTCTTCTCCTGGCGTACAAGTGTTTGCATGGAACTGCACCCTCTTACCTGAGGGAAATGCTGAAAGAGTATGTCCCACCACGGACACTGAGATCAACATCCAAGAACTTACTCTGCGAGCCGAGAACCAACATGAAAACCTACGGTGACAGATCATTTAGTGCCTGTGCCCCAAAACTATGGAATCAGCTCCCAAATAATATTCGGGCAGCTGGGAGTGTGGCAATCTTCAAACGACAATTGAAAACACATCTGTTCAAAGATGTATTTATCAAATAACTATGTGGATATCAACATCTATCCTCTGACAATGAATGTAATGCGCCTTTGAGCATGTTTATATGGAAAGGGCGCAATATCAAATGACAATATTATTATTATTATTATGTATGTGCAACATACCAACCTAAATCCATCTTAATTACTTTCTGCCATCTTTATTTCCATGTATACACCATGTTGGCAGACTAACATGCGCAAAGTGTTTTAAACGCCAAAAGAATCGAGTCAGGCGGCGATGTGAAGAAGAATGTCCGCCATTTTATTTTTCGTCGTCAAGGGATCAAAACGAGGCTGTGACCTGTAAACTTGGGGGCCAAACCCATAGTTACCATGGGATTATGCTGCTGTGAGGTGTGTTTTGGGATGAGGCTTTTAACTCGCTTGCAATGGTACTCATCACCTTAAAGACAAATGAATTGTCTTTAAAGACAAATGAATTGTCTTTAAAGACAAATAGTGCTTTTCTGCAAGAACGGCGTTCCATAGAGAAGCAATGAAATACAATCCAGTACCCAACAGCAATTGACCAATCAGCTGCGAGTAACACAGTGGAGCTGATGATAAGTATGATTATCGGGTGCTGTCTGCCGATTTTGAAATCATGTCGGACTCCGGTGTGACAGGGGCATTTATTCGCTCGTAAGACTTATTCTTTTGCACAGTATTGTTGGAACAAAGGGTTGATTCGGTACATTCATGTTTCGCTCGCCACCAGGACAAGTTGTAAACATTATCTAAATACCTTATGTCCATGCATTGCTCGATCGAAGGAAACCACAGTATCCAGCGAAAATCAGCGCCTAACCAAATGCCACTCATTACAAGAAATGTGTACATAGCATACCATCGGGACGACCCTACTTTCCGAGTCACAGCGGTGGTTGGTGGCTGGTCATCCAGATAATTCAGTGCCTGCATTTAATTCCTGCACTAAATATGTTGGCAGACAGGGCATAATGCACGACTGCACGCCATACCCAGATTCTGGGTATGGATGCGATCACGGGTCCCTGACTTCACAACTGAACGAAGCTTTGATTCGCAAGTCACATGGTTTATTGATGTACATGGCTTATTTTCTGACATGTTAACCATATGTGTGTGTTCAACCAGTAACTGGCAGACGTCCCGTCGACTGGTGCACGAATTAAATGTCTGTACTGTAGCTCCCACCTAAATACTATGCATCCGGACGTGCAGTTGTCATCTATGTAGGTCAACTGCGGTAAGCTGTTCAGAGGGGGTGTTCCAGAAGAAGGAACAGTCTCACAGATTTCCACTTGTAGAATGATATTGAGTATAAAAGCAGTTTTATTGGAAATGACTATTTAGGTAAGGAAGTATATAATACACCGGCTCGCAGCTTAATATAGGAGTTTTAGCATGCTCTTGAGGGTTGAAAGTTGTATCTAGTGACTTTCAAAGGTTCTATGTGACCATATCCTGTCAACTTAACAACTTTCTCACAAAGTGATGATAGCCGAAATAGAAAAAAAATACAGACTGATAAAATGTTTTACAAATCTCCAGCAAGATGTTTAAATATCAATACATTAATAGGTCCATTTTTCAACGAAAGTTGACAACAAACCTCAAACTTGAAAATTGTTTACAGATGCTACAAGATACAAATGATATCAAAAGGTTACATACTAAATTTCATTACAAAATTCCCTGAAAAACAAGGAGAGTTTACATTTGGGCAAAGCACTAACCGAGTTGATACATATAACTCCATCTAAAGAACTTTAGATGAAACTATGATAAGTGAACTGCTTTACTTGATAAAATATACCTGGAAATAGCCTTTTAACAACACAAACTACAATAAGCATACGCGAAGCATTCTATTTTCATCCACTGCTTTGACCGCTTTGGGAACACTCAAAATGTTCCATGAATAACTTCTGAGCAAAAGCGTTACTAGTGAAATATACAGGGCTCAGGTATAAGGAGTTTAAGGGAAATCGACTGGTTGTGAATTTGCCTATCATATTATGATATACAGACGTTCTTCTTATCTTCAAATTCACCCCGCTGTGGTATTCTAAGAAATTACAAGCATGCAGGTGTATGCGTTTGAAAAAGGAACGGAGGAACATAATTTGTTTATCTGATAGTTAAGAACCAGTAGAGTGCATGCAATTGTACTATATTCCTGCAGACTTAAGCTTCCAATTCCACCCCTTCTGGTGCATCATTGGTTTCTGGACGACGATGACGCCATATGTTTTGGGATCGGAGAGACTGCATGAAGGGTTGCTGCAATACAATGAAAATCAATTCTTAACTTATTTATCAATAAGCAACACCTTTTTCACTGCGGAAGGCATAAGTATGTCCTTTCGAACGATAATAGGAAAGCAGGCGCACATGGTAGATATGGATTATAAAAATGATTCATTTGACACTATTTCGCAACTAAGGATTTTTAACACGAACATCATGTTCAAAAATGATTTGCCAGTAAACTGTTAATGGGCAGCAATAAGATTTGACTTGTCGTTGGATGAATGAATACTGTAGAAAAGGAAATTAAATTTAGTTTATTCTGCCGAACTTTTCCGAGTGGGGTCAGTTCGGTATAATGAAAATCGGATATATTATTCTTGTCATTAGAATATTAACCTTCAGTATTGGCTATTCGGAATAAAAAATCTCGGGCAAAATCCAAATTCACAAATTCGGTTAATTTTCACCTCGGATTAATTTCCTATTCTACAGTATGATACAATAGTCAAATGATTGTGATTGGTCAGAACTAGAACATGTCTTTTCAACAAATTTGAGTTTTATAAAAAAAAATGATATGAAATATTCTGTATTGTTATTAAGAAAAACATGGATGGCAAAACCAAAGAGGTTTTCAGCTGAAAAATAAAGAAGAAATATACTTGCAGGTTACTCTTCAATCCAATAGCTTGACCCTGGCTTTTTAAAGTACTGTTGGTTCTACTAGTATATGATGAACCCAGACAACACAGAGCGTGCTGACCTATATTACACATCTGTCCCTCGACAAGATTATCTTAGCCTTTAAAAAATACAAAATAAGCGCCCTTCCTTGTTGTATTCTTATATTCTATGGCCCTTCTTGTAAATGAATGAAAAATTCCCCACTGCTTTTGGCCATTGGGTGCTACCCCATTGCTTCTGCATGTTCACCGACTTGGATCGATTATCCGTTAAGCAAAAGCAACCCATGTGACTCGGGGTTAGGCGGTGGTTTTCCCTGGGTCCTCCGGTTGAGTCTACCACTCACAACTTGCTAGTCACGACTTTTCTGGAATGTGGCTGTAGAGGTGGCGATAAATGAGATCCCAATTATTCTATTAACCCTTATGCTGCTGGTGGATAATTTGTTCAATACAAAATGATGCAAAAACCTAAAAATTACCTGAAACCCTGTCAAATGGGTACTCATCTGAGAGTGCTCAGTGAGAGCTTTCCTATGAATACAAACGTGACAGGGTTTAGAAAAATCGAAAATCTTTGCATCTTTGCGCTCTGGACAAAAATGGCCTCAGCATTGGAAGGGTCAAACAAACAGCATGGACAGCGACCATTTTCTTAGTAAGGACGAATTCAATAGGGACTGCTTTACCTTATCTCTACGTGACTGCTGCAGAGCTCTGACAAGGATGGTGAGTAGAGCCACGATAATAGCCAACACTACACCGACTACGGCACACATGAACAGTCCAGTGAAATTCCTCAGGCCCAACGCACTGACCGATCTCTCCGTCTTACCCTGAAAAATATCAAAAGTAAGAAAATCATAATTACCAAAAGCAAAGTGGGCTCTTACAGTGTCAAGACTGAAGTTTACAATGCAGACATTTAATTCCTGCACCAATCGACCGGACGTCTGCCCTTGCCTGGTTGTACAAACACCCATGGAATACACATCAAAATGATCAGCCAAGCACTTATAGAGTGTAAAGAGTTCTTTTAGGGAGGCCCCCTTTCATTATGTAGCACAGTGCCAGGCAATGCTATTCCAAAAGTGCTTTCTGTAATTAACTGTGTATAATTGCACCTTTCATTATTCATACATGTATGTGGCTCGTGGAGTTATTTTCATTGACTCAGTTTTTCTGCTACCAGCTGCATTTATTTGAGAATTGAGCCTGAATGGTTTGCTGGTGAGGAATATCTCAGGAATCACAAAAGCAGGGATAAGATGGGGGATATAAAAACCGAAAAAGTCATTCGTTTTTTTCTGGAATATTCTACTGACGCTTGCAGCACACAAACACTCAGCAGACAAACACTCATATAATTATTAGAGCTCTGTGAACCCTATGGGAACTAATGGAAAACTAAAAAAGCCACCAAAACATCTTTGATTCATATGAACAATACATACAGCTAGTGAGATAGATAGATAGTCTCGTACACAATACCACCATTAATAAACTTACCTCCCGCTCATTAGAGCGGCAAGAGCCTTTTTCAAACCACCATTTACTGTAGAGCTTTTGTAACGTACCAGATTCACGAAGTTCAAGTATTGCCAGGTTTATTCTATCTCTGAAGTATACAAAGAATGCACTAAAAGATGAACATTTTGCCAATAGAAATGCACATGATATTATTCTCCGTGTTTTTTTAGTACTTAGGACCATCCTCGGTTGTTTTTAAGATACCGACCTATGCTCAGTTAAAGGACATGCCAATACAGTATGCGATTCATGCTTGTGTAAATGTTTGTCATTATAATCAAGTACATGTATGTTCTCTCTTTGGTCAGACCTGAACTGCCTTGCTTAAGGTCAAAATTACTATGTTTACATTATGTAAATCTTAAATCTGGCTGATAAGCAAATGCCTTTAAATGTATTCCCCCGTGAAAACATTCTAGTGTGAGACTACAGAATGTTAGAAGTGACAATAAAATTGTCACAATAAAAGGGCATGAACAACAAACTTCTCTTTGCGTATATTCATCATCCACGTGCTTAAATCAGTATTTACATTTTGCTTGCGGGCATTTAATGCAGTTAATGCCAGCTACAAATCAGCTTTGAAATTCGTCTTTTATGAAAAAAGGGAATGGTCGCGCTGAATAACAACAAATGTATTCTTCAAGATAAAGAAAATACCTGCAAACATTACTTATGACATTCTAAGGAGTGGTTTGAGCCGTCGCCATCATAATTTACGTTCTAAACTTCCAATACTCAAGGCCACAAAAAGTGTCAATTTCACAGCTAGCATCCGCTCTTGAGAGAATTTTGGTTGGGATATCATCATTTCATATATATATATATATATATATATATATATATATATATATATATATATATATATATATATATATATATATATATATATATATATATACATATATATACATATATATATATATATATACATATACATATAGATCTATATATACATATATATATATATATATATATATATATATATACATATATATATACATATATATATACATATATATATATATATACATATATATATATATACATATATATATATATATATATATATATATATATATATATATATATATGTATATATATATATGTATATATATATATATATATGTATATATATGTATATATATATATATAAATATATATATATATATATATATATATATATATATATATATATATATATATATATATATATATATATATATATTTATATATATATACATATATATATATACATATATATATGTATGGTCAGTGGTACACTTAATAATTCAAATTTCTATAGTTTCAAATCGTATTGGATATTTGGAATTTTGGGTAAATTTTCGAAGTTTCAAACTTCGATACCGTATTAGAAATTTGAAACTTTGGTTAAAGTTTCAAAGTTTCAAACTTCCATACTTTCAAATATACAAACTTTCAAACTTCCAAATCGTGTTGGAAGTTTGTAGCTTCGGCCAAAGTTTCAAAGTTTCAAACTCCCCTACTTTCAAATATCCAAACTTTCAAACTTTCAAAACGTGTTGGAAATTTTGAAAGTGTGACATGGAACGTTTAATAATATAAAATGTGAAACTTTCAAATATACGGTGATCGGGCAGCTAATAAAAGCTGCCTTGAGTTGCAAACGCGACCCATATTTTGTCAATGTAATTGTTTATCATCAAGACGCTGTTCTCATTAAGGATATGAAATACACATTTCTTAATTTCCTATATCTTCAAATATTGCAATTATGGTTATTGAGTATGCCTAAACTGTCATTAAAGTGTAACTCCACCTTCAAAATTAAAAAAGATATGTTGTAGAGCTCATGTTTGTTCAGAGGGAACCTAATTAGTGATGTTAATTAGATGCGTGTGATGTCATTTGGTGACATCCTGTAACACCTGAGCCAAGTGAGGGAGCTTAGGGGCTAGCTCTAGTGGCTAGGGTCTGACACTTAGATTTCAGGCTAGGGGCCCAAAAAGGTCTTTTGACAAAAAATGATTGGCCAATGATAGGATTCCTGGTTATTATACATACTATTTTGGGCCCCTATTTTGAAAAATCTAGGAGCCCATAGCAAAATCTGATGGCTTATGCCCCTTGGAAAGTGGAACCCTGAGACTGTGGACAGCTCAAAACTTGAGTGCAAAGATTGTGAATTGTCAAGCTTTTGTATGCAACAATGATTCTCCAAATAAGTGCAAATACCAGTGAAAACATGATCAATATACGGTGTGAAACGGCAAAGATATGATCAATATATGGTCTGTGACAGCCCCACATTTAAAGGTAAGGAACATTTAGATTAAGTGGGGGGAAGTTCAGGTTCTGAATGCCAGAAAATGATGTACACTGACTTCCCCCTTCCAATAATTTTCAAAAAAAGGGGGTGTATGCGTAATCGGAAGAATACACTAATAATAATAGTTTTCTGTCATACAATAACAAAATTCAAAATGTGTTATATTTGCTGTATTTCTCTGTAAATTATAGGCATTAGTTTAGGAGATAAGCGTTAGCATTCTGTAAAATCTCCTCAGTCTGACACATCTTCATTTTCAGAATATACTGGTCCGAATGTGTATGGTTGAATACCAAGGAGGTTTTCCATAACTGCCTATAAATCCACTAAGAATGAGGCACACTTATGGATATTGTCCCCACGTTTGTCTCTGCTTAAATGAATAAAATCCTTTACTTGTGGCAAATGAGTAATCTAGTTAATAGCTTTTATCAGGGAGCTTCCATACGGGGAGATGTAACGTCCTGGCGCCCCATTGGCTTACTATAGAGAGGGGAGCGGTGACGCCAGATCTCCTACCTTCGCGGGATTTCGGGTGAGATTTGAAACTGCCATGATTCTCAGCTGCTGTGATGGTGGTCTGTGATTATAGGAGCAGTGCAATCACTGCATAATCAATGGATTTACCCTTCCCTGACATTTGGCACTTGCGGACATGAAGGTGAGTACCGTTTGAATACCTTATTCAATACAATACAAGTAAATATAATTGCAATTAACGAATGTTTGATGTAAGTGGACTGAACTCGGAAGATCGCCTGCTCTGCTGTGACGGGTTGTAGAATGAACTTCTGATTCTCCAAATTCGCTCCTCATTTGTACTTATGGAGCTCAGAAACCAACAACTCTTTGTTGGTATAAACCAGCAGATATGATAAAAAAGGAATCAATCCAACCCGAGAGCGTATTTTAAGGTACTGTTTAAAAACGTAAATTCATAATTCGAAAAATTTTCTGAGCCCATTCTCGTAGAAATGCAATGGTATTATTTGTTCAGCCATTTTGTTTTCTGAATGGTGCATTGATGGATAAAAGTATATTTTCTTTATTTCAAGTTCTCATTACCTTAAGGAATATAGCTCAAGAGAGAGACCTATGTTTCTTCTATTCAGTAATTGTTGTATCTTTGGCCGACTTGACTAAATTGCTACTTTTAATAGGCCAAAAGCTCTGACACTTGAAGGTGACATGTGATATTGAGGGCTAGTTAAATACCCTACCCCAAAAGGTACCTTACAGCAGTATAATCATATAACAAGGTGTATCTCCAGATTCTTGAGTGTAATTAGGTACAGATTAGGTACAGATTTTGCATCTGTAAATACTACAAACACAATGCTAAGGGTGCTTTATTAATACTGTATACAGTTACTGTCTACTGTTTAATAAGTTACTGTTTAAGGTTGAAAACCCTCTAAACCCTGTGATGTTGCCATTCATTGGATGGCTCTAGCTCAGTACTCTGAGATGAGTTTCAATATGCCAGGGTTACAGTTAATCTGTTATGGTTTTTGCATCATTTCCTTTAGGCCATTTTAGCTTAACCCTTTCAATGCTGAGTCTGCTTTTGTCCTAAACCAATATGACACAAAGATTTTTGAAAACCATCTAATTCTAAACCCTGTCATGTTTGTGTTCATTGGATAGCTGTAGATGAGTAGTCTCAGGTGAGTACCCTTGTGTCAGGTTTCAAGTATCTGCAGAATATTTATATCACTTTTTACTGGCTAAAGTAAACACCATCAACATAAATGGTTTAATTTACTGCGAGGGATTAATCTATTTCCACATGTTGAAATTTTCATTTATGAGACGCTAGATTTTCTACTTGATAAATCAAACGCCAAGCTAATGACATATGTCTAAGCCTTAAAATCAAGTTGTTTGTTTCCTGTAACCCTACCCTAACAGGTTTTTACTCCAGAAAATCCCAACCCTCAAGTTTTTTGCCCTTTCATCTCTGAATCAACATAAAACATGCATAACACAACATAATCAATACAAGGTTTATTAACTGATTCTCGAGTGTTATCGGGTAAAGAATACTGTAGCCAACTGTCCTACTCCGTTGTCAACCCATATTCTATTTGAGTTAAAAACTTACATATTTACACTTGAATGACATAATCTCATTACTTTTATCAGCGAAAGAATACTGCAGGTTTATTATCCAAGTAACTAAGGGATATCATTGACTGGTAACATTAATCACTTCCTATACAAACCAAGGTTAATGGTATACCCCAGACAATGTGGATTCTTCTGTTCTTCCTCCACTACCCCCTCACATTATCTACCCTGATTGTTCAGGGAGGAAGGAAAGGCTTGGTGGAAATTGCATTTACCCTGATTGACTGAATAGGTGGCTTCAGGATTAGGGATGTAGGCATGATTGGAGACCTGTACACTTTCCAATTGACCAGGAGATAATTCCTCAAACAGGATATCCATTTAGGCCCATCTCTGTCTGACACAAATCAGCCCATTGTCTTCTGAAGGCCTGACATTTAACAAAAGACATGAACTAATTGCAATATTGCACCAGTTTCCTAGCCATGTGTCCAGGGCGCCTGTAGACACCCAACTTTGAATAACAGAGCCTGTTATGCATTAGTGTCTCAAAAATAACACAATAGAGATGTTAATCCTGTAAGATGGGGAAACTTAAAATACAACAATACACAACACCCCTTCCTCCAGTATCTGGGTTATTTATGTACCTGCTCAAACAGGAACAATTTTTCAAGCCAGATCAATATCCGCACCCTCTCTCAAATATCACATGTGTAAACCTATTGTCTGTGATATGATTAGGCAACACACCAGAGCAAGCACTCGGGCAGTGACAGCTAGCAGTGATAAGATGTAGGGCATCGCACATGCTCAGTTGTGTAGAAGTATACAGATAAGAGCTCATTTGCATAACAACAGTGCTAGGCTGCTGAAGAGGCTACCTGCTGCTGGTATCATCTCCCCTATGATAAAAGCCCCCTGCTTTTATGAATAAGAACTAAAACATTGTCACAATATAATTGGAAGATGGTTCCTTGGCTATCTGGTTTCATAATTGTACTTTATATACTTGTGTTTTCCTAACAGTAACTAACTAGTCTGACTGCAATTTGAAATAATTGAGGATGTTTATTGCAGACAGGACTAGATAGAAAAATTGATTGATAGAAAGTAGATAGACAGAAATACAGACAGACAGACAGACAGGTAGATAGATGATATAAATTGATAGATATCTACCTATCCACAAGAGTGGTCGGGCAAGTCGGGAACAAATAAAGTTCTATTTACCCTCCCCAAAAGACGGTCTTGAAATTAGAATTCTTTATTGGCTCTTTCAGACTTGGTCCATCATATCCACACGAGTTTCACATAAATTCCAGTTCCGCATTTTAGAAGCTGCCGTTTCTAATAATAGATTATACAAGTGGGTCGATCCACTATCCTTGCTGCCCTGCGAAAATTATCCTTTGTTCTTATAAATGGCAATTTCCTTTGAAAAGTAATATTTGATATTATTTTGATATTGTTGATATTTTAAAATGTATTATATATTAACATAACATTGTAACAGAACTACTTGCGTATCGCTAGGAAAGGTTTGGAAATTTGATTTATTAAGTGTGCCACTCTGCGGCTTTTCTAAACAGGCAATAGTATAAATGTGTAAAGAGTTTTGGAAGTTTGAAAGTATGGACATACGGTTATAATATCATATATTCAAACCCGTTTGAAAGTACGGAAGTTTGGATATTTGGAAGTTTGAAAGCTTGAAAATACAGATATTTGAAAATTTGAATATTTGAAAGTTTAAATTATTAAGTGTACCACTGACCATGTATATATATATATATATATATATATATATATATATATATATATATATATATATATATACATACATATATATATATATATATACATATATATATATATATATATATATATATATATATATATATATATATATATATATATATATATATATATATATATATATATATATATATATATATATTGAAACAGGTCATGACGTCATGGTCCGGACAACAAAGGACTGACGTCATGAGAAAGACACACAACATAGGGCCTGCCGTTCTTCAACAATAGACTAACAATAGACCAACAATAAAAGGTGTGATATGGTTTGATATGGGTTTTTTTCACTTGATATGTGTTTTTTTCACTTGATATGGGTTTTTTTCACTCCTCAACATTTTATATCATTTTTACCACATGGCCACAACAATGGGAATATAAGGCAAGCATGTGATAAATATATATATACATATATATATATATATATATATATATATATATAATAAATATATATATACATATATATATATATATATATATATATATATATATATATATATATATATATATATATATATATATATATATATATATATATGCATATATATATATATATATATATATATATATATATATATATGTATATATATATATATATATATATATATATATATATATATATATATATATATATATAGATAGATAGATAGATAGATAGATAGATAGATAGATAGATAGATAGATAGATATAGATATTAATCACCTGCTCTGCTATGATTCGTGATGCTGATTGGTCAATAGGTGTTACATCTCGAACCGTTAATAATAATAATAATAATAATAATAATAATAATTGGAATTTATATAGCGCCTTTTCCATTCATAAAATGTTCAAAAACGCTGCACATTGTCATAGTTTGAGTAATAGTCCACAACGCCTCAATGGGCGAGCCTGGAAAGGTGTGTTTTGAGACACTTCTTGAAGGCCTGACACGATGTAGAATCCTTCAGGTGTTGTGGAAGCGCATTCCATAATCTCGGTGCACTAATGGAGAAAGCGCGATCTCCAAATTTGAGTCTAGTCCGAGGCTCGTCCAGAAGGCCCTTTGCTTCTGATCGTAGATGGCGTCCGGGTTTATAAGGCACGAGCAGCTCCTTGATGTACTTAGGTGCAAGTCCGTTAAGCGCCTTGTATACCAGCAGTAGGACCTTCAATTGGATGCGGAATTTGATTGGTAGCCAGTGAAGCTTGATGAGAACAGGTGTGATATGTTCATACTTCCTGGTTCTCGATACTATCCTTGCTGCACTGTTTTGTAGTCGCTGCAGCTTTGCAATCAAATCCTGTTGTATTCCAATTAGGAGAGCATTGCAGTAATCCAAGCGAGACATCACCAGTGACTGCATCACTGTTTTTGTGGCATCTTCTGTTAACACACGTCTCGCTTTTCCAATATTTCTCAGGTGAAAGCTAGATTTTTTGACAACACTTTTGACATGGGGTGCCATGATCAGTTGAGAGTCAAACATAGCTCCCAGATTCTGCACAGGCTCAGATGCCACAGACACATCAGTCCCCGCTACAGAGAGTGACTTAATGTTCAGTTCAGCTAGGTGTTTCTTAGAGCCGAATAGAATGATTTCAGTCTTGTCATTGTTGAGTTTCAGTTTGTTCTGAGACATCCAGACACTAATGTCACACAAACATTTCTCAAGATTTAGGATTTCACGTTTGACTATTGCGTTATCACTTGTCTTTTTGAATGATAAGCAGAGCTGGGTGTCATCAGCATAGCCATGATTGTTCAGACCGTAGGATCGGATTAGCTGTGCCAGAGGTATGATGTATATTAGGAACAATAGTGCACCCAACACAGATCCCTGTGGTACAGACCACAGGATTTCCTGATTTTCGGAGAAGTCATCATTGATTTTAATCCTCTGTTTCCTGCCCAACAGGTACGATTTGAACCACTGTAGAGCAGATCCTTTAACTCCAAGAACTGACTCCATCCAAGATAGAAGGATGGAGTGATCGATTGTATCGAAAGCAGCGCTAAGATCGAGTAACACAAGGATCGCAGCCCCACCCTGATCGAGAGTGCGAAGGATGTCGTTCTGTACCCGCACAAGTGCAGTCTCAGTGCTATGACATGCTCTGTATGCCGACTGCATGGGTTCATGTAGCTGATTGATAGTCATGTAATTTGTAAGCCTTGCAGCAACTACCCTTTCCAATACTTTTGACAAGAATGATAAGTTGCTTACAGGACGATAGTTCTTGAGCACCTCCAGGTCAACCGTTCACCCATTGCAGATTCAATACCACACGGCAGAATTCAATACCAGCACTCTGAGGACAAATTTAATTTGATATCACCACTCTGACAGGCTAGAGGTCACCAGGATTTACCAAAACAAATAAAGAAAGAAAAAAATAAAAAATAATAATGAAATATGAAATAAAAAAATATATATTTAAAAAAAAAAAGATATGAAATAACAAAAAAAACTTAAAAAGAATTTTAAAATTTTTTTTAAAAAATTAAAAAAAAAATAAAAAAATAGGAAATGAAAAAAAAAATTGAATAAAAATTTTAAAAAATATATGAAATGGAAAAAAAATAATAAAAAGTTTTTAAAAAGTTTTTAAAAAATTTTTAAGAAAAAATGAAAAAAAAATTGATTTTTTTAAAAATTAAACAAATGATAATTTAAAAATACATAAATAGATAAAAAAAGAATTAAAACAAAAATTTGAACTTTTTCTTTGAATTAACATTTTTTTTCAGCCAGCTGTATCGTATGAGATGTATTTGTTCTTTTTACTTAACATAAACGAGCAGGTGATAAATTAGTTACGCCCTGTTGGAAAGTGCGGTACAGCCTGCTATCCACCCGCATTCATCCATATCCCACCAGGCGTTGGATATGGATGACTTCAGGTGAATATCAGGCCGTACCACACTTTCCAACAGGGTGTAACTAATAATAATAATAATAATAATAAAATTATATATAAATATATATATTTATATATATATATATATATATATATATATATATATATATATATATATATATATATATATATATATATATATATATATATATATATATATATATATATATATATAATATTAGTTACGCCCTGTTGGAAAGTTCAATCCGGCCTGATATCCAACCGAAGTCATCTAGATGACTGAGGGCGGATAGGAGGCCCGATTGAACTTTCAAACAGGGCGTAACGAATTTATCATCTGCTCGTTTATGCTAAGAAAAACAAAACAAATACATCTCATAAAATTTTTAAAGAACTTTGGAGGTCAGAACGAGGCTGGTGGCCAAGTGGTAATATTTAATTCTGGCGTTGGATATTGAATCTACAATGTATGGACGGCTCCAGATCTAACACCTATTGACCAATCAGCATAGAGAATAACAGCAGAGCAGGTGATATATATTTATATATATATATATATATATATATATATACATATATATATATATATATATATATATATATATATATATATATATATATATATATATATATATATATATATATATGTGTGTGTGTATATGTATGTATGTGTGTATGAATCTCGAGCTGTCAACATTCTATTATGGTGACCTCAAGGGCACAAAAGGCACGGCCCTTTGAGATTTTCCTTGTTACCTTGCTCCCGAACGACATGGCTGTCTGCTTTAGCCATGCAGATTCCTTCGAGATAGACCATTTTGACCAAAATTTCCATCTCTTTTTTTTGGGTGAAAGTGAAAAAAGATACAGTCTCCGAAGCCACTATTTTAGAATATGACAGATATGAACCCCGTCTAGGTGCAAGGTCATGTCACAGCTACCTTGAATTCTGACAGGACCTGAAAATCAGCATTAACTTTGCAAACCACGTGCTGTTAGTAATTTTGAGGCTTTTGGGAACATTCAAAAATGTTTTTAAAATACTCATTGTGCAGATCCCCTGTTTGGGTCGGACCTTGCACCTCACCAAAGACATGAAGGATCATTTTCAAGTAAAGGGTGATTCTTGACATTTTGCCAAAAAACGAAACACAACCAGATATGTTCTTTAAAGGTGCCACATTATATCAAAATAGTCACTTACTGATAAGTTCACCATTATTCGGCAACTATGAGATGTAACCTTTACAACAACATTAGTGCCGTTGTCTTAATTAAACTCAGTTTTCAGATATTCAGATTATACAAATGACCCGTGTATTGGGTAGGGTTCTACCTTAACTTGGAGCCTAAAGGTGTAGCTATACCGTGACCGCGTGGATCCACATTGCCCCCAACTTTCATTAGCTCACAGATGCGCGCAGAGAAATAATCCGCATTTGTCATTTCCGTCAAAAAAGCATAGCCTCCTTTTCTCGCCTTCTCTACACCATAATCAGTACTATACACAAAGACATCAGGGTGCCCATTCATAACTTGCCACATCCTTTGGTAAACCGCAACCCTAGACGACTGAAATACAAATAGAAAAATCTGCTTTTTAACCTGGTAAAAACTGTCAATTCTTGAAAAGCATAACGCACACACTGGTCTATGTACGTACGTATGCGAGTATATATGTAATAAGTGTGTATTTATACAAGGAAGGATATATGTATGTAAATGCGTATGTATATACGTGTGTGTGTATGGGTGTTTGTTTATATATGTCTGTTTATCTGTCTGTATGTATGTATGTACGTACGTACATGTCTGTATATATGTATGTATGTGGTTATCTATCCATAGATGTAATATATGTATGCACTGGTTTGTACGTATGCCAGTATGTATGTATGTATGTATGTATGTATGTATATATGCATGTATCATTGCATGCATACATACATGCATTAATGTGTGCATGTATGTATGTGCTTACCCTAAAGAATTCTTTGATACTACCATCTTGGAGGGCCCCATACTTGACTTTGGTTTGTGCAGCCAGCTGATCGAAGGAGCGGAAGGGAACAGCCTCGCTCTGGACTGTTAAGAAGGCACTAAGGTTTGCGGCGTACGAACATAAGACAACAATGCAGAACATCCACCACATTGCACCTACAATACGGCTGGCAATTGACCTGAAGAAGAGAAGTGAACAGTGCACAAATACTGTAAATCACTTAGATATGGCGTGAACATTATATAGCGCAATTATGGTACTGCCATGGATAGCTTGATCTAAGTATAGCGGTGAACGTGAACCGCAGCAGCAAGTTTAATTCAGAATTTAATAAAGACGGGGATGTTATTATAGCACATATGGACAGAGCGCTATTATCGTTATCTTATTGTTCCCGCTATACTTAAGTGATTTACATCAAATGCCGACATTAAAGTCCTGCACTTAATGCGTGGACAAACCGGGCTTATTACACGACCGCACGCCAGGTTGCTACCCAGTTTCCTGGACATTAATGCATGGAGGAGCTCACAACTGAACGTAGCTTTGATTAGCAAGCTCCGTACGGACGGGGGTCATTGATGTGCTTGGCTTACTATTTGACATGTAATTCATGGGTGTTTGTACGACCAAGAAGTGACTGGTTTAGGAATAATATGTCTGCATTGCATCTTAAAATGAACACGGGAGGTATATGTGGTTTTGAAGAGGTTCATAAATTGGAACGTGCAAGCTAATTTTAGCAGCAGCTTAGATAATATGACATGTCTGGGAAAACACGTCATATGCAGTCCCCGATAGCTCGGTGAATTTCACTCATATGCATGGAATGACTTAGGGAGGGTTATTGTCATAGCTGATGTTTCCGGGGATGTTTCCTTTTCATAATCAAAATTGTAAGTGTCTGCGCTGGTTTGGAACAGCATATGGTCTGGACCTCTCTGCATAATCCTTTTTTGACGTTTTGAGGATAATTTTGCATTTCTTTATTATAACGTTTGGGGTTCGAAGTGCCATATTTTAATTTCATTCTTGTTGACCAAGTTCGAATGATAAACGCTGCATGTGGAAAACCTCCAACTAAATCAAAAGCACTTAAATGTTAATTTTTCCACATTTCTTGCACAAACTTCTTATTGTCAAACGTTTCAGCGTAATTGTGCTCTAATATTTTGGCAAGAAACGTCATTTTACGGTCACACTAGTTAATGTTTTAGTATCAGGTTGTTTTCTTATATATATATATATATATATATATATATATATATATATATATATATATATATATATATATATATATATATATATATATATATATATATATATATATATATATATATATATATGTGCCTATACTGTACCTTGGCATGACCTCTGAACTCTGTAGCATGAGGGAACCTATGCTATACCAGAAGGAGTTATTTAGTTCAGTCGTTGCCCGACCCTGAGCAACCAGAAGATGATCCTCATTCGGGTTCTCGGTACACTTGCTGACCCCGTACAGGGTGAAACTGATGAGCAGGAAGAAACCGATGATCGCCAACCACACCTCAGTCGAAAAGGGTGCAAGAAATGACAACTGAGCAGGTGGTGTTGCGCTTGGCTTTCTGGTCAAAAATGCAATTCCAGACATGATGAAAGGATAGCTAAAGTCGACGACTCGTTCTCTAGTGGAAGTTATTGTCAATGGAGCCACTGCCATGTCTGCCTCCTGCGGAAACAAAAGGTGACATTAACCCTGTAATGCTCAAAGAGTTCCGCAACAAGTTGTCGTCCAGATCTATACTAATTTTGACAATAACAAAAGAAGTGAAAAGACGTTTACAAACTATTTGATAGAGAATTGTTGATAATGTTCTGAATAACAATTTTCCTTCAAATATGTTCCCAACTTGGTTTTCGACTGAAAGATTTCATCAAAATTGTCAGACTTCCTTTGGCCGCTGACAGCAATACTGGGTTAAGACAATAATCATGTTATCATTATACCTATGATGTTTGCGTATGCCTTTACTTTCTAAGATATTAAATCAAAGGGAACGTACGCTTAAATCTGGTGCATTTCCTACCATTCTGTCGATTTTTGTTTTGTTATACATTAAACATTTCTATAAGATATGTCTGTGATATGAGGATGTCAAGAATACTGTGAAACAAACTTTCTCAATCAAGTATCTTTTCAATGATTTGAAAAAACAGGAAATGGTAACGGCTTTAGAGATTGCAGGAAGATATAAGCACTAAGATACTACAGGACTTATTGCAATTAAGATCATAGCTTATGGGGTTAATTTTGACTCATTCCACCCTACTCTCTTGTTATTGAATAATTCAGGTTATACAAAGGACACAATACCTGAAAGGCCTTTATTGCATACCTGTCAACATTTAATTATCCAAAATCAGGAGATTCACACGGTTCACTTTTGGGGCCTTTTTCGCGGCATTTTGTTAAGTTCCAATCCTGCCCACCAAGGGTTAGGTTAGTAGTTTAGCCTAGGAGTGGACTATTATATCTCACTGGAGTGAGCAAATAATTTGAAATTGATCATAGAAATATGTTAATGAAATAACTTTCATTTTATGTAGCAGATCCCACTTGCAGCAAGATGATATATTCACATTTATGAAAAACATGCAAAGATAGCTTTTGAACTGAATATATCATGATAACAATTAAATTATGTATACTAGTACTTGCAACTTGGACCAAAATATACACGTGGTTGCTCATCTAAGCTTCCAAGATCAAATTCATCCATTTTCCATTTTCACTACATCATAAAAATGTTTTGTTTTTTGAGGACTGAGAATTTTACAATAATCTGGATATAGCAGTATTAACCAGTTGTCCTATGTTAAATTAGTAGATATCAAATTGTATGATATTAAATAAATTTACTGAACTCCTAGATCTACTGATTCCTCAAAATAGTTTAAAAAGGTTAACTCCGTAACCCATTCAGGCCTGGATATCTTCTTATGAAATAGTCTGAATCAAGGATACATTTAAAAATAACTTTAAAATTAAGCATTAATGGACAAGTTATTTGAATGATAGTTGAACTTTTTAGTTTGGTTGAGATTTTTGTCATGATGAAGTATTTAAGTGTTTTCCCTCCATTTTCTATTGATATATCCACTTTACATGTAGCACAGTAAGCACAAGAATCACCCTTTTTGCTCCTCCTAACTTCAGAATATTCTCGAGCGATGATTTTGTCATTAAATTTACACAGATGCCTGTGTTTTCACGTTATGATGAATTTTCATTGTCAGCCATCGTGGATTTTTCTTGAGATGCTATATGATGATGCTAGCTCACAATGCACCTTTCCCTCTTAATCTCATAGAACAATGCATGGCTACATGATAATTCCAATTAGTAAGGGATTAGCTATGAATACCTTCTGATAGGAATCAATTACTACACACAGTAATATAATAGGTTCAGGTTAGATACACTGTAGAGGAGGGAGCAGACTGACCTACTTGCTGGGAAAAAAGATTGAGGATTTTTCAAAGTCAGCAAAATCAGTAGCTAATCAGTATATTTCTTAAAATCAGGAGAACAATCAGTAGCTAATCAGTATATTTCTTAAAACCAGGAGCTAAATCAGTAGACAGCAATTTTGGGATCTGAAATCAGTAGAGTACTGCTCAAATTAGTAGAGTTGACAGATATGTAAATTGGAACCCATTAAACATCACAAATGAACCCTCCCTAGGGGGTGCAAGATTTTCAAGGTAAAAACCTAAAGAACAAATATTATAGAGTTTTCACGCAGAGCTTCTATCCTCAATCATAGAATAGGAACCATCAATTGTAAAGGAAAGGGTGTAACATCTTTCCAATTGTTTTGCTCCCTTCACATGTTATGACCATTTCTTTCGAATTGTCTGTCTACAATAGATAACAAGTGTATTAATCAACTTCTAGATTGCATAACTTTTAAACAAAGTCAGAATTCGAAATACTGTCATAACCATGTAACAGTTTTCAACATATATCCGAAAGTCATCAGACTAAGAGAAGGCATTGGCAACAACATCAACTGCAACATACAGAGCTGTGTGGTGTCACGTGACCCAATTATTGGTCTTTATGACTACAATTGTTGTAACCTGTTTACATGACAGGAATTTTTGTCCACTTACCGGACCTCTGTATTAAACTTATATCCTGTGTGGTCTATACTCTTTAAGCGTTACGCTCAAACATAATATAGTACTTGCTGTACTATAGCTGAAGTAGTAATGAAACAACTCTTCTCCTTTATTTGTCCATTAACAAGTATTGTAACTGTATATGTTATCAACCATATGAGCTCTCATATTTCATGTACTTAGCTTATCGTATTATTCCAATTTTGGTTCTTGTCTGCAATCGTATATTTTGTATCACATGATGCAGTCAATGAGATATTCTGCAAATCACTCAAGTATAGCGGGAACAATAAGATAGCGATAATAACGCTCAGCTCATATGCGCTATTATAAAACACCCGTCTTTGTTAAATTGCCCAATATACATATTGAAAGGCAGAACAAAAGCCTAGTTACGGGGAGGCACATTGATACTGCATGCAGCCATTAACCACTGCCTTCACAATCTGACAGGGGCCGGAGGTCAAGTACAGTGACTCCCGGTCCCAAGTGAGCCCCACTAACTGCAAGTTTATGATATGTAAATAGAGGCAGGTGGGTAACAATAAACAGGGGGGCTCTCTCACCACTACAATTTTATCACATTATCCAGGGCAGTACACTAATTAGGCTATTTATTGTTCACTCCATATCTTAGTGATTTACAGTACTATACAATACCATTGCATGACAATGAAACAAAGTCAGAATTCGAAAAATGTCATATCCCCTTCGCGATACTCCTAGCTATAAATATACCAAATTACAAGAAAATATACATCATTAATATTCGATATACGAAATGTATATAGTAAGAGGAGTAAAAAAGATTCCTTGTTGTGTGCAAGTTTATGTGAGGTCCTGTGATATGTAGTCTTTAGCTCAGCTCAGCAATGGCCTAGAGGTAGTCACAGTTGATCTGAGTATGAGGAAATGGGTGTATGTTTTAACATCTGTAAAAAATCTATATCCACAAACTAACTGAATCAGCCACCTTCAGCAAGTTCGGGATGTATGAACCCATAGTGTACTTACCTTCCTGACTAATTCTCCTATCATCCCGTTCCACTTGCCAAGTCTTTTTGCACCATACATGTTGTCTTTTACTAGCTTGATTTGACAGTCCTCACCAATGAGCCTGCAAACTTCATTCATCAAATCAACACCGTATCCTTCGTATCTGTCATTCCCCGCTAGGGAGGGGTGAGGTTTCTTCAGCATGAGGAAGCCATATCTCTGTAATAAGAAGCCAGGGCAGCCTCGAGTTATACGGAGATCGCTTTAAAAGATCGCCTGAAAGTTTCCCTCTATTTTGTAACAAAGACTTGGCAAACCTCTTAGGAGCACTAACTTCTGTATGCACATACCTACTTTCTGTCTCAACTCCTTAGAACTTTAATTTTGCTCACTAGGTCCCACTGTAAATATTTTCTAGTGCAAATAGTACAAATGTGAGCGACCTTGCGTTGAAATTTAGTATGGGCACCTAATGAGCATAATCGACATTAGGTATATACTAGGTAGATACAGGGCACACGGATTCTAAAGCCCCTTTCACACCAACTTGCGATGTCTTGCAATATACTCACGATCAATGATTTTGGGTACATTGCCAATACATCGCAGTACATCGTTAGACCATCGCCAGCGTTTGTCAACCGTCGCGAACACTTCGTCGCGCTTGGCAATTTTTGGGGGGATATTAAAAAAATCGCCAAGCGTCACCAGCCTTGGCATTAAAATACAGCATCGCGAAGAAATCGTTATCAAATCGCCAACCATCGCCGCGTTGTTGCTACATTTTGCCAATGCGCCGTTATCAGTTCGCCAGTGCCTTCATTGACGAGGTGGTGACGATGCACTGGCAAGTCTTTGAGACCATATCGCTATGCTTTGCGAAGCAGTCAAAACTGTTGGGGATGGGGTCATCGGCAATCGCCAGCAGTCGTGACCGAGTTGTTACCACACCGCGAGATGAACGTTTATGTGATGCCACTGGGGCGTCAATAGGTCCTCAATAGATCAGCAAGCAAATCACTATCAATCAAGTGGCTATCGGGCGTGAGGTCGTGTATTAGGCCCGGACTGCCCATGTATTTAGTGCAGAAATTTAATATCGGCACTGTACCATACAGTAATCTCCTGTAAGTTCTGCATAGCTTTTTACGCTCACTCATCTGTACATCCTGTCAATTCTTATGAATATTTACAAGGGAATTGTGCATATAATTAGTAATGACTTTATTTGATGAGTTAAGTTTTAAGTTATTGGGTGATGTTCTTACTCCAGGTACAAAAAGGTTTATATCATCTCCTCACAGCAGAATCTACTGATACTTACAATGGGCAATTTGGGGACTGCAGCCAGAACAGGCGTAGTTCATGTGTCACTCAGGAGATGGCGCCACTTACCAGTGCAATTGACAGTCTGCCATACTTGCTTCTTAGTCCAGCGGATTTGTGAAAATTCGTTAATTTATTGGCAAAAGCAAGCAAAAGCACCAAATTTCACACATGTATAGCCCTTCAAGTACTAATCAAAATAAGATGAAGACCCACTTAAAATATTTGTTGGTTGCCATGGTAACAAGGAATTTTGGCGGGAAAAAGCCAAAAATATGTGATTTTTGTAATATTGCGTTTTAAACAGTAGTTCTTTGATAGAGTGCAATGAATCTGAAGTAAATGTATTAACTTCAATACCAGAAAAAAAAGTTGAGTAAAAATATTCATTAAATAGTCTCGGTTGCCATGGCAACAGGACTTCATATTATGACAAGTTCACTAAAATTGATGATATTGGTATTTTCATATCAAAAATGCATCTTTAAAAATGTTAACATCACTTAATTTTAATCTAGTTAGTATGTACACTATGTGACACAATATTGAGAACATATTGAGTTTGTTATTCCCAAGGTTGCCATGGCAACAAGGCAAATTTCATTATAATGCCAAAAAAAGCTGAAAATATGCAGTTTGTGTTATACTGGATTTTTAGAAGTTGTCTCTTTGATTAGTTGCAATAAATTTGGTGCAAATACAATTTCCCTATTACCACAAACAAAATTAGGATATAACTCATCGTGAATATCATTGGTTGCCATAGCAACAGAACATTTTCAATGGAGAAATGACAAAAAATAATGATTTTTTGGAAGTTTTGTTTGATAATATTGATTCTTTTTTAAATGCAGCTAGCAAACATGATTTCATTGGCAACAACTGTATGCTAGTTTAACACAAATGGTTTGTTCGTTCTTCCGTTACTATGGTAACCAGGCAATCTAATAAATGCCAAAGTGTGTCTTTTTGTAATAATGGCTTAAACTAAGTGTTTTGTTTGAACTTAGATAATTTTGGGCACAACATCAACACCTTTTTCTGAATGGTATTCAAGGGTTATTGTGTAGTACGTAATATCTGTAACTTTTAGGGGTTAATTTGGAGGTATTTATAAATTTCTGCTCATTTCTGCTCCTTGAAAACAAGATGGCCGCCTCCTTAGCAACAGACATAAAAATACAAAAATAACAATAACTTTGTCAATAAAAAAGATTTTTAGATACTTTTTTTTTTCAAACATATCTGCGTAAAAATATCTTTCTAATGAACATACTTATTTAAAACTTTAATAATATCTTGCATCATTTAAGTTACAACAGTACAAAGTATTTGTATCTGAATTCTTAGTAAAACGGACAACACCATTTAGTGTCTATATCAGAAGAACCAAGTTCCCAATGATAAGTACCCCTCCAACAAGAGTGGTTTCCAATACCAAGGCTACCAGATATCCTCCCTGAAACAGTAATGCTCCTTATTTTCACAGCTGCACATATCATGTCAAGTGAGGGATGGAGATCTGGATCAGTGCTTTTGCCATGAAAACCAGTCATATCCACCATCACTATCTCAAAATCTAAAACTGAGGCATAGACCAAAGGCAGACCTTCACTGCCTTATGGACCTGTGTCCAGATACTACAGATTCTCCTGTGGGTTTGATTTAGAAGCTTGGAGAAAATATTTAGGAAATTATGCTGCCAAACAAATAGTGCAGTTCAAACAAAACTTCCAAAAAATCATTATTTTTTGTCATTTTTCCATTGAAAATGTTCTGTTGCTATGGCAACCAATGATATTCACGATGAGTTATATCCTAATTTTGTTTGTGGTAATAGGGAAATTGTATTTGCACCAAATTTATTGCAACTAATTAAAGAGACAACTTCTAAAAATCCAGTATAACACAAACTGCATATTTTCAGCTTTTTTTGGCATTATAATGAAATTTGCCTTGTTGCCATGGCAACCTTGGGAATAACAAACTCAATATGTTCTCAATATTGTGTCACATAGTGTACATACTAACTAGATTAAAATTAAGTGATGATAACATTTTTAAAGATGCATTTTTGATATGAAAATACCAATATCATCAATTTTAGTGAACTTGTCATAATATGAAGTCCTGTTGCCATGGCAACCGAGACTATTTAATGAATATTTTTACTCAACTTTTTTTTCTGGTATTGAAGTTAATACATTTACTTCAGATTCACTGCACTCTATCAAAGAACTAAAACGCAATATTACAAAAATCACATATTTTTGGCTTTTTCCCGCCAAAATTCCTCGTTACCATGGCAACCAACGAATATTTTAAGTGGGTCTTCATCTTATTTTGATAAGTACTTGAAGGGCTATACGTGTTACCTCTCAGAAAAGATTCATGAAGTTCTATCTGAAGGAAAATATTTTAAAGCTGTTATTACAATTTTCACTCTTTTGATATCAGTTTTTTGATAAAATGCCCCAAAAATAGGTGGATCCAAAGTCCAGCGCAGTGGATCCATATCCAGAATTTATCAGTATGCATGGTAATATACTTCTGCCAAGTTTCATGCTTCTAACAAAAAGTGCACGATTTAGCCCAAAATGGTGCCTTAGCTGCCCCACTAACATGCTGCTTCAGCCATTCCCTGCTGCTGCACTTGATGTCGGCCTGCCACCTATTGGCAAGTGACAAAACTAACCTCTCCAAGTTGCCCATTGGTTTAAACCAGTTTTGACGTAAACGCACTTACCAATATTGATGTCACTATTAACGTTCTCTTATCGGACTGCCTTCTATGTCTAGTGGCTTCTGTGTTGACATATAGACGTCTTGACGGTGTCCACGTCGCAACCTGTATATAACAAAGACGTTGACGTAAGACTGAAAAATGCCCACTTCTACTGCTGCTGATACTACCACTACTTCTGCTGCTACTACTACTTCTACTACTACTTCTACTACTACTACTACTACTACTACTACTACTGCAGCTACTATTACTTCTGCTGCTGCTACTACTACTACTACTACTACTACTACTACTACTACTACTACTACTACTACTACTACTACTACTACTACTACTTCTACTACTACTACTACAACTACTACTACTACTTGTGTTGTCATTTGTGAGGTCATCCATGCACCCATGGCCCGGAAACTGTGTGGCTATCTGGCGTGAGGTCGTGTATTATGCCCGGGCTGCCCACACAGATAGTGTAGTAATTAGATATCGGCACTGTACCTGACGAGGACCGTTATCAATCTCAGACTGCAGAATCCTCAAGACGTAATCTGTACGTTGTCCTCTGGAGTCAAATGCCACTCTACCGGTCAAACCGCGGATCTGCACCTGTATCATAAAACATAGTGGGTATTATCTTGGATGAAGAATAGAATATTGTGTTTGGTCATCTAAGGTATAAGACAATGAAAGATCAAAAAGAGTGCATCAAGAACGTTCAAAATCAGATAGCGATTTCATGAAACTCTCGTTTCTTTGTCCACTGCAAGATATTTTTTCTATAGCTAGTAACATGGCTTTTTCCTATTTCAAATAAGGGCGTTGATCTAGTTTTCTGAAAGCATACAGTAAAAGTGCATATAATCTCAAACTTTTCCTTTTTGTTAATTTTGAGGTCTCGGCAAAATTGCCGACATAAATTAAGAAAAGATAGGGATGTTGATGGCGACGACGACGACTCTATTATTCGTGCATGAAGTATATGATGGATTGAGGCGGCACGAGGCTTTCTCAGAGAGAAAAAGCATCCTCCTTGCCCGCAAGTTAGTGAGACATCCAGAAGGACTCAATTCTAGAAGGAAAAGTGTGCATTGAGCATGAAATATTTTGATGGAAAACGCGAAGTTGTGCGGAGAAAGGCGCCCGCGACCGCATGACAATGGCTGTTATAGTTGTATCTCACCACACTCTATTGATAACTTGAACAAACGAGCTTTTGTTGTAGTTAGATATGATCCCATGATGTGATGTGTGCTTCATGCACGAGTCCACCCAGCTGAACGGCAACAGCCTACCCCGCCGCCCCCCTCCCCCTAATTGTTGTCGCACAACAGTTCAAAGGAACTGACACCAGTCTATCCAATTCAAATTTTACGCGCACGCGACTGAAAGGACTGGCTCTATAGTCTATATACATGCGGTCGCGAGACACGCCGAACAACAACGAACAGGTAATCTCCATTTTTTTATGATTAAGACACAAGCGACGCCAAACATTCAACATTTTATCTACAGCATTTTATTGACAGACAATCATGATAATATCTTTTTTAGCGTGATAAAACACATTGTACATTTAAAAAAAAAGTACCAGACGATCATTCTCCTACCCAGAGATCCCGCTACGCATAGTATCACTACTCGCCGCAATCACCGAACAACATAGGTGTATCCCAACACTTCGTCAAGAAAAATTCCGTATAAGATCACGCCTATAACCAACATATAGGGCGCCTAAACACTAACGACGCCACGGATTCAACATTCCACTGACAGACGATAATAAAAGAATGCTTAGAAGTGTGTAATAAACGCACTGTCGGGTTATTTGTGTGGTCACGTGATCACTCGTTGTCCACTTAATCCGCTAAGAGATATTACTGGAGATGTGTGCGCGCTGCTAAAATTATTGGTATAGCTGTCAAGACAGCACAATCAGAGAATTGGCGCCCGAACGTCCAGGCAGCAGCACTGAGGGGAGATGGTGCTACTGGAATACACACTTTCCTGCCCCGTGTGACCTAATTGGATTGGGTCTTTTTAATTGATGGCTTAAAAAGTATATTTCCTTTCATAAAAGCTGGTATGTATTTCAGGGTTTAGTGCCCCTTTAAGGTCCCAGGTCTATGACTATAATACCACAACTTTATTAACAGTAAACTATTCCGATAAAGGTTTTACATAATTCATGATTTAGAAGAGAATATCGGAGATATTTTGTTCAAACCAAAAGCGACTCTTACCTTTTTCAAGTTTACGCGTACATGTTCTCTTAGGGATGTTTGGTTTAAGAGAGGTTCATTAAGGCACTGTGTATTTTTCGAAGTTCTTGACATTTTTCGTAACTTTGACTGAAAATGAGGATCATTGCCTTATGTAGTGTTGAGAGCTGTAGAGATAACCTGCATCCCATCCAGTAGAAATGCGGCTTCCAACTGAAAGGAAAGAAGTCTATGTATTATTTATCAGTATTAATTCTATCTCTCTCTCTCTCTCTCTCTCTCTCTCTCTCTCTCTCTCTCTCTCTCATTTTAAGTCCTCAAAACGGAAACACGCACATACGTATACATATGCATGGTGACGTACACACATACATACTGACATACGCACATACATACATACATATACATACATACATACATTCATACATACATACATACATACATACATTAACACACACACACACACACACATGCATACATACCTACCTACCTACATGCATGCATGCATGCATGTAGGCAGGCAGACAGACAGACAGATCGATAGATATAGATATGCGTGTATATTGCTATAAACATATACATATGCATGTATGTATGTTTGTATTCCTGTATGTATATATTTGTGTGCACATGACTGTCTGTATGTTTTTATGTCTGTGTGCAAAGATATATTGTATCTTTGGGAGAATGCGATAGAGACTCTTACCTGTATAGGGTGATTCTTTGGGAATAGGTCACGGTGTAGTTTAGCCAACTGTTGATACTCCTTCTCTAGATACACGGGGTGAGATCTGTCAATAAGTGTCATACCTGCTATGTTCATTCCCTCGCGGAAAGCCTCGTGATCTAGTCCCAACCCGTTCAGTTCCTTAAATAGAGAGAAAGAATAGATTCTATGAGGTATACCCTGCATTTGAAACTGTACTTTTTATAGCATACTGTTCTCTAGACAAATTGAAATATTTACTTATATTAAGTTGAGATAATCTCTAGCTTATTTATAGTTAAATTTTGTATTATGTATAAAAGTGTCTTCTTACCAATTTCCTCAAGAAAAAGCTATATTTCTTTCTCGTATTGCGAGGACGCAAAGACTGAAAAGAGAAACATGCACGGTTAGATGGACTCCATCATTCAAAGGTCCTGACATAAACTGTCACAGGTTGTGCATAAATTAGGTACTATTTAGTCAATACTCGTCAAGGGCCTGCTCTGACTGCCGTGTGGTCTAAGGCGCCGCCACTGACTGCACGCTGTCTCTCACCACTGCCTGGGTTCAAATCCCGGCCTAGGCATGTGAGAAAGTTTCCAGTGACTCAACTCCTTACAACTGGCTAGTCACGAATTAGTCACAATTGGCATAAATGTGACGAAAAACAAAATTTAAAAAAATTAAAAAACAGGTCAAGCATGACCACCACACTATTGTCAAAACATGCTCGGTCGCAGGTAACTTGATGAATTGAAAATCAAATACATATGGTAAAAAAACATTGGTTTCTGATGGAGTGAAGCCTGTATTGAGTAGATATTGGAATTTAGGAGATGTTTTTTTAACGAGTATATATCTTGCTAGTGAGGTCAAATCGTGGCAAACCTGTTGTTAAAGAGGAGAAATGGGGCTACCCACTGAAAATCAAACAGAGAAGACCAACCCTTAATCACTGACAACTTTTGCACATGCCTCGATCCTGATGCTACGAATCTGAGGAACGTTTGTCACTCCGGCCAAATCTCAAGACCACTTAGCTATCAGGGTAGCCCCGTTATGTGCCGGTGAAGGAAGGAACAATACAGCAAAGCCAAAGATCTTTCAACAATGTGTTTTTAGGATTCAGTATTTGCCTTGCCGTTTCTCCAATTAGTTGTGACTGTGCGTCCTAATTTCTAGTGAAAAATGCCAATACCCCCTTAATGTATATTAAGTTATTGGCGGGGCCATCAGGCCCGCCTTATCTGGGAAGGTGTTTTGAGATGTACATGGGCAGACGTCACGTGGTCTAAATCCTGAGGCCGGACTGAATATAATTCACTATTCTGATTGGTTATAATATAAATGTTGCCTTTGCCGCGGAAAATCCTGCCTTCCTTATTTTAATTTAGCATGAAGTTTTCAAATATATAAAATATTTTAAGCGGACATAAAGTATATTTTTCAGTAAAGGAAGGAAGATTACTAAGACAAAAGTACTCTGTGTATAGACTAGCGCCAGTCTCACAATCACGTCACGGATTAGGGACTGGTATCGCCCACCATCTATTGTTGGCGTGAAGCGGCTTATAGGACTGCCACTAGTCTACTATGTGTATGGAATGAAATCAGAGGACTTCGTTACCAAACTGGTTCGTAACCAAACTGATGCGTACCCTAGTAGCTTCGCACCCAAGATATTTCGAAGTCTCCAGCTTGCGCCTAGAATTCCGATATTTGTTTTATTTCTACAAAAATGATACAAATCTAGTCATTATAAATTATTTTCCTCTATAATGTTAATGTTCTTTATACATCCGGTTCCCTCACAAGTTCATAAATAACTTGGCCCCGCCTTTTGACTATTGATGCTTTGCATCTACAACCGTACTTGTTAGTTATGCAATTGCTTGCGACAAGCGCCGTGGTGGAAATTTGCCATGCAATCAGACCTAGATACTCGTAATACGGCGAATGAGTGACGTGGATTGGATAAAAAAAAAAACGTGATTTTCTGGTATAAATGTCTACACAGTGGAAATTGCCCGTCAACCAGTTTCTGAGCGAACTCTTTTGGGAAGGTCAGCTGGCAGTCATTACGATAAAAATGTAAAACATCGACAAAACGTCAAAGAATGCTTTTATGAGAATATGCAGTTTTTAACCCCTCCAGTGTTGAGGCTACATTTTTTCAAAGCACAAGGACGTAAAGATTTTTGAAAACAGTCTGAACCATGCCATGTCGGTATTCATTGGATAGCTCTTGCCGAGTACTCTCAGGTGAGTACTCTAGTTCAATATCAGAAATCAATGAAAAGGATGCTAGGGTTCCGGTACTGAACTAATGAATACCTATGTGCCAGGGTTTCAATCACTTTTCATCTTTGCATCATTTTATATCGGCCAAATTAGCCACCAGCAGCAGAAGGGTTGAGTATAAAAGTGCGAGTAATATTATTTTACCCTTTAAAAGTTTTGCCACCACACATATTTGGCTTCTCGGAAATAGTTTGGTTTTGAAATTCCAAATTTATTAGCAAACTACACTCATACAAACTTGAGAACAACCGAAATGCCACCACTCCAGCCTTATGAAGCTGTAGGCATGGTAGCAAACTTACCATTTCGCTGAGAACCGCATTGGTGCATTTGGCATCAATGTCAAGAATTACCCGGATGTTGGAATGCTCGAGTTCAGTTTCCTTAGCCTTCAAGTAGGATATGACGTCATTCCCACTTCTCACGTGATGAGAATGGATGTTGATTTCAGAAGCCGACTCCTCTATTACACCCATAAGCCGCATGCCGTTCTCCGAACCTTGGGACAAATGAATACTTCATGCATGCAAAAAGAGATTGGCTAATTTTCATTTATTTCCTACCACATTAAAAATCACTTTAGAAAGACAGACTTTTTAGTACAGGTGGTGATCTTGATTTGCCATAAACGTTTTCTGAAACCACGACATTTTATACTTAATTCAATAAGTTAGTTTGTGGATTGCATAAGTTTCATAACAAAACAAATCAAACGTTATATAACAATTGCTCATAAATTAATAAATAAATAAATCAATAAATTTTATTATTATCTCATCATCCGATTCAGGTGTTGGTTATTTTCCAAACACAAGCGATATTCATGGTTGAGGAAAATGTAGTCGGTCTGCCAAAGGAAATGACACGGAAAGAAGGAAATATTATGTTGAAATAAATGCAAAGAGTTGAGGTCCCCAATCTCTCTAGGAATACATAAGACAACAACTAAGAATTGACAATTCGACGAAAATTAATCCAGACGGACAATGTTGAATATATACGTATATGTTTGCCTCATCTATTGACTAGTTTTAGAATAAAACTCAGTGCTATATATTTCTATCTTCTTTTGTTGTGCAGTTCCTTTCTGATTTTTTGATTTATAAAATTGTCGTGGTTGAAGTTTACCTGTTTTGTCATCATAAATGTAGTAGACTTCTCGCCAGCGGTAGAAGCTAAGAATGTCCACTACAGCTCTCGTGACGTCAGGTCTCAGGCTGATGACGTAATCTTTTTGGGTGAGCTCACTCGTTGGTGATGACGTAACGTACGGTAGGTAATAGTTGTTGGCAAATGACGTCACGGTGTCTGCGGTACTTACGTCGTGCGTGCCTAACACAACCACACTTGGCTTTCGAAATGTGACGTCACTCACTAAAAACAATCGAAATGCGTCGACTTAACCAGCGATCAAGGGAACAAAGTAATTAATCAGAATGATCACCACTTAGATTATAAATAATTGCTTATTCATTTTACTTTGCCAAAATAGAAGAAATGTTTTGAAAAAGGGAGGTTTGGGTGCATCCAATAATACTGTGTGGGACTTATAGACGCTATGGTAATCGTCTGCAAGAGGGGAACAACGAAGTCCTTGGTACGACTTTGAAATTACACGTGACTAGGGTCAGCAGGGTCCAATACCTTACTTCAGCAAGTTGGGTCATACTTGGGTTATGAGTGAATTCATGTATATTTACTTGGAGATTTTGTCGAGCTGCAAATTAGGATTTACGAAACCATCAGAAAAACTCAAATGCACATACACGAAACTGACAAATAAAGAAAACATCGTGGAGGTCCGGAATGTTCTAGATGGTCGTTCTGTAGGAAAGTTTTGAATGTGTGAACCGAGATTTACTCTTTAAGTGTCACCATAATCTTTCTCGCGTATTCGTCATTGCGGACCATTCTAGCCATAATCCTAACCATTCTAGCCATAATCCTAATACGGTTTTGATTTTTTAAACTAAATTCTTATTGTCGTCTCAGGATTTTCCTCCAATGAGTAGCATTCTTGTACGAGATATCTATAGAGGATCCGTACAAATTTTGAGAAAAATAAGAGAGAATTTTTATTTGTTAAGAACAATCACTAACTGCATCCTTCGTAAAAATTCTTATATGTGTGACCTAGGCCAAACACACAAAAAAATGTGATAAAAATACAACAAAATAGTTACTTATGGAGTTCAAAATATGCGATAAATTCAAACTCTGATCTGTTTTGAAGACTGAAAGGATAGAGTTCAGGAATATATCAATGATTCATCTTATAGAGTATCTTTCTCCCAGCGCTATTGCTGTTGTGGCTATATGTTTGAGACCTGCTATTATGATTTTCATGATGATTATTGATTTAAAGTGCTCGTACTTGCGGCTGACACGTTGAAGGCGCTGCTGGGCTCCACATTGTGAAACAATGGTTTCAACTCAACTTGAGGAGAGGAGAATAACTTCGCCGCTCTTTCCAAAACAATCCTAGACACAGGGTCCGCAGCATCAACCAAACCACCTGAAATGATACCAACAGGCACAATATTGAATTGTATATATATATATATATATATATATATATATATATATATATATATATGTATGTATGTATGTATGTATGTATGTATGTATGTATGTATGTATGTATGTATGTATGTATGTATGTATGTATGTATGTATACATACATACATACATACATACATACATACATATAAATATATATATATATATATACATATATATATATATATATATATATATATATATATATATATATATATATATATATATATATATATATATATATATATGTGTGTGTGTGTGTGTGTGTGTGTGTGTGTGTGTTATTACTTATTTATGTTATAAGAATCTCCCTGCAACCTCCCCCAATCCCTATATTCATGTATTCCTGCACTATTAACAATGGGAAAGTGTTCCCAAAATATGCTGAAATATACTGGGAAATATACTATCTATATAGATGCATTATTCGTGGAACAAAAAATCCATTTAATAGGAAAAGTCTTACTCACCTATAGGTATAACTATTGGTTGTTTTGCAGTTGTTGTGGTTACTGCTAGTAGGAGCAGCAGTAGGCAGACTTCCATCTTTGCCAGTGGGCAGTTGACTAGCAGTTAAGTTAGGCCTCGCTTTCCTATCTAAGCACCAAGCTTAAGCACCAACGTACGGGTTCTTCATGACGTCACGTATATGCGTTCGATTACTGTGTCCCTGGTGCTTAGAACCGGCACATTCGAGCTATTCATGACGTCACTACGTGACCGATTTCCCGTTAGGACAGTACAATATCATTCATTTTCCTCGTTTTCAAAGCACAAATAAACAAGTTGTGTTATTATTTTTTATTTCATTATATTTCGACCCAAATATCAACAGAGCGACTTTCTTTGACAATTGTATGTATGCGTTCATCAGAACAGGTCTCGAAACGAACATCTGACGTCATGTATAGTAAGATTAAGAATACTAGTTTGCCTAGAAAATCAATCAATCACCGTTTCACGACTAAGATTGGGTACTTCGAATATCTATTGCACAAAGCAAATGATGTCTCAGGCATATAACTGTAACTGTTGTTAGATGGGTGTGGATAACTATGTCACAGCTCAGAAATATTGCTGTAGACGTTTGTCCATGTATCTCCTGCCACTATCCTCAGATCTACTATATTTCCCGCTCTTTTTCTCCCGCTCTTTTTCCCCGCCTTTATTTCTGTTCCCCCATCTGTCACACGCTGGTGCCTCATACACAATACGGACAAAATACAGAAATTAAATTTGATAATATCGGAAATAAATGATTCAAAATATCATTATTGAAAATTTTAACGTTCCTGTTTGCTCTAATAAGCATATCTAAGCACCAGTATCCCCAGCACAGTCATCAATCGACTCATCATATATCATATATCTAAGCACCAGTATGCACAGCACAGTATATATATATATATATATATATATATATATATATATATATATATATATATATATATATATATAATATATATATATATATATATATATATATATATATATATATATATATATATATATATATATATATATATATATATCAGCAGTATCCCAAGCACAATCACCACATCTTAGCACCAGTATGCCCAGAACAGCATACATATCTAAGCACCAGTATATCCAGCACAGTAAACTTATCTAAGCACCAGTATGCCCAGCACTAGTATACATATCTAAGCACCAGTATGCCCAGCACAGTCATCATATCTAAGCACCAGTATCCCCAGCACAGTCATCATATCTAAGCACCAGTATGCTCAGCACAGTAAACATATCTAAGCACCAGTATGCTCAGCACAGTAAACATATCTAAGCACCAGTATGCCCAGCACAGTAAACATATCTAAGCACCAGTATCCCCAGCACAGTCATCATATCTAAGCACCAGTATGCCCAGCACAGTAAACTTACCTAAGCACCAGTATGCCCAGCACAGTAAACATATCTAAGCACCAGTATGCTCAGCACAGTAAACATATCTAAGCACCAGTATGCACAGCACAGTAAACATATCTAAGCGCACCAGTATGCCCAGAACAGTCATCATATCTAAGCACCAGTATGCCCAGCACAGTCATCATATCTAAGCACCAGTATGCCCAGCACAGTAAACATATATCTAAGCACCAGTATACCCAGCACAGTCTCTATATCTAAGCACAAGTATGTCCATCACAGTAAACATATATCTAAGCACCAGTATACCCAGCACAGTCTACATATCTAAGCACCAGTATGCCCAGCACAGTAAACATATCTAAGCACCAGTATCCCCAGCACAGTATACATATCTAAGCACCAGTTTGCCAAGCACAGTCTACATATCTAAGCACCAGTATCCACAGCACAGTAAACATATCTAAGCACCAATATGCCCAGCACAGTAAACATATCTAAGCACCTGTATCCCCAGCATAGTAAACATATCTAAGCACCAGTATGCCCAGCACGGTGAACATATCTAAGCACCAGTATCCCCAGCACAGTATACATATCTAAGCACCAGTATGCCCAGCACAGTAAACTTATCTATTATTTTTAAGCACCAGTATACCCAGCACAGTGAACTTATCTATGCACCAGTATGCACAGTATACATATAATCTACGTCTATCATCATAAAAGAAATAAGTTCATAAGGGTAAGAAAAAAATCCTGGCCCTGAAAATTCAGAAAAGAATCTGACCTTGATATTTATATTTCAAAGAAAAATAGCCCAGGGCTGGTGTTATTCGAAAAATAAAGTAAAAAAACAAAAAAAAAAAAAAAAAAAAAATACGTGTTACAGCAATGAAATCTAAGATATGTAGTTGACATTATGATAGGTTTGATACCCAAAATGCATGTCGGAAACAACTATGTTTTGGTGAAATTCAATATGGGGAAATTAAAAGAGTCAAAAACCTTCCCAGCCAGTATTTAAATCCTATTTGAGATTCTGTAATATTTGGTCTTTTATTCTGCTCAATGATGGCCTAGACTGTCCTATAGTTGGTCTGGTTATGTAGAGAAAGATGTAGGCTTTAACTTATGTAAAATCTAAAATGACTATATTCACAATTTAACACCTTTGGCCACCTTTAAGATGCCTGCACCAGTTTTTTTTTGATTGTTGGGACGTTCCATTGTTGCTTACATTACTGGAGTCAGGCATGAGTGACATGAACGTCAAGGTTATATGGGACATTTATTCCGCCATAGTGTACTGTTAAGTGATATGGCCATTACTTTCCCACCCCTGATGCAATGGGAACTAAATTTTTCATAATAAAATATGGACTACCAAGTTACCACCATGTGTGTGCGTGAGAGGGGTGGATAAATTATGTTTTCATGCAGTTATTCACCGTTCAAATTAATGTCTTAAGACACTTTTAGAATTTTCCGTTTAATTGAAAATGCATGAGGAAAGAGCAAAGTATGATGTTCTTCAAAACAACTGATAATGTCATCGACTGCATTTTTTCACAGATTTTTGAAAAAGTAATGTAATTCATGTCATTACAGAACGTCTCATTTTCCCTAATTGGTATCCTTCTTTGCTAGATGTACCACTTTGGATTAGCTTTTGCACCTCAGATGGTTAAAATTTGTGAAATGGGACTTTTGGTGCAGATTTTCATAAAAATGGTGTAAAAGAGTTACCCTATTGCTAACGTGTTTGCTCATTCTTACATAAGATATTGTTAAGCACGGGAACCCCATTATATACATAGATGATTGATTATACATTTTCTGAAAATGTGTCAAATCATCGAATACTATGAATATGAAAATCATTTCAGCCAAAACATTAAATGCTATAACCTGTCTCTTAGGATACCATTTTGAAAAGGCAGGTAGAGTCATTATGTTATCCAGTTGATAAATGTCAGTGTTTGTACTAATTTCTTTTCAAAATCGGTGGCGGTTTTAGGTAAAAATAAAGTTAAATATAATGAATTATTTTAGTCTGTCCAATACTCAAAAGGTGCCACCGGAGAAGAGTATCGTACAACCTTAACTGCTTAAATGATTAACGGTTTAAAGGATCAGAAAAACCGAGGAAGTATTATTTTTCTTTTGAGAGGGGGACGTATTGGACCACCATTATTCATTATTCAACAATCAATAAAAGTCTGTCATGTTTGGGGGGATATCTACCCACAGGAATATCATTTCATTGTGAGTTGTTCATTGTGCGTGGCTGAGATGTGTAGCTTTCCAACAGTGTACAAATAATAAATACCGGCTTCCTATTTCTCCTGTAATCTAGGAAAATGTAGCTTGTTGCATTTGTTTTGGGACACCCTGTAGAGATTTTACTTAAGCAGTAATGTATTCGAAGTTTTGTCTCTATAAGACATCGTTCATTTGAAGATGTTACTTAAATCCCGCATCCAAGGTCTGACAATTCACCCCGCAAGGGTCACATCCTCCTGGCTTGCTCAATGGTGTGCAATAGGAGCTGGCACCTTCCTGGAAACCCTGAGCTGGTGTGGCCCCCTGCTCGCATTATAAAAGGAGGGGGATGTGGGAATCTGTCTGTGGATACCATGGATCTAAAAGATCCCTTGGTCCTCTTTGGATGTGAAGGCTCTGCTCTTTCTCTTCCTCCTTTTCTTCTTTACCAAGAATTAATCATTTCTTCCTTCACCTAGGCACACTGGTAAACAACAATGGAAAGAACCTGGTGTGGAAATGTGCATGGGAGATTTAGAAGCAAGACTGTGTTTTAAGGTCATCCTTGTTTAAAACTACCAAAACCAATAGCAGTGTCTCAGAAGCAGGGGTACTTCTGATATAGTGGAAGTTGGCAACATTGCCCTTGAAATAATGAAACAATGTGAAACGATATCGAAAATTGTGTGCAATGCTAGCTATTTAAAGGTTGACTGTTATCAATTTAGGAATGATCCTATCAGAAGGATCTATTGCGAACTTTGCAATAGTTTTGATGTGGAAGAGGCTAGACATATCATACTACACTGTCCAGCCTTAAATATGATTAGAGATGAAATGTTTCAAGAGATCTTACGTTTTTCTCAATAGTTCATGCTCATGGTGATATATTATCATGTATCCTAGCCCAATAGATGCTAAATATCAACGCAGAATATCATGTTGAGTTCCTGAAGATTGTGGCTAAGAGAGTATGCAAAATGTACAATTACGCGATAAAGAATCGTTCTGGCAATGATCAAGAAGGGTATATGCTAAGCTTAAAAAAATGCTAACTGCATTTTCTCCTTTTGCAATGGTTTTTCTCATTTTTTTTGACTTTATCATGAATTTATCTGTATTGATAAAGTTATGGATATTATAGCAATAAGTCTATCAACATTTTCGATCCATTCAGCATTTTCACTTTATACTCTTAATAGAAGTAACTTTAAGAGTGATTTCGCACTATTATTTTTTTCTGTACAACCCCAGTACCACTTATATACTAGTCAATTTGCCTGTTTATGATTTATACTAATCACTGTACTTATTTATAACATATTTCACCAATGCTTTATGGAGTATGATTTTGTAACCACCAAGTCACAGTCACTAAACATACATACATACATACATTAGGGAGAGAATTTCAGAATTTCAATTTTCTATCACTTTTTCTGCCATGTTGGGGCTTAGCCAGCTGTAAATGGTGATGGAAGCCAGAGTACCAGTTCACCTGTACTGTGCTAGGTATACTGGTGCATAGATATGTATAGTGTGCTGGTTATACTGGATTAGATATGTATATTGTGCTGGGCATACTGGTGCTTAGATATGATGACTGTGCTGGGCATACTGGTGCTTAGATATTTATGCTGTGCTAGGTATACTGGTGCTTAGATATGTTTACTGTGCGGGGCATACTGGTGCTTAGATATGTTAACTGTGCTTGGCATACTGGTGCTTAGATATAGTTTACTGTGCTGGGCATACTGGTGCTTAGATATGTTTACTGTGCTGGGCATACTGGTGCTTAGATATGTATACTGTACTAGGTATACTGGTGCTTATATATGATTACTGTGCTGGGCATACTGGTGCTTAGATATGTTAACTGTGCTTGGCATACTGGTGCTTAGATATAGTTTACTGTGCTTGGCATACTGGTGCTTAGATATGTTAACTGTGCTGGGCATACTGGTGCTTAGATATGTTTACTGTGCTGGGCATACTGGTGCTTAGATATGTTTACTGTGCTGGGCATACTGGTGCTTAGATATGTTAACTGTGCTGGGCATACTGGTGCTTTGGTATGTTTACTGTGCTGGGCATACTGCATGGTGCTTAGATATGTAGCCTGTGCTAGGTATACTGGTGCTTAGATATAGTTTACTGTGCTGGGCATACTGGTGCTTAGATATGTAGCCTGTGCTAGGTATACTGGTGCTTAGATATAGTTTACTGTGCTGGGCATACTGGTGCTTAGATATGTAGACTGCTGGTTATACTGGTGCTTAGATATGTTGCCTGGGCTGGGTTTACTGGTGCTTAGATATGAAGACTGTGGTGGGTATACTGGTGCTTAGATATGTAGCCTGGGCTGGGTATACTGGTGCTTAGATATGTAGACTGTGATGGGCACACATGTGATTAGATGTGCATAGTGCAGGGTATACCGGTGCTTGAATATGTAGTCCAAGCCAGAATTAACATAGAATATCAATACCTAGGCAACGTAGAGTCAACATTTCGGTCCAATGTGTACTGTGCTGGGCATATTAATGTGCTTAGATATGTAGACTATGTCGGGCATAATAGTGCATTGATAAGTATTAAGAACACTGTTTCTGACCTATGCATAATTACTTGGAAGTGGCTGCATAGCCGGCTG